>JARFIW010001303.1:6147500-6627500 GCA_036346225.1 Platerodrilus igneus
TATTTTTAAACTCTGACAATACTTTAACAATCCACATTATCTCTATGCAAGTAGAGTTCATAGCAATGTATTCTGTCTCCATAGCGCTGCGTGAAATACATTTCTGAATGTTACAACGCCATCCTAAGTATACTCTTCCTAAAGACCAAATAAAACCACTAAATGATCTACGTGAATCTATAGCTGTACCCTAAGAGGCATCAGTGTATATCATCAGCTCTGTTGAACTACAGTTTAATAGATTAATTTTATAGTTTATACTACATCCAACATAATTTAAAATTCTCAATAGACATTGAAAATGTTCCTTAGTTGGATTAGATGAAAATTGACCCATGTATACAGTGTGTACAGTATAAAATGCAGTACATGGGGATCTTGGAAACTGTAGGAGATACGATCTTGGTTAAATGGGACAAAAGTTGCATAATCATGAGGGTATCTCAGATCGGTTTTCAAATTTCAAAATTTTTTCATAGGTTACTAGATAGAGGCAAAAAACACAAAATTGACAATTTCTTTATTTGCTCGTAGTTAGTCTACTAATTGAAATAGAATGTTCAAATTTGGTACATCATGGTAATTTCCCATTGCGCTTCACATTTTCAACTTAGATTTTGTCTAGGGCATCTAGATTTTGCATGACGATGTTCAACTTTTTATTTTTAAATAGCCGCCATATTGGATTTTTACGTTCTTGAAATGCTGACAAAAAACCCTTTCCAAAGAGGTATAACATGGTTATGTTTGATTGAATCAAAACACTAAAAATCACAATTATGTTTTGGTCGTAGTAGGCTTTAATTTCCATTATGACAAAGAGACACAATTGCTCAACATCTGAGAAACATCAAAGTTTGTCCTTTATTTTATGTTTCAAGTAGTGCAGTTTAAAAAACAGTTAATTAATTTACATAGAAATTTAAGCAAAGCATTTGCGCTTGAAATGGATCGCTTTACTAACCATGATAAATATCAAATGTTAGAATGTTTTATTCTTTCTGGAAGGAATGATGTTAAAGCCGCTGAATTGTATTTAAATAAATACCCAGAAAAACGTCAACCAAACAGATGTATGTTTCGGAGATTACAAAATAATTTAATAAATTATGGTAGTTTTGGCTTGTCTAAGAGAAATAGGAAAATTATAAAAGATAATGAAAACAGCATTTTACAAGCAGTTGTCGAAAATCCTCGTACTTCTCTTAGACAAATCCAGAATATAACAGGTGTTGCTCATTCTACGGCAAGAGCTATTTTAAAACGTTTCAAGTACCATCCATATCATGAACGACCATGTCAGGGATTGCATACTGAAGAATGGAATTTTGTGCTTGGTACATCAGAAACTGCTACGAAAATTCAAATTTTGCATATACAATTTTGTGGTCTGACTAAAGTCGATTTACGAATTGTGGTATGTTCAACCGCAAAAATACAATTTTTTGGTCAGATGAAAATCCACATTTGAACCGCCAAGTTAGACATCAAGTTAAATGGGGATTCAATGTCTGGATTGGTATTATTGGAAGGTACATTATAGGTCCGTTTTTTATGATGCACATTTAAACTCTGCGAGATACTTAGATTTATTGCTGGGAAATGTGGCAGATAGACTAATGGAGATTCCACTCGCTACTTTGCAAAATACGATTTTTCAAAATGATGGCTCTCCACCCCACAATGCTCTGATTATTAGAAATTTATTTAATTCCGAGTATAATGAAAACTGGATTGGAAATCGGGGACCAATTAAGTGGCCGGCGAGATCACCGGATTTAACTCCTCTAGATTTCTTTATATGGGGCCATTTAAAAAGTTGTGTGTACTCATAAACGTATGATAATGTAGGCCAATTACAACAAGCAGTCCAAGAGGCCATAAATAAAATAACTCCAACTATGATAAGACGATCTAGTAAAGATGTTTATAAAAGGTGTCTGTTGTGTGTTCAACAAAATGGGGGGTTATTTGAACATTTAAAATAAATAATGAATTCATGTGGCTGACTATTGTTATATTTTTTTTCGTTGATTGTTAATTTGCAATTGTCTGAACATGAATGACAACTAAAAACAGCTTAAATAATATTTTGTATTGAATAGATGCTAGTTTGTATTTATTCTTTGTTAATGCATAGTTATGTAAGTTCTGATTAATACAGATTTATTTTCAATTTTCTACGTTTTTTACTGTTTTTATTACCACTGAAAATTGAGTTTAAAATTTTTAGAGCAATTGTTTCTCTTTGTCATAATGGAAATTAAAGCCTACTACGACCAAAACATAATTATGTGATTTTTAGTGTTTTGATTCAATCAAACATAGCCATGTTATACCTCTTTGGAAAGGGTTTTTTGTCAGCATTTCAAAAATGTAAAAATCCAATATGGCGGCTATTTAAAAATAAAAAGTTGAACATCGTCATGCAAAATCTAGATGCCCTAGACAAAATCTAAGTTGAAAATGTGAAGCGCAATGGGGAATTACCATGATGTACCAAATTTGAACATTCTATTTCAATTAGTAGACTAACTACGAGCAAATAAAAAAATCGTCAATTTTGTGTTTTCTGCCTCTATCTAGTAACCTATGAAAAATTTTTGAAATTTGAAAACCGATCTGAGATACCCTCATGATTATGCAACTTTTGTCCCATTTAACCAAGATCGTATCTCCTACAGTTTCCAAGATCCCCATGTACTGCATTTTATACTGTACACACTGTATAGTAGAAAACATTATATCAGGTCGCATCCTAATAGCTATAAATAAAAGACATCCTAGCAGTTCTTTAAAAGGTAAATCTGGGGCTTCACTATTAGTGTTTTGGTCAAAAACATTACATTCATAGGAGTTTATACAGGTATAGTTATATTCAGATTAAAACTTCTTAAAAATTTAAAGATAAACTTTTGCTGACTTAAATAATTATTTCTTTCATGCTTAAATTTTATATCCAAAAATTCTTTAATAGGACCAAGATTGGAAATTTCCTAAAATTTGCTTAAGCTAAATATGTTTCATACAGTCTACATTTTTACAAAAGATAGCAATATCATCCACATATAATATCACACAGTCTTCATTTAGGTGAAAAATACAAGGGCAAGTTTAGATATGTAAAAACCCAATTCTTTTAAAATATCTGAATATGGCAATACCAATTTCGCCCTGATGGTTTTAGGCCATAAATTGATTTTCGCAAATATAAAACAAGATGTGTGTTGTTCATATTTTTATAACCTGGGGGCATTTCCATATATACTTTTTCACTTAAATTGTTGTACAAAAATGCACATTTTATATCCCAATGGGCATGAATCCAGTCATTCCGTATGACTAGAAGTACAAAAAATAATTTTATTAAATTAAACTCTACAACTGGAACTGAATCAATTTTTGAATCAGACTCAACTACAGGTTGTTCATCACATACTTCTTCATCGCATACATCATCCAGATTAGAAAAAGGACTTAACATTATTTCCAAAACTTTCTAAATTAATCGCTGATTCATCTAATTTATCTTAATATCATTCAATTCTAACACTTTGTTTCTAACAGAGTCATAGACTCTATACTCATGTGTGAACATCGCATACCCAAAGAGAATAGCTTTCCTAGATCTTGCTTCTAGTTTGTGATCATATCTTTTTGGAATAAAAATAAATGCCATAGACCCAAAAATACGGAAATGAGAAATGTGTGCTTTTCCCGTAAGTTTTATTGGGATTGGTAGCATGCGGAATCCTATTTTTGCTGTGAACATAATAAATACTGAAGGGCTTCTGCCCAAAATTTAGCATTTAAGTTTAATGAAATAAGTACTGTTCCCACTGCATCCACAACATCATAATTCATTTTTTTCCTCCACACCATTGTGTTAAGGAGAATAAATAATACTCGCAAGTTGATGAAAAATATCAACACTAAGGAATAATCTTCCATTTCGTTAGGACAAAATTCCAAGCCGTTATCTAAACGAATGGATACAACTTTTAATGTTAGCATCTGCTCGGCTCGAGCTATAAAATCTTTCAATCGATGAAATACGTCTGTTTTATTAGAAACAGGATACATGGCAATTCGTCGTGAAAAATCATCGATAACACATAAAAAATATTTTGCACCACCTCCGCTAATTACAGGAGCTTCACCCCAAAGGTCCACGTGCAAAAGCTCAAAGGGCCTAATCGATTGTACACTATGCGGTCTTTTAAAGGGACCTTGCCTGAGCTTGCCCTCGATGCAAGCATGACACTTAACTTCCTTTTTCTAGATATTGTTTATTCAAAGTACAATCCCTTCTTTAATTGCCCTATACACATTATCAGAACCTAAGTGAGCACATCATGTATGCCATAACAATAGAGAACTTGAATTTAATGTAACGTTATTTACACTGGGCTTCAAATCCTCTTTGTGGTTTAACTTTGCAACTTTAACGGTGTACAGACGTCTTGATTTAAGTATACGAATAAATAAGGTGTTTCGTGTGTAAACGTAAATAATCACCCTTACTCGCAAAATAAAACCCATTGTCTACTACTGACCCAAAATTATTTAAGTTTTTGGATAGCTGCGGCACATAAAAACTTCCTTTAATTCTACACGAACCTTTGTGCTTCTCTCATTAATTAAATTAACATAAATTTTTCCTATACCCTTGGCCTCAATCATACCTTTACCTTGTTTAATGTTTTTACTAAACTCTTGAAATTTGGTAAAAAGGTTTTTGTTATTGCAAAAGTGATGGGTAGCGCCAGTGTCAAGCACAAATTCATACTTAATATTAGAACTCTCCACATTATGAAGCTCTAAAAATCACGTTGCCTCAACATTATAACCTTTTTCTAATGCTATCGTCGATATATAAACATTTTTATGACTCAGTACTAGTATGATTTTTGTTAACAAATTTATTATTGTTTGAATAATGACGTTAATCACTAATTTTGTACTTACAATTTTTAGCAATATGCCCTATCTAATTACATGTAAAACATTTAATATGTGGTTTTTGCTTACTAACTTGTTTACCATTATTCTTCATGATGTTAGCACCAATCGCAAATGGTTCAGAAACATTGTTGTTCCAATGAATAACTAAACTTGACAAACTGTTTTGCAAACCTCCATCTTCTGCTAGTAAGGCCGTTGCAACTGCATCGGATGTGAACTGTTCATCGGGTAATTGATATAACTGCTGCACGATTACATTGCATCTTTCCGCTAGTCCACTAATCATCTTGTAGGCCACATACAAATCCCTAATTTCACATTTCACGTTATTCAATTTATGCTGTAAATCTCGAAGCCTGGCTATATATAATGAGATCCGCTCCTTTTCTTGCATAACCATCAAGGAAAATTCTGTAAGTAGCCGCCCAATCATCGTCTTTGATGATGGTTCAAAGTTGAATTCTAATGTTGACCACATTATTCAAGGATCAGTAATTCTATTTACTAATGGTTTAAACTTGGGTAGTGAGTGACAAATAAATCATATATAATGATTTATCTGGCGAAGATAAGATGGTGGGACTTCAATATCACTTTCCGCATTTGTAATAAAACTATATAGTTTATGCGAATGTAAAAGCATTTCCACATCAATTCGTCACTCACGATAATTATTACTGCCCTGTAACTTGGCGAATTCCAATGCATTTTTACAATCAAAAATTTCAGGTCATACTTAATTTTTATGAAATTCAATTTTAAATATCCACATTAGTTTGGGCAAATCCTATTCCCAATTTGGTTGATGCACAAAACTGTATATTATCATGAAATTTATACAGGCATTTTTAGTTGTTTAAAACTACATTATTTCGGAACTACACAATTACCAGCACTGGGCCCATAAGCTTGTGAGGACATTATTAAAGCAGTTTCTCTACACATACATTAATGCATATTTAACACAACATCACTAACACTATTCCAATAATTAATTAAACAAAAAAAAACATTATTTTTATAATAATTAAAAAGACATTTACGGTGATCGGTAAGAATAAACGATGCCGATAAAGAAGGAATCCCAACATAATAAAATGTTACGAATACATATTTCATAATTATTCTCACAATATTTCCAGAATGAGAATGAAGAACAGACTTTTGAAAATTCTATTTTAAACGTTTCAGTTGAGCAAGTTTTTGAAAATCAAAGACCGCAAGTTTCAAATGTTAATGAAAATGTGGTTGATGATGATGATTCTGCATCTAGCATAGTGCCAGATGTTAATGAAAATCCTATCTAATGGAAACGTCAAGAAGTTCCAAGTAAGGGTAGAACTCGTACTGATGTATATTATTGGTATGGCATGGAAAAATGATGTTAAAAGCGTCTGCATAAAAAGGGGATTGGAAAATAAACCTGAATTGTTTGATTTTTTCGATCCTTCTAAAAATTCTAAGGTTTTCCTTTTGCTAATATTAAATCGGTAGTATTATGTGACAATCAATCTGTTATGTTTTTCAGAAAATGCTAGCATAAATAACCATACTAAACATGAACATTAAATATCATACAATTAGAGAACTATTAAATAATAATTGTTTAGTGCTTAAATATGTAAATACGAAAAGCAAAGTAGCTGATTTTTTAACTAAGCCATTGCTGCGTAGTAAGCTGAATGAATTTAGTAATTACATATGCAGTATTAGAAATGTTTTGAATGGGGAGAATTTGTGATATATTCTTAACATTTCTGATTGTGGTTGCTTTGCTTTACTATATTAATAAGAGTGTTACTATGTTTTTTTAGTGCATTGAGTTTATTGTTAATATGAATGTATGACATGAATTTCTTGGCGTCTTAATTATACGGCTTGATTTAAAGTGGTTTCTTTAATAGTACATAAATATCTAGCAATGTATTTGTATCTAATTGTTACAAAAGCAACCTTCTATAAGTATTGGTTTGCCCATGCATTCTTGTGCTTCACACTCATGGCAACTTTCTTGAAATATTGAATTGCCCATGCGTCCTCGTGCTTTCCCATGATGGATTTTTAAACGCAATAATTAAAACGAAAACCGCTCTCTCGGCAACCTAATACAAATATATTTACGTAAGTCAAATCAGATTGTTTAAAAATGAAATTGTTACTTGTGTGTTTTTGATGTTTATAACATATGTGATGTTTACAAATATGCTTGTATTGGAAAAGGGCCTAAAATAAAATAAAATTAAACTTAAAAATTAAATTAAAACACAGATAAAAGCACGAAGCGTCCTAAATTATACGTTTAGTAAAAATGGCACATAATAAACAAGTGTGAAACCAAACTGAAATCAACGCTTCTGTGATTATCGTATTAAAAGTTATAGAAAATTAGTTAACGGCCACTTTCTCAAGATAGATTGAAAAGTAAAAAAAAAAAGATTGACCCTGGCATCGGAACTGAGGCCTCCTTCATGCTATCCGAAATCAGTAGCGCTGAGTTGTTGCGCTTGAAAATTATAGAAATGTCATTTGTTCTAACTCGCGTATTTTCTAACGATGCTTGGAATTTCAGAACAATTTATGACTGATTGTAACAGTTAAATCATGTCCGTTCGTTTCCGTGGAATAAATTTAATAATTCGTTTTTAAATATTCTTTATTTATTTATTTATTCACATATACGGATTACACCTTTAATATTGATAAATAATGCTATAAAGAATACTAACAATAACAATAATTCAAAATATTAAAGATATTAAAACTAACATGAATTTTAAAATGCATATCAAATTCATAAAATACTTAAAATACATAAAAAAAACTAGTGAAGCTCATTGTGGGGTTATAAACTGCTGATTACACTCCCTTTTAAATTCTGATTGTGAAATTTCTAATACATTATAACCATGCGCATTAGCAGACCTAACCATTCTAGTTAGGGGGCAGAAATAAGTATAATTAACCCTATGATAGGACACAAAAAATATTGATGTATCTCTGGTATTACGCAGTGGTATCCTAAGACTAATCAGGCTAAGTAATTCGGAACAATCAATATCTCCTGCCAAAACTTTATACAAAACCAGGTCATTATAATCACGTAAGGTTTCCAGTGGTTGTCATTGCAAAGCCTGGCGAATGAGGTCATAATCACAATTAAATGTACTGAATACTGATCCAGTCTTATATGCACAAAATCTTAGGAACCTATTCTGCACCGCTTCAAGAGTTCAAATGTGTACATTATAATGGGGAAACCAAATCGGAGAGGCATACATAAGTATACTCCGAACGTAACACAAATACAATGTTCTAATCGCCGTTACTGAAAGGTCGCACGCATGCCTAGAAATAGATCCTAATGCTCTTAGGGATTTTGATGTGTTAGTATTAATATGAGGAACAAAAGATACCTTACTATCAAAATAAACACCCAGGTCGCACACTGTATCAACACTTTTCAAATGTTCTCCATTGATATAGTATACATATTTAATGGGGTTTCTAGAAGATGAGAAAGTTATACTGCAGCATTTGGAAATATTAAGAAACATCCCATTATTCTCACACCAATTAGAAAATCAATCGAGTTCTTTCGAACCTCACGACAATCTGATTCACTCCCAACTACCCTGAACAATTTACAATCGTCAGCAAATAGTATGAACTTGCTGCAGGGAAGAAACAAGCCAAGATCATTTACAAATAAGTATATAGCAGGGGCCCTAAGTGTGGCCCCTGGGTACTCCAGATAAAACTTCCATACGTGCTGAAATAAAATTTTTAATCTTTACCAACTGTAACCTGCCACTGAGATAAACTCTTTAGCCATTCAAGTAAGTAATGCGGAAAACCTATAGCTTTCAATTTTCCCAACAATATGGAATGGTTGACTTTATCGAAAGCTTTAGAGAAACCTGTATATATTGAATCAACCTGCAACCCATTCTCCAAAATGTGGTAATTGTGTTTTGATAGGCAAGTAGGTTAGAAACTGTCGATCTTTTCTGAATGAACCCATGCTGGTTATCACATATTAATTTGCAATACCAATTTAAGTACACAATTAGTAACCTTTCAAGTAGTTTAGGTATAGAAGACAACAGACATATTGGCCGGTAGTTTCTACTAACCTCTTGATTATTTATCACTTTTAAAAACGGGTATGACATAACTTGTACTCCACATCAATAGAAATTTTTGAAGTTTAAATGTCAAGTTAAATAGGAGTTGAAGCGGTTTACACAACGTAAATATACACCTTTTTAGAAAAATAGGCGGAATCCTGTCAGGACCCGTTGACAACCTATCAAGAAGGGATCTGATACCATTGAAAACCTCCTACATGCAAAATATTTAAAAATGACACCTTTTAAGATTCCTAATCGATTTTTAAGACTAATAATATATATTTGGTATTTTGTAATAGCGTCTTATTTTTCGATTTTGAAATTAATTCTGCCTTTTCAAATTTCGATGGTATTCCGTCGGCCGCGTATGGAGGCGTTCGTGGCCCAACTTTAACAGAACTCTAATAAATTCCAGATACTGTACTCGCAAATTGTAAAAAAAAAAAGTAGACATCAAATGTCTCTGTACATTATTGAGCTCTTATGCATAATAGAGCCCCACGGTGAATTCTTGAAACCATTTCGTCTTCCTTTTCCATCTTGCTCGTTTGCCAGTTCTCTCGTACTGCATGTTTTGACTCTGGGTTTAGGAAAGTTTTAGTTTTCTTTCATGTTACCTAGGACTTGGAACAATTCCCAAAGAAAACACATTTTTTCCCTAAAATATGCCATTTCCAGAAACCTATCCTACTGAATATAGAACTTTATTTCACCTCCACCCCCCATTTGGAGGGGATACGCGGTTAACTTTACCTCGGACCTCTCAACTGTAGGAGCGAAAGCCAGCTATCCAGATTTATAGTTATTTGATTTGATTTAATTTGAAAATCTAATAAGTTGAATGATATATTTGTAATGCTGAACCGTTAACTGTTGTCTATTTGTTGAATAACACTTTAGTCATATGTTGTCTTCTTTTATTTTAATGTTATTGTGATTTTGCATGACACTTTTTATAAATCTGCCTCTGTCAGTTAGAAAATTCGTAATACATAGAAAAATAGCACAAGGAAATGTTAAAGTAACAGAAACCTTGCAACCGAAACAACCAACAATATAAGTAATGATTTCTGTTTTGGAGCCATCATTTGACATTGAAAGCATGCATGTAATCCTTGTTAAGGAGGACCTTATTGCTGAAATCAATGCTATTTGTTTTCGAAGACAGTGAAAACATTACATTTTCGAAAACTACACACAAAAATAGAGCAGCAGCTACTGCTGTCAACAGATTAGTTGATTATGCAGAGATTCATGATCTAATTCTTAATCAAATGATAATCTATTCAAAGAATCGTAAAGCATCAGTGCAAGTAGTAATAGATAGTTTCATAGATCAATATCTCATAATTAATTTTTTGATGGCCCATGTGCATATGATTCTTCTAGTTCGTCTAATGTGTAGAAGTAATGAAGCATGATTAAAAAATAAAGTAAAATAAAAGACCATTAAAACAGAAAAAATTCTAGGCATGAACAAGTCAGTTAAGCCAATATGGCAAATGGTTAAACAATTGCGTATATAATTTATTGAACAACAGCAGCATAACATTTTTGAGTATTATTAGGAGACTTGGTAGTTTTGTGATATAAAGTAATTGATTACTTTCTCTCGTAGAAGGCAGTCAAAACAAGTTCATTGTTTGCATAATTTATTTTTGTAATAGACGACTGTGCCAGTTTTTGTACAACCTTATTCGTTATATCTTTTACGTGTATCAAAATTGTCACACATTACTGTTGCATGTACATATGCATTGAACATATCGTTTTTTTTTCAGGAATACAAATATTTAAAAGATTTATTGATCCAGTATTTAGATACATCAACAAGGATATCGAGTGAAATGTATAGGTTTAAAATGATTCGCATGGAATAGTATTAAGCAAAATAGTTATATTAATGAGATCTATAATTATAAGATTAAACAATTGTTTTTTAAGTCTTCTATATGTAAATTAAATTATTTGTATAAAAACAAGTTACACTGTTCTATGAATATATTTGATGTAGTAATGTATTGTAGGGGCAGTTATTAGTCTGCAAGTGAGCATCATCCTATATTGCAATTTGCTAAAACAAATATACCAACTTGAGCAAGATTTTTTCTTAAAATAAATATTCCAGTGTGGTTGTTTTTTAAGTGTAATGCCATATTAGTACTTCGTTTTGCTTATAATTATGTTCTCAAAACTTTTAAAAGTTAGAGCATGTGAACACCCACTTTGTGCACGTGATATTATAGGAATCTTACTAAAGCAATTGCTTCTTTAGGTCTCTGTGATTTAGTTAGTGAGTGCCAATCGCTAGAAAACAAAATCACCACGTTTGTTGTGTCTCTTGTAGTGTGGCACAACATTCGTGTCAAAATACACACTATCAGTAAGGTCTGGCAAAATGTAAATATGCATTTGGATGTGGCAGTTAGACACGTAGAAACATTTGTCAAGTGGTTAGATGAATACCAGAGACGGCTCCGTGGGGTAGTTGGTATGTGTGTGATTACTACACCCAAGGTCCCGGGTTCGAATCCAGACACGGACCGCTTGAAAAATGTTAAACGACCATTTTTCACAAAAATACAGTCTCGTTCGGATGAGGGGTAAAATGGAGGTCCCATGTGTGTGTTGTCACACACGTTAAAGATCCCTACCTTGCTTGCAACAGCAAGGGTTCGGCAGAATTCCAAATTTTTCAGGTAAAAAAATCCCTTCCTGGCCAATGTAGTACCTTCGGGTGGAGCATTGGAAAATTACATGTAGGGTTTAGTACACTCATTTTACAGACACGGCAATTGACAGGTTTTTAGTCCTCAATGTTCTCAAAGTTATAACTAACCAGATCGGATTTTATACAACGTGAACATACGTATGAATGCATTGTATACAATTAAAGAAGTTTAGCTTACAGTTCAAGTGAAAAATGCAAAACGTACTTATTTTCAATACATCAAGTACCTAATTTGTTTTTTTTTATAATATAGGTAAAGATGACCATTGTGAAAGGGTATCCAGCTACCCCAGTGAAGGAGTCATATTGAGCAGAGACCTTGTTACGTGCCACAATTTGGCACTAGACTTTTTGTTTAGTTTTAAAATGCGGGAGTTTTCGCGCCATAAATTTCAAAGACTCGGTGCGCGTATTTCCGTCACGTCAGAAGTGGGTTGGACGAACTTCGCGCCGACGCGAGTGGCGGAGAAAAAGTGGGGAAGTTTCCGGGAGACGCGGTAACGTGGCCTTTTGCCTTTGAACTTCCAGAAGAGTGGTTTGGTTTAGGTATCATATCGTATCGTTATCTTTATTTATGTAGATTTCCTTGCCTTATCTGATTGTCGTCCCTATACCTGCCCCTTATTCGTTCCCTACATAGGTAGAAGGTAATTTGCAAGAAGCCTGCCCGAACCGCAGTCGACGACCCTAGAACGAGCCGGAGTCCATGCCCCGCTAACAGCTAACCGGAGCAGTCACCATCTTTAAATACTTCAGAAGGGGGCTCCATCAATCCCGAAGGACGCTAGGCGCACCATCCATTAACTATCTTGAAGGGGGCTCCTAGCAACTCTGAAGGTAGCTGTACCTATTTATGTAAGTACCTTATTGTCTATACTGTATTTCTAATGTTTAATATTTTCCGTCATTTATGCTTATTAATTAGCATATTGTGTGACGTCATTGACAGATGGGCGCGCTAAAATCTGTAATAAGATTAGAGCTACCAACTGCCGTTGTGTCACGTATATCGCGTTCAAGGGGCGATAATAACCTTTATTTTGAAAAATTTCTTTAGTTTGACAAAATTCATGTGTGTTTTAAAGGTATGCATAAGAAAGGTAAAAGATGAGGTGACAAGATTTTTAGGACATCAAAAGCAAGGTGAGCTATTTGGAATAACCGTCTTCCGGGTAGCGAGTATATCGACGGAATTGCTACGACAAGACGGTTTGGTGCCCCTTACTTTTGACAACTAGTAAACCCTTTCAAGGTAAGTGGTATTTGTAAAGGCGTTTTGTATTCCAGCCATTTTACATGTTTATATTTTTCTATGTTAATTTTTTTTCCATAGAAATCAATCCACTTCCGCACCATTGTAGTTAACCGGTGCACCCTTAAAATTGTTACGGGGTTCTCACATTTTCTAGACAAATCAAAATTTGTAATGTAGCGTCCTTTTTACCCGTAACATAACTTCATGAGATTTCAATAGTTTAGATGCCTTTTAGGTGGTAGAATTACAATAGCTATTTTATTTTACTTCTTTTGTAAATCTTTGGCTAGATTTCATAATAGCAATTGATAATGTTCTCCATGTCATCTATAAATGCATCGACAACCTTCCAGTGATCTCCATTTATTGCTTTTTGTACGGTCGATATACAAAATGCGTGTTTCCGATCATTTCTCTGCTCGGAAAGTACGTTGTAGCTAGATCAGTAAAGTGACATAAGAGATCGGAAAAGTGACAAGAGCTCGGAAAAACGATTACCAGGCTCATAATATCACAATATTCAAGATGGCGGCGGATTCGGATGGCGAATCTGACGGCTCCATAGAAAACAGTAAATATGCGGAATATGTAAAAAGAAAATTGCTAAAAATGAACCAATAATGTGTGTAATATGTGATAGTACCTGCCATAAAAGCTGTATTTGTGCGTGTAAAAGCAACTATTATAATGACGACTGACAAAGTTATGTGCTGTGTTAACAAAGACAATATACAAGAAAAAATGATAATTTGTATAGCAAATTTAACTAATAACCTACAATTTAAAGATAAGGAAATTACTTTATTGAATAAATTGATAAATGAAACTGATGATAAAAACAAGCTTCTAAAAAAATTTATGGCTACAACAAAAGCTACATAACCTAGAAAATTACAGCATGAGCTTTTCAAATGTAGTTAAAACCAAATCCATACCTAACATTCAGCTAAACAAAAACATTCCAGGTTTGATTATTGCACCCACACAAATACAGAGCGTGAGTAAAACAAAAAACGACTTGGAAAAAAAATTTGCATCCTAAAATTGGTATTGGAGTAACAGCTATGGTTGAAACAAAAAGCGGCGGATTATTAATTTGATGTGCGACGCATGAAGATATGGAAAAATTTAAATCAAAGGCGTTTGAAAAGTTAGGTAACTCGTATAAAATTGAGGAAACGAAATTAAGACACCCTAAAATAAAAATTATGGACTATCAGGGGAACAGCTCAATGGTGGATTTGGAAGCACAAATAAAAAAGCAGAATCATTTAGATGAAAACGAACATATTAAAGTAACTTAGATAAAAGAACTGCGTAATAAGAATTCGATCATATTTGCTGAAATATCACCTAAAAGTTTTCACAAACTGATGCATATGCAAAAAAATTTTGTTGGCTGGCAAAGGCTCACAATAATAGAAGATTTAACTGTAATGCAATGCTATAAATGTCAAACATTTGACCACCGAAAAGACCGTTGTGAATCTGGGATAATATGCTCATATTGTAGTGGAAAACATCACTTTAAAGAATGCGAAAAAAAAGAAAAACATTGCTGTAACTGTAAGGAAACAAACATCAGGTTCAATCTTAATCATGACATACACCACTCGGCAACAGATGTGAACTGCCCTATTATGCACTTTCAAATAGAAAAACTGAAACGTAAGATAAATTATGGATAAAAGCAATATTCAAATTAGATACCTTTAATATAAACTATCATTACTAAAATTGATTTTGAGTTATTAATTAATTAATTATTAGTTAAGTTATTAAATTCTAGAGATACTATATAATAAGCAAATATTCACACAATATTAAATTCAAATTAACAGATAAATAATAGGTTTCATACTACAAATCAATATTCAAGATACATTACAAGAACTTTATATTGAAGAGCAAATTGAGAGAAATCAAATTAATGTGAATATTGATAAATTTAAATCTATTGTCAAAACACTAAACAAGAGCAACAGCTTACTTAAAATTTTCACTTAAATGTAAGTAGTATCAATAAACATTTCGAGGAAATCCTAATAGTATTAGAAACTTGTAGTCTAAAGAAAATTGATGTGATTATATTTAGTGAGACATGGCAGATATTAAACAAAGCAAATTATTCCATTCCTGGATTTATAACATATTATAACAACAGTATAAATAATCAAAATGATGGAGTCCTTATCTATGTCAACACACAGCTAAACTGTGAAGTATCTCATTACAGTTTAAACCGCTCTAATGTAACCATTAGTAACATCAAATTAGTAATCAATAATAGATCTATAATCGTTTCAGCATGTTATAGATCGCCAAATTTAACCTAGAGCAATTTATAGAAGACAGAAGAACACATTATTAATTTAGATAATTATAATATTAAGATTCTCATTGGGGACATAAATATAGATATATTAAATACCAACACGGCATTACACATGCGATACGTAGCAATGCTACATGCACTTGGATACACATTTCAAATAAATGCCCCAACGAGGATAACAAACAATACAAGAACCTGCTTAGATCACATTTTCATAAAACATCAATGGCCCTAAATAAAATACAGTTATATCCAATCATATTAAACACTAACATTACGGATCACTATCCAATTTATTTAGACATGAAACTGACAGAAAAGGAAAACGATACAACTACTCCAGAAAATAAAATAACGAGAATATTAGATAAAACTAAATTTGATGAACTTATCATTAAACAAAAATGGGAAAATGTTCTAAACGCAAATGATCCTCAAATTGCATATCGACTATTTATTGATACATTCACAGGCTTATATAACAAAAGTTTAATTATAAGGCAGCAAAATAAGACATAACAAAAAAACGAACTCCCTGGATTACAAATGCCCTAATCACCTCCATAAAAAACAGGAATAAGCTAAAAGCAGCTTATGTAAAAAACAAAGACAATCCTATACTATGGGATAACTACAAAATCTACAGAAATTACTTAAATAAATTAATTAGAATAACAAAGAACCAATACTATACAAATTTGATAAATACAAATAAGTTCAACACAAAAAAAGTCTATCAAATAATTTCAGAAGCTACAAATGAAACATAAAAGCAAGAAGCAAATTAAATATAGTGGATGATCTAAATAATAAATTTAAGCAGGAAAAACAATCAGCACATTACTGTAACCAATATTATATAACAATAGCAAAAAAATTGGCTCTACAAATAAACTCTATAACAAAAAATAAACAACAACAAAAACGGGTATGCAAATCTATGTATTTAGAACCAATAAATGAATCAGAATTAATACAATATATATCAACACTAAAAACCAATAGCGCCCCGGGTGAGGATAATATCCCCGGCAAACTTGTGAAAGATTATCATATTTATTTATTGAAACCTTTGCAGCACATAATAAATTTAATTTTTACAACTGGAATAGTACCTTCACAATTTAAAAAATCCGTGGTAACACCAATCTATAAAGCTGGAAACATAGAACATATTGTAAATTACCGACCAATTAGTATTATAAACACATTTGCAAAGATATTTGAGAAATGCCTAAAGCATAGATTAATTAATTATCTAGACAAAATAAATATATTACATAGACGACAGTTTGGCTTCAGAAGAGGAAGAAGTACAAGTGATGCCATACTAGAGTTAGTTGAGACAATAAAAGGTAGTTTAGAAAACAATAACAAATGTATGGCGATATTTTTGGATCTTGCAAAAGCATTTGACACAGTCCCCCACGATCTTCTATTAGAAACTCTTGAAGCATATGGAATAAGAGGCAACGTACTAAGTATAGTAGAGAACTACCTAAAAGATAGAGAACAAAATCTAAAATACAATAATACATATAGCGATCCACAAACTGTACAAATAGGCATCCCAGAAGGAACGGTGCTGGGACCTATACTTTTATAATATACATAAATTCCTTGTTAGAAATTGCCATTGATGGCATATCTATTGCTTACGCTGATGACACCGTATTACTATTTCAATATCAAAATTGGATACTAACTAAACAAAAAGCACAAAATGGACTAGAAAACATAAAGAACTGGCTAGATTGGCACAAACTAACTCTAAATACGGATAAGACAAAATATATTGCTTTTTCAATCACACAAAAAAATAGACCACAATTCAATACACTGACTATTAATAACCTTACTATTAAAGAAACCAATGAAATCACTTACCTCGGAATGATACTAGATACCCACTTGAGATGGACAAATCACACTAATAACTTGGCTAGAAAAATTAATAGACTCATACATAAATTTTATATACTGCGTAATATACTATATGATAAATTACTGGTAACAATATATAAAGCACTGGTAGAGTCATTAATAAGATACGGAATCTTAGCTTGGGGAAGCGTCCACAACAATGCTCTACAAATAGTAAATGTAGCTCAAAAATACATCCTAAAGATCATATTCCGAAAGAGAAGGACTTACTCATCAAACCAATTATATAATACAAATATATTAAATATTAGACAACTTTATTTTTTAACATGTTGTATTACTATTCATAAGAAAAGTACAACGCAAAATTACATAAATCACAATTATGTGACCATAGCTAACCGTAATAAAAATATAAAAATT
Source organism: Platerodrilus igneus (assembly GCA_036346225.1). NCBI lineage: Eukaryota > Metazoa > Arthropoda > Insecta > Coleoptera > Lycidae > Platerodrilus > Platerodrilus igneus. The sequence goes on from JARFIW010001303.1 coordinate 6,165,224, forward strand.
AATTACTACAAGAAAAGTGCTAGTCAACGCTCTCTTAACTATATAGCAACTAAAATATATAATGAGTTACCAATAACGATAAAACAAATGAGTAACATTAACAATTATATTTATTTATGTAAAAACCACATTTATTACAACTTTAATATCTATGCTAAAGTGTTATAATATGTTATGAAAAGATTGAATGGATCTAGGAAAACTTTTCAATAAAAATAAGTTGCACACATAGGTCTTTATAAGATAGAATTTTGAACAGTCATATTTTGCTAATATTGTATCTAAAGGCAGGGTCTTAATTAAGAAGTTTATGCACACACAGGTGATTTGCACCTAGGTGCATACAAATAATATATAACATTAAAAATGTTTGATGTAAGGATGTAATTTTGTTTATAATTCATATTAAAATATTAAATAAATATTAAAATATGTGAACAATTATATTAAAAACAAAGTAGGCAAGTTACGTCAGTGACCATGACAGAATCGTTTGTATCTGTCAGTAAGTTCTTATGAATTAATTGATACACGTTTGTAAATTATTTAAATATCGTTGTACTTGCATTATTGTCAAATTATTTGCAACTGCACAAAAAATTTTGTACGCACCACACTCGGAAAGTGTTTTTTCCGACGACAACTGAAAACAACAGATTGCACACTACTTATTTATTTAGAAAGTGGAATGCGAAAGTAAACATCATTGTAGTGTTAAAGTAATTTTCAACTCTAGAGTGATATGATGGATGAGATATTACTTCGTTAACTACCTAGACGACAACATGACCAATGTCAAAAACACGATGTAGGGATTGTTCGACACTACCGCTAGATGATCGCATGACCAAAGAATATTAACTACATATAGAATAAGAAGCGACACTCTTGTGGTACCCTGAATCCTGATCAGTGCGCAGGTTCGCCAAGAAAATGGCCGCAGCCAGGGGGATATTTACTCTAAGATAGTTTCTTGCAAGAATTTTGCTGTCAGTTTTCAAATGTCAATTCAGTAATGTTTACAATTTATTAGAAAGATTGTTGTAGCTTTGATAAATCCTTTAATAATCATGTCTAGATTTAAAAAGGGTGGATATTTGTGTGTTGTTAAATCATGCAGCAGAAGATGTTACGTGCCAAATTGGCCCTTAAACATTTTTTTAGTTTAATTTTGACGTGCGGAAGTTTCGCGCCATAAATTCAAAAGACTCGGTGCGCGTATTTCCGTTACGTCACAGTGCGTTTGCGCCAGATCGCGCGACGCGAGTGGAGTAGGGACAAAGTGGGGAGAAGTTTCCGGGACTCTCTGTAACGTGGCTTTTTTGCCAGAACCTTCGAGTGCAGTGGACGTTTTTCGGTAACGTATCGTTATCTTAATCTATGTAGATATCCTTGCCTGATTATCTTTGTTTGTCGCCCTTATACCATGTTTCCTTTCCGTTCCCTGCATAGGTAGGTGAAGAAATTTGTAGCCGTTGGCCAAACCGTACTGCACGACCCGGAGGACTAATAGTTGTCCATGCTCCGCCAACAGCACCGGAGCAAGCACCACCTTTAATCATCCCAGGATGGAGCCCTGAGATACCGAGAAACCAACTTTAACTCAACCCCGCCGGACGTCGGATTTCTTATGTAAGTACTCTCATTGTTAATTTGTTCGTTGTTATAAACTGTTGTTTTAAATTTATATCTTCCGATAATGGCGTATTAAATTTGTGCATTGGTGACGTCATTGATAGATGGGCGCGCCGAAATCTGTACAAGACTAGCGTTACCAATCGCCCGTGATGTCGCTTTTTCCGCGATTGCGCGATGTATTTATCGACGTTTTTTTAACCGTAAGAATTCGTTTTTAATTGTAAGAAAGAAATGATGGTACAATCAGTTTCTTCTGTTTTCCGAAAGGAGATATTGTGAGGTGAGTGTTATTTCTAAATGTTTGATTAAAATTTATATTTAATTTTATGGAATCGTTTATGAAGGTGATTAGATCTGTTAATAAAAATTGTTACAGGTTCAAAGAGTGGCTCCAATTAGTTTCAAGAGATGAACTAGTGAATAGAACTGACGAAGCTGATGGCAATTATTGCTATAATAACTTACGTGTGTGTACTAAACATTTTGAAAATAGTATGTTCCTCAATCATTTGCATAATAGGTTACAGCCTCATACTAAACCCATTAAAAACATTGCAAATATTCATCAGTCCATTATTTCACAAACAAGTATTGACATGCCATTATGTTCGTTTACGCAAGTAGCTATTGTTACTCCCTCCGAGTCAACAGCATTACTTGCAACATCATTAGTAAATCGATATGAGGTTGTGCATGGAAATGATCAGATTAGGTAAAAGTAGGAAATCTTAATGGTATGTGTATGTTACCTAATGCAAATGTTTCAGGACAGTCAACACTTCGTTGTCCAGCCTGGCTAATACACAAACCCATTCACATATTTCTCCCAACACCCCAAGAAAACCATAATTGAGACTATACAACAAAGCTTTGCAAAGAAAACTTTGTTTTTCTAAGGAACCAGTTGACATCGAACAAACAGCAGATCTTGGTGACTTAAAAAATTGTGTGATAAGTTTTTACCTGACAGGATTTCAAAATTTGTACAATTTCAAGTGAGCCTCTCAAATCAGACCGCAAATGGACGAAGAGATAGCAATGCATTTAAACAGTTTGCTTTACAAATTTATTTTACTAGCCCTAAGTGCTATAAATTGCTCATGAACAATTTTGCATTTCCCTCTATAAGAACGTTACAAAGAATTACTCATTCTTTGGAATTCAAAAGTGGTTTTAATGATTTTGTTTTTGAAATTTTGAAGGTTAAAACAAACACTTTGAACGACAATGAAAGAATATGTTCGATATGTGTTGATGAAATGTCTTTAAAAGCTTTCCTTTTCTACAATTGTTCAAAAGACGCTATTGTGGGGTTTTCTGATGCAGGTATTGGTAACGAATTCAAACCAGCTCAAAGCGTAGCGGTTATTGTGGCTAGAGGCCTTTATGCGAAATGGAAACAACCATTAGCATTTTGGTTGTGTAGAATTACTTGTCCTAAGAAAGTTTTAAAGAATATTGTAGAAGAAACTATTATAAAACTATTTCATGTGTTGAACCAGTTGTGCTGATCACTGATCAAGGGTCAACTTTTTTGGAATTGGCCAAGACATTAAACGTCTCCAAGGAAAACCATACTTTTTAATAGTGGAGCATAAAATTTTTTATGTTTGATACTTTTCATCTTATCAAGTCAGTAGGAAATAATTAGATAAAATATAATTTTCTTTACGATAATCATGTGGCATCTTGGGACCCTATAAAAGCCTTCTATGACAGCCACATATATCCCACTATGTTTGAAAAAATGCGGATTAAGTTAGCTACCCAACTATTGAGCGAATCAGTTGCTGTTGGAATTTCAACTTATGTATTGTTGGGAGCTCTCCCAAGTTCTGCTAAAGGCACCGCTACATGTATTAAAAAGTTTGATAAACTTTTTGATTTATTTAATTATATATCTACAAGAAATGTAAAACAATACAATCTTGTATTGATGGATTCAAGTTTGCAATTATCTTTCTTACAGGACATTCTCTCACTATTGGAAAAGATGGTAATTACAACAAAAAATGGAAAAATCATAACAGAACATCTAAAATGTTTCAAAGGTTGGTGTATTTCTATAAATTGCCTCCTCCGGTTGCATCAACATTTAATGCAAAAGGGATTCAAATTTTTATTGACCAGACGTTTGAATACTGATTGTTTGGAAAACTTTTTCGGCGCAGTCGGAAGTCAAGGTGGCAACAGTACGAATCCTACTCCTCAAGCCTTTATCAATACATTCAAGAAAATGTTTGCATCGAATTACATCACTTTTAGAATCAAATCAGTATTTTTACCAACACTGATGTTTTTAATCGACAAATGAAAGGACCTATTGAGTTTTCTTCTATTAATTTAGATATAGGAGACTGTACAGATTTCAGAGACATGGATTTAGTAACAGAAAATGCATTGACATATGTTTGTGAGTATTTGTTCAGAAAATTTTTGGATCGGCATAAAAATTGTACACAGTGTTTATTAGAAGCTGAAAAAAGCCAAGGAGTTGTCTCCTGTAAATGTATTTTGTGCTTTGAAAGCCTATGAAACGGACTGAAAGACGCCTCTTGGTAATCTATGCAAGCCTGGTATCGAGTTTATATCATTTGTAAAAAATATGGAAGAACTGGTTATTTTACCTAGTATAGTAAGAAATTTATCAGGTTTGTGCATGTCGATAAATTATGTTCTTCCTTGTGAACAATTTCCTATAAAATATGTTATAAAGTTATTTTGTAAAATGAGGATTTACCTCGCATTAAAGTGTGCTAATTACGAATTTAAAAGTGTACCTAGAAAGCAGAGAAAAATTATTCACATATTAAATTTGTAATTTTGTTATGATTTGTAAATATATCGCACGCATCGTGTGATACACGCATACAAGACAAATAAATAATTAGTTGTTGTGGTTTATGACACACATTTTAGTAAAATGTTGTAATGTATGTTGAAACAAAATTATGCAATGTTAATTCACTTTTTAAGTAGTATTAATAATTGAAGTTGCAAATTGTCGTCGGCAAAGGACATTTTTTGTGGCACTATACAAATTGGGATAAAGAGGCAAACCAAACACTAACAACAAAGTTTTTGGAACAATCTCTGTTTGGTGGGAAACGGCCTTTTATTGTGATATTTATTGTAAAACTTTATTGCATTTTACTAAATTGTACTGCTGGCTGCTCCTTAACCAATAAATTGATTTCTTTAGAGAAAGTGCATCTTAATATTAACTATACGTTTATGAAATTCGAATAATTTTGTGAATAAGAATGTATGTGCATATAAAAAGAAGTATTATTATATGTAGAGGTGTATATTGTTTCGTTTGACTTCTTTACCAGCATGCATCCGATTTTCCATGGTTGATTATGAAGATGCGCACTTTTTGTGGTTAGAATATTATTCCGAATAAAAAATTTTGTACAGTATTTTAGAAAAAAAAAACAATATACGTGTTAAACCTATTAATTGAAATATGTAATATAATAAGGCCTACTGTGTCCACTCATTAATATTGATTGGAATTTTCTGATAAAAGGAACACAAGTCTAAAAAATTCCATAATTCAGAATATATACATGAATGACAAATTTTGTCTGAATTGTAATTTTGAATTTTACCCATATCTTCATACCCCAGCAAAACAACGAAGCATTTCAAGATCAGATATTCTTTCCCCTATGAAACACTAACAATTTGCCGAGAGTGTAGCTTTTTATTCTATAGTTAATATTCTTTGGCACGACCTTACATCAATACAATAATTGTATTCTGGGATCGAGGTAAGGTATTGTAGCGGGCTACCGCTAACGCATTTCACCAATTTAAAACAAGTAATAACAAAGTCTTTATTACTAACTATTTACAAGTCTAATTAACAGTATATGCCTTACTTATGGACGTTTTCAGTCAAATTAACAATAAAGCACTATCACACTAATGTTATTTATGTCTGTTTGTCCCGTACATCTTAAACAACGTTTAATGCTAAACTCCGATTAAAAGTCAAAAATTGCTTTGCACCATTCTGTAAACCGAGATTAAATCCATCTAATCCGAGATTAAATTAAAATGTTAATTTTTGGGGGGGTTTAATAATATAAACCTAGTTTAAAGTCTAGTTTCATATTTAAAACCTTACTTTTTGTTTATCTTACCTTAATTTTTTTATTTTTAAAAAAAAGTTTTAAATATTCAGCTCCTCTGTAAATGCTGTCCTGCAACTTTTTGTCTTGAGGTAACCTCATCATCATCATCATTGGGTCTTCAGTCCTGAAACTGGTTAGACGCGTACCATCATTGTTTCCTATTCTAAACTAACCTACAGATTTCCCCGAAATTTGCACAGTCTGCATCTATCACTATCTGATCTAGGTCTACATCCACCTCTTTTTTCCTATCTCCGCTTGTCATATATCCCATACTATTCCCCAAAAATGCTTTAGAACGTATTCTGCCCTTCTATTTCTCATATTTTTTTCCCAAAGATATCCTTGTTCCCTTACTGTTTCTATAACCTATTTGTTATTATGATTGTCTGTCCATCCTCAAACATCTGAAGCACGGCATTTCAAAGGCCGCTACTGTTCTTCTGTCTGCTTTTCAGACTGCCCGTATTTCGTAGGCATATTGTCTGTGCTGTGCTCCACACATACGCTTTCAACTTTTTGTTCTATGTTTGTTGTCTTTCATCATAGGCGCCGTTCTTTCTTGTTAGATGCAGTTCGGTCACCTTCTATTGTTTTACAATTATATACCCTATTTCTCCGACATTCAGTGGTTGCGAAGGGGGGTAAGCAGCCTGTGGCTGCCAAGTTCCCCCAGCACTTGAACATTTACTGATTTAATATTTTTTCCAATATGTCTTTTCGCACAGTCAACATTAGTTGCAGATATTTCACAACAAACAACTAGTTGTTTATACTAATCATCAGAATTGTCTGCCCTTATTTTTTCGTCATTGGGTTTCCCGTCTCAAAACTGGTTGGACATGTACTTGCACTTATTTCTTTTCTAAACTAACCTACATGGTTCCCTGAAATTCTCACACAGCAATACAGCTCGGTTCCCCTTATATTGTTTTCTAATATTATGCCCTATTTCACAGAGACTTATTGAAGGGGGTTAAGCAACCTGTGGCTGCCAAGATCCCCCAACACGTAGACATTTGCCGAAATAATAGTTTTCCAGTAAATGCTTTCACGCAATTACCATAATTCGAGAATATTGCCCATCCAATGCTTGTAGTTGCTTATAATAAATATCATGTTTCTTCTATTGTTTTCTAATATTATGCCCTTTTTCACTGAGATTTATTGAAGGGGGTTAAGCAACCTGTGGCTGCCAAGATCCCCCAACACGTAGACATTTGCCGAAATAATAATTTTCCAGTAAATGCTTTAACGCAATTACCATTATTCGAGAATATTGCCCCTCCAATGCTTGTAGTTGCTTATAATAAATATCATGTTTAAGTGCAGCTACTTTCTTCGTCATTAATTTATCCATCTTGGGACTGGTTGGATGCGTACCTCCATTGATTTCTCTTCTGAGCTAGCCTACACATTTCCCTGAAACTCCTACAGCCTACATCTTTCACTATCTGTGTGCATTAGTCTAACCTAGGTCTACCTCTTCTTCTCTTTTTCCTATCTCTGCTTCTAGTATATTCCACTATTCCTTCATGCCGTAGTATGTGGCCTATCATCCTATCTCTCCTATTTTTACCGTTTTCCACATATTTCTTTCTTCCCCTACCATTTTAGTACCTCTTCGTTCTTAACTTTGTCTGTCCATGATATCTTCATCATACGTCTGTAGCACCACATTTCAAAGGCTTCTACCTTTTTCTTGTCCGCTTCTCCCACTGTCCAGGCTTCACAGCCATACAGTGCTGTACTCCACACATATGTTTTGAGCAATCTTTTCCTTGTTTCTATGTTTGTGGTCTTTGAGCACAGTAATTGCTTTTTCTTGTTAAATGTAGCACGACCATGTGCTAATCTTTGTTTTATATCTTTTGTGCTTTTCCCATCTTGCGTTATTTGGCTTCCTAGGTAGCAGAAATCCTTAACCTCTTGTAAGTTCGTGTTACATATTTGTATTATTGTTTTTGATTTATTTTTCGCTCCTTTGCATACTAGTACTTTAGTTTTACTTTTGTTAATTTTCATACCGTATCTCTCTGTTAGAACCGTTTCCATTTCATTGAGAGCTGCTTCTAACTCTTCCTTGCTAGATGCTAAACCTAAACCCAAATTGGTCTTCTCCTAGTATTTCCATTCGTCTTTGTACAATTCTAGTTAATATTTTTGATACGTGTGCTGTCAAGCTTATTGTTCGAAAATTTTCACACCTATCTGCACCTTTCTTTTTTGGTATAGTTACTATGATGTTATGTTTGAAATCTTTGGGTATCTCGCCTGTCTCATACATATAGCTTACAAGTTGGAAGAGACGTTCTGTTATTGCTTGACCAGCGGCTTTTAGAGTCTCAGCTTGCACCTTATCTGTACCCGGCGCCTTACCATTTTTCAGACCTTTTAATGCTATTTCAAATTCATCTCTAAGTATAGGGTATCCCAAGTCATCATTTTCAATGTGTGATTCCTTTTCTAATGCAGTTAGTTCTTCTCCTGCATATAAATTCCCTATATATTCATGCCATCTACCCACTTTCTCTACATTTTCTATAATGATATTTCCTCCCGCGCCCCTTATATTTTTGCTATACGGTTCTATATCCCTAAAATTGATTCTAATTAGTTTGTATGCTTCATCTGTTTTTCCTACTTCCATCTTAGCTTGTACCTCTTTGCACTTTTCATCAATCCATTGTTCTTTAGCTTTCCTGCATTTTCGAATAATTTCCCATTTTATGGCTTTGTATCTGTTTTCCTGTTTCGTCTGATTTATATTTGTATTTTCGTCTTTCTTCTATTAAATTCAGGATATCCTTTGTTATCCATGGTTTCTTATTTACTTTATGTGTATACCCCCGAATATCTCTGGCCGCCATGTCTAGGCTGGATTTAATGTTATTCCATTCTGTTTCTATTTCCTTAGTATCAGATATTTTCCCGATATCTTTGAGCAATTCATTTGACCTTTTTTCGAATCTTTCTTGAATATCTTTCTCTTTTAGTTTCTGTAGGTCCAAGTGCTTTTTTCCGTTTCTTTTTTTCAAATTTTTTAATTTAAGTGCGGCCTTCATAATTACGATGTTGTGGTCAGTGTCTATATCTGCCTCTGGGTAGCTTCTACAGTCTTTTACTTGATTTCTAAACCGTTGTCTAACAAGAATGTAATCTATTTGATATCTTCCTATATCTCCTGGCATCTTCCACGTATATCGTCTTCTAGCATGATGTTGAAATAATGTGTTTGTAATGATTAAATTGTTCTTGTCGCAAAATTCTACCAGCCTATTTCCTCTGTCGTTTCTAGTGCCTAAACAAAATAAACCTACTATCGCTCCTTCCCTACCCTCACCTACCACTGCATTAAAATCCCCGTAATTATTAAATTTTCATGTCCTTTACGTGTCTTAATATGTCTTGATATCTTTGTAGATTGCTTCTACCTCTTCGTCACTGTAGCTAGAGGTGGGCATGTATACTTGTATTATTACTGTGTTTACCGGTTTAGATTCTAATCTAACCATGAGTACTCTTTCATTCTTTTGTAAGTAATTTTCTACACAGTATCCTATCTTTTCCGCATAACTATCCCCACACCCAAATTTCCTTCCTCGGCTCCTGTATGAATTACCCTGAAGTCTCCACTCCAAAATCCCCGCCTCTGGCCACCGAACTTCGCTGATCCCTACTATGTCTAATGATAACCTATTCATTTCGATTTTAGGTTCTCTAGCTTACCCACTTGCTTCATAGTTCTAACATTCCACGCTCCGACTCGCAAAATGTTCCCGACTCTTATTCTTAACTTTCCGATCGCATCCTCCGAAGTTGTTCCCTCCCGGAGATCCGAATGGGGAACTATTTTAACTCCGGAATCTTTTACCCCAGAGAATGCCATCATTTTATTATAATTTAGGTACGCTGTGTACTTGGAAGGTAATGTGGTGGTTTCCTGTTGCCTTCCACATCGCGGTAGTGTGTCTTAGACTGCCATACCGACCCCTATGGTCTCTGCCAATCTAAGTACCGAAAGAGCCGCTGCCCTCTTTCGGGGACCTGTCTTAGTCTGGTTCCTCACTAACGACCCTACTACTTTGGTTGGACCTGTAGTTTGGCTCTTTAGCTCATTAGAACACACAAGCCATTTCACCTGTTCTAGTAATCTAGAACTTCGGCAAGGTGCAGGTCCATTCGAAATGGGAGGTAACCTAATGGGATTTTTATTTTAATGACGTCTTCCTCCACTTCTATTGCTCCCTATATAAATAAAGTAATATACAAAAATCTAACTGAACCTTAAATCGTATTTCATAGTTTAATGCATTTGCCTAGCAACCAGGTGACTTTTACAATGTTGTCAAATGTTGCTGGTGTCTTAAACTTTGTTTCACAGATAATCATAGGTTAAATAAAGTTAGAATAGATATGACATAGTCTGCATAACAATTGTTGGCAAGCTAGAGCCAACTATTGAAATATGATAAAACTAAACGACGTTAAAATCTGTTACCAAGGTTGCGACTTCTCTGTTCAAAAGGTTGAGAACCAGACTCTGAAGATTTTAAATAAAACTAAAAATTCCAATTATAAAAAATAGTTCTGTCTGATATCAGGTAAGCTTTCTACAAGCATAATAGATAAAAATAAATTTGTTCATTGTTTTATATAGAGAACAATAAACAAATTAGGTCATTTTTGTCTACTATATAGGTACTTGTACAACACTTACCTGATTCCAGGCAAAATTATTTTCTATAAGCTAGAGGACCACGTCTCGGACAGCCAACTTCTTCAGTAATTGGCGATGTGCATTATTTTTCACCTTGGATGTTGTGTATCTATACATGCTAGGTATTCATAGTCTAGGATAAGTAAGACCTGCTGTTGAGCCATGATGGCGAATAATGGACAGTCTTATTGTGAGCACATTCAACGTATATACTAACTCTAATTAAAGCGTTAAGTTCGGGGTATAAAATAAATTAATTCACCATTCTGACGTTCTGTGTATCATTCCTTTCCTTCGGACACCACATTGGATGAATTCAATTTTTTATTAAATGTTATTAAAGAGCAATCTGCAAAAATGCAACTAAAAGAAGGCTAAAAAGTTAGGTTAGCAACAATCAACAAAACCTCGCAAATATTAAGCAATAGAATAAAGTCGCCCATGAAAATAGACATACAGAGCCATCTGTAGAGATGTGATAAAACTAAAACACACCAACAGCCGATCCATTTAGAGTGGCTACACCCTGCAGATAACTAACTGTTAGTTATCTGGGAGTCTATTCTCGAAAGACGGTGATATTTATAGCATGCGATATTTTACGATTTTCGCACGAAACGTCGGAGTTGGTATTCTTCAAATTTCGCAAGAGATATTTATCGCACGAACTGCAAAGAGCGGTGTACTACCAAGTGATATATTTTATCGCATGAAAACACACGTGTTGCGCATGATTACTATATTAAAATTGACTGACATAACACATAATCATAGACTTTTCTCTATGCACATAACCAAAAAAATTGCTACTGTTTGTAGTCTATTATGCGGGTGTTTGAGAAATAATTATAATTAATAACAATTATGGCAAATTTTGATAAGGCAGCATTATTTGCTGTTTTGGAGGTGCTGGAAGAAGCTGAGACAGCTGCGAAGTGACTAAAAGACAATTCTATAAGCGTATACTATCTTTTGATTTAAGTGAAAAACTGCATATCTTCCGCTTAATAAAAAGTTGAATTCCGGGAATTTCATTCAGTTGCATTGCTATTTTTTCCTATTCTTCGCAAGCTTTTTTTTGTAAAATTAGAGGACAATTTATGGCTGCATAATTACCCTCTATTTATAAGTAACTCTGTTAGTTGGGCGTAATTAATGCAAGTAAACATTACGTTCCAATCCTCGATCTTGCCCGACAAAATACGATCTAGCAGCTTCCTGAACCACGTGATTTCGTTCCGGCTGACTATTGGCTTTTATTATTATTCTATTTACATGCCTCACTTCATTCGATATTTAAAATATCATATCACATCTTGTCGAGAATACCAATCGTCATAAAATTCATTTCGCATGCGATACTTTTGGGTGATAAATATCACTGATGATATATATCGAACGAAGTCGAGAATAGACCCCCAGTGCTTTGTTTAGTAACTGGAGATAAATCTAGTACCTTACAAACCAACCACACCTTAATCGTAGGGTAAAATAAAACCTGGATTAGTTAAACGTCGTTTAAAGTAAATACAGTGCAAGTGGCCCTTACAAGCACTAATATCTTCTTAAACTAATTGTCGTATTCTACGTATTTGTTCTAAGCGGAGTTTAGTTAAAATATTAAGCCTAGCGTTAGATTTGTTACTATGCACCGTTAAACTCGTAGGTAAAGCTTAGCTGACCTTGAAATTGAGTTATGTTCAAAAAAAATTGTAAACAAGTTCAATAATATAAGCTTTTGTAAATAAATTAGTCCTATATTGGGTGTTTTTAGTTTAAAATTAAGACAAATATACCTTATTCACGTTAAATATGGGATGACGTCATAATTCAAATAAATGCTGCGTTGTCATAGTTAATGTTATTTCATGATCAGAGTAACCATTTCTTGTGCATGCGAATCCAAATGTTTAGGCATTCTAAATGTCAAATACTCGAAACTTGCAATGTATAAAGTGCTTTAGTACTGAAAAAAACTGTTTTATTTAGCAAATATAAAGCACAAACGATTTACTACAAAACTAAACAATGACAATAAAATGAGAAATGTCAAGGTAATAGAAGTGAAAAATGTTGCAACATTAAACAGAACTGCTACACACTAGATTCTAACATCATTAAACCTACGTTCTTAGTTACGTTCACATTTTACAATCGCTAGCACTTTATTACTGTTTATGACGTCATCCCATATTTAACGCGAATAGAGTATACATATATATTTTTAAAAATTAACAAAGAAGTTATTAACAATGTCATTCTTAAAATCATAATTAACACGTTGTTGAATAATCAAAACAGGAATTTGTGCTTGGAGAATAAGATACTCTAATTCATCTGCATTCACACCTTCGGGAGGTGGTGGAATATCTTCATGCATTGTTAATACGATGTTATGAAGAAGTGCTGTAGCAATGATCACAGTTAAAGCATTTCCGATTTTACAACGCAGCCCGTAACATAAGACCGGGAACCTTCGTTTCAATGCACCATTTGTTCGTTCTATTGTGTTCTTTGTACGAATATGACATTGGTTATATAGTGTTGTACTCTTGTAAGAGGATTTCAAAATGGTGCTAAAAGAAATGCTTTAAGTGGATAACCACTATTACCTAAAACAAATCAATATGAGCTACTAGTAATAACATATGGTCATTAACATATTTACTTACCAAGAAAGATCCCATTTCCAAATTCACCTACTTCTAACCTAGTCCTCAGACAGCTGTTATTAAAGATAGTGGCATTATGGGATGACCCGGGCCATCGAGCCGCTATAGTGGTTCTTTCTAAATTACTATCACATACTAGCTGCACATTAACAGAAAAATAGGATTTTTGATTTCTATAGACTTCTCCACCTACAATATTAGGCATAAACAGCGACATTAAAACTTTTGTATTGCACGTTTTACACTACACTATTTGAAGCTTACCCGGTGATTTAATTTTAATGTGAGTGCAGTCTACACATCCGATAATTCGTGGAAAATTAGCAATTCGGTAAAAATCATTTTGACACGATATTCTTTCAAGTGTAGTAGATGGCATTCTAATAAATCGATTATGCAAGCTAGCTATTGCTTCCGAGACTTTGGTTATAATTCTGGAAACAGTGCTTTGATTCATGTGCATAATATCACCAATATTTAACTGATGTACATTACTTGCATAAAGCAAAGTCTATTTATGGGAGATACGCTATTGTTTCTAAAAAATATAAGTACTGATGCAAGATGATTATCGAAATATTAACTATTTCTTACAAATCATTGTCGAATTCTATATGCTCCTTAGCATTTCTAATACTGACATCGCTGTTGGTTTAGTTAATCTAAATCTGCGAAAAAAGCTTAAATCATCCATGTCTACAACATAATTAGGCCTGATATAAAGACGGCGTGGAAATCCCAACTGAATAATGTCAACACATCCACATCATCTTCCAAAAATATTTCATCTTTCATATCCATTATTAAAAATAACAAGATAAATACAAAAATTAAAAACACTTTAATCTTGTAAAACAGAGCACGATATGTGAGGTTATAGTTGACAATAAACTGAGCTTAACTATTTAAGCCGCTAAATTCGAAAGCTTAACTTTAAGCGAGTTTAAAACTTCTTACCAGATCGATGCATATAAAATAAGCATGTTAAACCCGCTTAAATCTTAAGCCAAGCTTAAATACATACGGAGAATATGACCCTTAGTATCTTATCTAGTTCTCAACATCTTTTCTAGTTGAAGATATGGGCAAACCATGTTTCAATTTACTTACAATTTACAATTTTTCTTTAGTTGTTTGATTAATATATTTTGCAACTTACTTTGGATCACTACCAAATTTTAATTTTTATAAATAATTTTGTTACTTTTGTTTTTACTAAGTGATATGCAATTCAAATTTAAAAAACGAAAAACTATTAATTTATGAACAAAATGACACACTAATAATTGATAAACAGGTAAATTTAGAATCAGTATTGCAATACGCAAACAGCGTGTAATCAATCAAATCGAAATGAAGTTGGAACCTGTGTTTACTTATAAGAAGAGGTCTTTGTCGGCTAGTAGTTGGCTTTAAAAAGCGGTTTATTTGCAAACGATTCATGAAATAGTCCGTCAGATGGGTTAGTAGTCACCATAAGTTTTATAACCTCGTTATTGTGGAAGATCAATTACTTAGGAAGTAAATATATTTAAAATGGGCAATGGGTTTGGCCAAATACCATCTAATACCGTTAGTTTGACACGGAATCCAGAAATTACACCAGAACCATTTTCTAAGCCAACATTTGATCCATTATTAGGGTTTGAAGGCAGAAGAAAAGAAAGAGGTATGTTTATGTAATACCTGTACTCCACTAGGAAAATTATTTTGTTATCAGAAATGATTGCATCTGAAGTAGAAATGATGTCTGCAAAGTTAAAATTGAACGAACGCGATTACTGTGCACATTTATTATTAAAATATCGTGCATGCCGAAGAGAAAATTTTCCATTTGTAGTTAGATGTCATCATGAGAAACATGATTTTTTGAACTGCCAGTATGATGAGTAAGTACTTCAGTTGTAAACACCCTTAAATTTTAAATTAGATTGTGAATAGAAATTATATTATTAAAACTGCCCAAGGAATAGGAACCGCTCTAAAAGAGCTACAGGAAATTGTTGGGTTTCGAAAATGAACATACGATAATTAAAAGCAAAGATTAATTCATAACACAGGATTTTCTGAAATAGGTACAGAAGACTGTGACGTAAGTTGCCGACCATAAATCCATCATTGCAAACATCTAAGTGTAATCAACACATTCTCAAAATCAAATAGTCGATAATTGTAATTTATGGTTACTATACTTTATTAGATACACATTCCTAGTGTTTTGGTTGCTTCTTTACAAGGCCATGTTATAAAGCACCGTAAAAAGAATTTATAAACTGAAATGGTACTGATGAAAGAAAAGCTGTTTAAGTTAATAGATGAAATACACGAAAAGTACATTATAAATTAGTGTCCGGTGTGCAACGCGTGATCTGTTAAAAATAACTAAAAATTATTAGAAATCCTAAAGAATCACATATTTTCAAACATTAATTAAAAATGTACAGGTTTTTTCAGTAAATTTCATTTAACTAAAATCCAAAATCTAGGACTACTCACTGAAATCTCACACTAACATAAGTAGAAACCTCAATACTATTTTCGGGCTTAGCACTATTTTCGCACATGTACCCAATCGATTATTTTGTCTTAGTAGTAAAACATTTCGACTACTAGTCACTCAACTATTTTCTCCTCAGCACTATTTATGCCTCAACACTATTTCTGCACATGTACCCGTTTGATTATTTTTGCTTTAGTAGTAAAGTATTTACTAGACCTCGAAAATCATGTAAAGATGCTATCATTGATTGTCATACAACTTACATAAATAAATTGGAAAATGATATTGTTCATGATCCGAAGTAATTTTGAGAGTATGTGCATTGTGCAAATAATTCATCTAATATCGGATGTAATGTTTTATGATGGCTTAAAAAGCAATAATATTGAAACTATAGCTAACTTATTTTGAATCCGTTTATACTGGCAACCAGAGTGAAAAAATTCATTTTAAAGATTACCATATATAGCATTTATTGGTTTGTGATATTAATACTATACTTGTTGTCTTGTTGAACTAGTCCTTAACAAACTTAATAGTTTAGACAACAGTACTACGGCAGGGCCTGATGGCATTCCCGTAATACTCCTAAAGCAGTGTGCATTGGTTTTAGCTGAACGTATCACAATACTGTGCAATAAATCTTTACAAATATCAAAAATTATTGACCCATTTCTATTGTGTGTGATATCAAAAATTTTTTATTCCATTATTTCGTCTTAGTATAACATTTCGACTACTAACCTAAGTTCAAACCTCGACACAATTTTTGTCTAAACACTATTTATGCCTTCACACTATTTCTGCACATGTACCCGATTGATTATTTTTGTTTTAGTAGTAAAACATTTCAACTATTAACCTAAGTTGAAACCTCAACACTATTTTCATCTCGGCACTATTTTCGCACATGTACGGATCGATTATTTTATCTTAGTAGTAAAACATTTCTACAACTAACCTAAGTAGAAACTTCAACACTATTTTCGCACATGTATGCAATCGATTATTTTGTCTTAGTAGTAAATCATTTCGACTACTAACGTAAGTTGAAACCTTAACACTATTTTCGCATCAGCACTATTTCCGTACATGTACCTGTTCGATTATTTTTTCTTAGTAGTAAAACATTTCAATTACTAACCTAAGTTGAAACCTCAACACTATTTTCGTCTCAACACTGTTTTTGCACATGTACTGATCGATTGTTTTGTCATAGTTGTAAAACATTTTTGGTACTAAAGAAAACACAACTTTGAAAGCATGTGTTCGTCTTGGACACACACATTTATCAAATTTGACTCCTGAAACTACAGAGGATGACATAATATATCATCTTAAACAAAACAAATTTGATATGGTACAATGCAAAAGGATGCAATCAAAGCGCCCTGATGTGTATACCTCGTTTAAAGTATCTGTACAGCTTAACCAGCTGGACGGAATTAAACAGCCTAATTTATGGTGTTGGTACTAGAATAAATCCTTTTTTATTCAGACTAGTAAGACAAAAACAGCCAAGTTAAGCAACATTAATAATACTCTGTTATGCAATTCTAAATCTTTGCAAGGTAAAGTAACAAAATTGACTATTGTCATTTAAATGTGCGCTCACTTAATAATTGCTTCCATGATTTAAGCCTACATATTATACTTCAACAGTATCATTTAGTGGGGCTAACCGAAACTTGGTTGTCTGCAACTGTACCTGATAGTTTAATTGCAATATCAAACTATAGTTTAATAAGATGCGATAGAAATACACGTGGTGATGGGGTAAGTTGGTACATTTACAGCTCCATACGCTATAAAATTTTAGCTACAAGGGAAATTGAACGTTTTAGTGATAGTAAAACTGAACAGCTATGGATTAAGGTGTTTCTTAATAAACTCGTGTACACATGTGGTGTCATTTATCGGCCACCGACGGGGCATTGGAATAGTCTTGCAGAGCAGTTGGAAGAAAATCTTTCTGAAATTAATCTAATTTCAGATAATCTCATAATTGTTGGAGATTTGAATGTGGACTTTCTTAAAGAAAATAAATATAAACATGAGATCATAAACATTTTAGATATGTATAAACTTAAGCAAATAGTACAAACTGCAACAAGAGTAACTAAGTACTCTCAGTCTCTAATAGATGTAATTATCTTAATTGTTGACATTGTATTCGATAACTGTAAGGTAGTTGATATGGCCAATATGTCGGATCATTTCCTCACCAAGGTAGATATATGTGCTACTGTCATTTCTAATGTACCAGGTTCCTCTTGGGTAAGGAACTTTGCTAATTTTGATCTATCTTCGTTTGCAAGTAATGCTAGTGATTTAAACTGGAACGGAATCTACAATCTTCATTCTATAGATGAAAAAACAAGTTTCCTTAATTCAATGATTGTACAATTGTTTGACTTACATGCACCTTATAAAATGTATGCAACAAGAAAGAAACGGCACCCATACATCACGTGGAACATTATACAGATGATCAGGTTAAGAAATAAAGCATTGTCTAAATACACTAAAAGTAAATCGGTCGCAGATTATAATTACTGTAAAAGTATATGAAATTATGTAACCTCAGCTATCGAAAAGGAAAAACGGGCTTTGTTCACGCACGGGGGGTCTTATAAATTCATACATCGACTTACCTCCGCAGTGTTTTGTGTTTTTCTAAGCTGCAGTTCCTCTTCCTTCAACCAAGTGGACTGTATGCGAGTTGAGTCTATGTTACGTAACACTTGCACTATGTTTTTTAGGGTTTAACAACGAAAGTCTGGGGCACTTGACTAACTTACGGTACACTGAACGAAGAAACCGACGACCGTTCTGCTTCAATATCCATAAGCAAGTATTTGTTCACTACTCTGTCCACTTATTCACACATGCCCAACGAATTTTTATGGCAGGATATAAGGGAACAAGGGATGACAGTTTTACTATTAGATTTACGACTACAAAATTTACGACTTAAAATTAAACACGCAAACGTGCGACAAAGAGACCGAACATCCCGCCCACCAAAATAAGTATGAACTAACTTATTTTATATTTAAAACTAATTAGAGCTATTAACTAAGAACCTAACCGACAAACACCTCCATTAAGTTAGACCCCCCACCAGCGATAAATAAATTAATACCTATAAAAAAATTAGGTGCTAATTAGGTGCTAATTAGGTGCTACATTCCAAAATTAGGTGCTCGAATAGTTTGGCAGGAAATTAAATTTGAAATGGGGGGGGCTGACTTAACGTTAAGCTGGACCCCCCCATATGAAAAAACTAATTTGCAACATGCAAACTGAAAAATTAGATATACCAGAATTAAGTGCTAATTAGGTGCTCTTAAAATCAACAAAAACATATCACTAAAATAACCTTTTATCTAACTATATCATGTATAAGTATATGATTCGACAAGAGTAAAGTCCCATTAAATAATTAGGTGCTCTTACGACTGTGGTCTCAAAATACTCGTCTAGTAGCGCACTGTCGATATATCCAGTCGCCGAATTAAGTGCTCGTAAGGTTTCGCAAAAATTTTGCACTATAACGTGGTCCGCGTCACACGCGCAAAGAGTAAAGTCCCATTAAATAATTAGGTGCTCTTACGACTGTGGTCTCAAAATACTCGTCTAGTAGCGTACTGTCGATATATCCAGTCGCCGAATTAAGTGCTCGTAAGGTTTCGCAAAATTTTGCACTATAACGTGGTCCGCGTCACACGCAGCTACAAGAGTAAAGTCCCATTAAATAATTAGGTGCTCTTACGACTGTGGTCTCAAAATACTCGTCTAGTAGCGTACTGTCGATATATCCAGTCGCCGAATTAAGTGCTCGTAAGGTTTCGCAAAATTTTGCACTATAACGTGGTCCGCGTCACACGCGTACAAGAGTAAAGTCCCATTAAATAATTAGGTGCTCTTACGACTGTGGTCTCAAAATACTCGTCTAGTAGCGTACTGTCGATATATCCAGTCGCCAAATTAAGTGCTCGTAAGGTTTCGCAAAATTTTGCACTATAACGTGGTCCGCGTCACACGCGTACAAGAGTAAAGTCCCATTAAATAATTAGGTGCTCTTACGACTGTGGTCTCAAAATACTCGTCTAGTAGCGTACTGTCGATATATCCAGTCGCCGAATTAAGTGCTCGTAAGGTTTTGCAAAATTTTGCACTATAACGTGGTCCGCGTCACCGCAGCGTACAAGAGTAAAGTCCCATTAAATAATTAGGTGCTCTTACGACTGTGGTCTCAAAATACTCGTCTAGTAGCGTACTGTCGATATATCCAGTCGCCGAATTAAGTGCTCGTAAGGTTTCGCAAAATTTTGCACTATAACGTGGTCCG
Organism: Platerodrilus igneus; assembly: GCA_036346225.1. Classification (NCBI taxonomy): domain Eukaryota; kingdom Metazoa; phylum Arthropoda; class Insecta; order Coleoptera; family Lycidae; genus Platerodrilus; species Platerodrilus igneus. Next base: position 6,185,250 of record JARFIW010001303.1, read on the forward strand.
CGTCCACACGCGTCATAAGAGTAAAGTCCCATTAAATAATTAGGTGCTCTTACGACTGTGGTCTCAAAATACTCGTCTAGTAGCGTACTGTCGATATATCCAGTCGCCGAATTAAGTGCTCGTAAGGTTTCGCAAAAATTTTGCACTATAACGTGGTCCGCGTCACGCAGTCAAAGTAAAGTCCCATTAAATAATTAGGTGCTCTTACGACTGTGGTCTCAAAATACTCGTCTAGTAGCGTACTGTCGATATATCCAGTCGCCGAATTAAGTGCTCGTAAGGTTTCGCAAAAATTTTGCACTATAACGTGGTCCGCGTCACAGCGTACAAAGAGTAAAGTCCCATTAAATAATTAGGTGCTCTTACGACTGTGGTCTCAAAATACTCGTCTAGTAGCGTACTGTCGATATATCCAGTCGCCGAATTAAGTGCTCGTAAGGTTTCGCAAAAATTTTGCACTATAACGTGGTCCGCGTCACACGCGTCAAAAGTAAAGTCCCATTAAATAATTAGGTGCTCTTACGACTGTGGTCTCAAAATACTCGTCTAGTAGCGTACTGTCGATATATCCAGTCGCCGAATTAAGTGCTCGTAAGGTTTCGCAAAAATTTTGCACTATAACGTGGTCCGCGTCACGCAGCGTACAAGAGTAAAGTCCCATTAAATAATTAGGTGCTCTTACGACTGTGGTCTCAAAATACTCGTCTAGTAGCGTACTGTCGATATATCCAGTCGCCGAATTAAGTGCTCGTAAGGTTTCGCAAAATTTTGCACTATAACGTGGTCCGCGTCCACCGCGTACAAGAGTAAAGTCCCATTAAATAATTAGGTGCTCTTACGACTGTGGTCTCAAAATACTCGTCTAGTAGCGTACTGTCGATATATCCAGTCGCCAAATTAAGTGCTCGTAAGGTTTCGCAAAATTTTGCACTATAACGTGGTCCGCGTCACACAGCGTCAAAGAGTAAAGTCCCATTAAATAATTAGGTGCTCTTACGACTGTGGTCTCAAAATACTCGTCTAGTAGCGTACTGTCGATATATCCAGTCGCCGAATTAAGTGCTCGTAAGGTTTCGCAAAAATTTTGCACTATAACGTGGTCCGCGTCCTGCAGCGTACAAAGTAAAGTCCCATTAAATAATTATGGAATTAAACAAATTCATTATTGTTTAATTTTAATCGGTTTTCGGTATGTATTTTGCTTATTTTTCAATGTATTTAACTGCATATCATTCAATATTTCGTACATTGTACTCTGCGTGTAATATTTCTTCTTTTTATCATCGCGTCATGTATTAGGTGAAGTAATCAAAGCCGCCACTTGATATTTAGTATTATTATATTAACATTTTTAATGATAATTTTAATGTAATAATGTAAGGGTAATTTTAATACTATATCGTGATTAATGAAATTTTTAAATATTTATTCCTTATCATTTTAAATATTTATTCCTTAGAACATAATATACATTTACACTTTTGTTATTTATTTTCACAATCTTTTATTTAATAACATTTTGTAGAGGCATCTTGAATATGAATATATATTTTTATATTTATGTTTTACATATTCATATTTATAATGTTTTACATATTCATATTTATAATTCTATATTTATAATGTTTAAAAAGAAATTAGAAACATTTTTAATTACAGAACAAGCAAATATAGAAATAACTTCACAAGCATTGTGAAGAAAGCTATATAGTAAGCATTGATAATGTTTAAAAGTATTATTAATATTTTGATTATAATTTCCAACATTATTTATTCATATATATTAATAATTATAAAATTCGTACATCATATTTAATAATTCCTAAATATCTTTTAAACATTAGTCGCGACAAGGCGTGAACTGCTATTCATACTATATATGAAGATATGAAGATTCCAACATTGGAATATAAATGAAAACGATAGAGGAACGGACGAGCACGCGGATGGGGATGCGGACGTGGACGAGGACGTGGACGTGGACGTGGAGGACAATGGCGAGGAAGAGAACGCGGACGAGGACAAGCAAACGTCCATATTTATAAAGGAAACGTGTATATATATAATTAAGAAAATATTTTTATATGTTTATATTAGATATGTTTTATATGTTTATTTTTTTATATGTTTATATTAAGAAAATATTTTTATATGTTTATATTTTTTAAAAAATGTATAAATTTTTATAAGATTAAATATAAAATATCTGTAAAAAATAACAAAAAATAATTAATATAAATCCTTTGTAATCCTTTAACTTTCCTAAAATAAATTATCCTTACATTATTACATTAAAAATTATCATTAAAAATATTAATATAATAATACTAAATATCAAGTGGCGGCTTTGATTACTTCACCTAATACATGACGCGATGATAAAAAAGAAGAAATATTACACGCAGAGTACAATGTCGTAAAATATTGAATGATATGCAGTTAAATACATTGAAAAATAAGCAAAATACATACCGAAAAACCGATTAAAATTAAACAATAATGAATTTGTTTAATTCCATAATTATTTAATGGGACTTTACTCTTTGCAGCGTGTGACGCGGACCACGTTATAGTGCAAAATTTTTGCGAAACCACGAGCACTTAATTCGGCGACTGGATATATCGACAGTGCGCTACTAGACGAGTATTTTGAGACCACAGTCGTAAGAGCACCTAATTATTTAATGGGACTTTACTCTTGTCGAATCATGTACTTATACATGATATAGTTAATTATTAAGATAAAAGGTTATTTTAGTGATATGTTTTTGTTGATTTTAAGAGCACCTAATTAGCACTTAATTCTGGTATATCTAATTTTTCTGTTTGCATGTTGCAAATTAGTTTTTCATATGGGGGTCCAGCTTAACGTTAAGTCAGCCCCCCCCATTTCAAATTTAATTTCCTGCCAAACTATTCGAGCACCTAATTTTGGAATGTAGCACCTAATTAGCACCTAATTTTTTTATAGGTATTAATTTATTTATCGCTGGTGGGGGGTCTAACTTAATGGAGGTCCGACAAACTTATATAAGTGAATATACGTGTACATACCATTAAATATCAAGTAACTGGCAGTAAACATAGTTTCACTAGGGGGCGTTTAACTAACCCTTGGGATGTCTTGACTGTAGCTACCCGGACGATACCGTCTCTACCAGGGTGAACATCTACTACTCTTCCTAAACGCCACTGTAGAGGGGGGTTATTTTCTTCCTTTAAGAGGACAAGCGAATCAATAGGTAAGGTAGCGGAATTCTTCAACCACTTACCTTTCTGCTGCAACGTGTGCAGGTATTCAGCACTCCATTTCTTCCAAAACCCTTGTTGCATTTGCTGCAACAATTGCCAGCGATTCAAACGAGAGGGGTTTATGGACAACAAATCTGGATCTGGTAACACCGAAACTGGTTCAACATTAAGAAAATGACCCGGGGTCAAATACGAGAAATCATGTGGTTCGCAACTCAGTGCGCATAGTGGACGTGAGTTGAGAATCGCTTCGATTTGAATCAATACCGTCGAGAATTCTTCAAACGACAAAATTTGTTCACCGATAATTCTCTTTAAATGGGATTTTACCGATTTAATCCCGGCCTCCCACAACCCACCAAAATGAGGAGCAGCAGGAGGATTAAACACAAATTCGATTCCCTCAACGCCTGCCGAATGGCGCATCAATTGAGAGATTTCACGAGAGGCCCCAACGAAATTAGTACCATTTATTTATTTATTTTTAATTATTTATTTATTGCATATACGTTACAATTTCAAATGTACAATTACAATTATAGCATATAGAATCTAGACAGTTTTAGGAGAATAACTATATACAATTAAAGACATTTAAAATTAAATAATATTGTACATGGTGTTATAGTTATGTATATACAAAATTAAGCACCTAAGTGATTAAACACTTGTATGTGCTAGGATAATAGTAAACAAAAATATTTAAATGTAATAAACAAATAAAACACGTTGTATTGGATGGTGTTAGTAAGCATATAGGTATAGATTAGTAATTGTAACAAGGTAAATTAGTATAAGAGTTTCAATAATTTGCTGTAGTTTTGTATATGAATTCTTTTGATTCGTATGAATACTGTTTTATTTTACTAAGCTGTTTAATTTCAATTGGCAACTGATTAAAAATGCTGGGTATAGTATAGCTTGGTAGTCTTTGACAAAGAGTTTTATTAAATTTTGGTACTTGTATTAGCTTTTATGAAGTACTACGAGCATTGTAGCTTGGTAATGAGTATGTATTTAGTAATTTATTCCTAAAAGCAAACATACATATACTGTGAAAGTACAGTGATCAAGATTTGGTATTTCTTTTGTATAAAGCATATTTGAGTGAGTTCTCTTGGGTTTGTTTAAGATAACTTTTAGAATATAGTTCTGTGTTGTATTAAGTTTTTTTAATGCATTATTATACAAACCGCCCCATATAAGTATCCCATAGCGGAATATAGATTCAACTAGTGATTTGTAGGTTATTAGAAGTAGTTTTTTTGAAAGAAATTCACGAAGTTGATAAAATTTGTATATAAGTTTTCTAACTTTTTTTGTTAAATAGTCAACATGGTTAGACCATTATCACAATGGATTTGAATACATTTGCCTCTTCGAGCAATAAATCGACGTAAAGCACCCAAGAAAGCGTCTGTCGACAAGTTAGACACTAGTTCCAAATGGACGCTTTCAATGATTTTGCGCCACGACATCGATTCATCGTGACTGAGAAAGGTCCACCAAAGTCGACTCCCGTATGTAAAAACGCCTTACCTGGAGTTAACCTAGAAGCTGGTAAATCCCCCATAGGGGGGCATAAAGCCACAGGGTTTACACGAAAACAGCGAATGCAAGATTTCAGACATTGCCGAATAGCCCTCTTGGCGCACAAGATCCAATAATTTTGAGTTAGTAAAAATTGAGTTGTTCGATTTCCAGGATGTAAATGTCTTTCATGACAATCTAATATAATAAGTTCAGTCAACCGATGCGACCGAGGAAGCAAAATTGGAAATTTTGCATCATGCGACAACTCTGAGTTACGTAGGCGACCGCCCACCCTCAACAAATCATGACTATCTAGAAACGGACTAAGGCTACGAAGTTGTTTACTAACAAGTTTTCCAGTTTTAATATTTACAATGTCTTGAGCAAAAACATTTGTTTGAACTCTTTTAATCAATAAATGTATAGCCTCTTGCTGCTGAGCTAGAGACAAACCATCAGAATATTTTGAAGCATAAATCGGGACATTGAACATTACGAATGAAATGACGAATACAGGTAATAATCCTACAAATTTTCTGCAGGTTTGAAAATTTATTCAACAACATATCTAAGAAATTGTCAGACATAACGACTGTTAACGACAGAGTACGATATTCGACGTCCATCTGAGATGAGTCGATAAGTTTTGGCAGCGATGTTACTGGCCATTCTTCATTACGACGCACTAACCAGGAAGGTCCTGTCCACCATAATGGATGATGAACCAACTCTGAAGCCAAAAGTCCACGTGAGGCACAATCCGCAGGGTTATCCTGGGACTTAACATGAAACCACGAAGATGGAGGAATACGTTCTTGAATATGCGAAATCGATTGCTAACGAATGTCTTCCACTTATGCGAGGAAGACCGAATCCAAGACAAAACAACAGTAGAATCTGACCACGCGAAAATATTACTAAATGATAAAATATCTGTATAAGTATTTTGACGAAATCTACTAAATCTGCCAAGAGTACGGCAGCACACAATTCGAGACGGGCAATGAAACGCGATTAGTAGGAGCAACCTTCGATTTTGCGCATACTAATGAAATGGTAATATTACCTTCTAGATCGAACGACCGAAAATAGATGACAGCTGCATACCCGGCTTCAGAAGCATCACAGAATCCATGCAACTCCACCTTTTAAAATTATGACATACGATGTGACGCGAAATCTCAATATTCGAAACCGCTGGCAATTCACCCAAAAATGTTTCCATTTTGTATGACTTCAATGGAGGCTCTTGGTCCCATCCAAGACCTAAAAGCCAAAGATCTTGAACTAAACGTTTAGCGAACAGTACTACAGGTGCTATCAACCCGAGAGGATCAAAAATTTTTGCGATAGCCGACAAAATATTACGCTTAGTGCAAGTGCGCTCTTCAACGTCTAAGTTGTATAAAAATACATCTGTAAGAGCACGCCACGAAAGGCCCAAAATTTTATTGAACCACTATCTTTATCTTGAAAGGTAATTGCGTCCGAACTGGACAGGGACTCCCTCAAGTTGGACATCACTTCCGGGCAATTACTACTCCATTTTCTTAATTGAAAATCACCACTAGTGCAAATACTATTCAATTCACGAATTAATTGATTAGCAGCTTTAATCGAATTGCATCCAGTGACTAAGTCATCAACATAGGTATCGCCGCCAATACCGATGACGCCGAAGGAAAATTAATTGATTCTAACCTTGCCAATTCTTGAACAGTACGCAAGGCCAAAAAGGCGACGACGAAACTCCATAAGTCACCGTATTTAACTTAAAGTCCATAATAGGATCTGACGGAGAAAATCTCCAGACGATACGTTGATAATCACGATGAGTATCTTTAACCAAAATCTGTCGATACATTTGTTTAATGTCAGCTGTAATTACGATAGGATGTACACGAAAGTGCAATAACAAAACTGCAATGTCCTTTTGCAAAGCAGGACCAATACCCAAGCTATCATTTAACGACTTTCCAGATTGATCCTGACACGAAGCATCGAAAACCACCCGCAATTTGGTGGTAGTGCTGTCACGCTTATGTAATAATTTTTTTTTTTTTTTATTTAAATGTATGATAATACATGTTACAATTACTTTATAGTATTAAATATATTACATAGAGAATACAACCACATAAATAGTTGATACGATAGTTTCACATCCTTGTCGTCATTGATGTCCTCAATTGACGTTTAAATAATCGCAAAGATGATGATTGTTTAATATTGGCAGCGAGCGCATTAAATTCTCGGATGCCGTCAATAAATAAGGATCTTTTAGTACATGTTTTCTTAAAAGGATAAATATAAAAATTAGACGAATTGCGAGTGGTGTAGTTATGGATTCCGTGCACCATAACTAACTTACATTGTAGGTAAGTAGGCAACAAGTTTCTGGTAATCTTATATATAAAGCACATAACTAAGAAATACAAATGTTGTTGCACTGACAAAAATTTTAAACAATCCAACATAAAATGTACCTTTGTATAAATATTGCATTTTAATATTATACGGAGAGCACGATTTTGAAGGACCTGTAGTTTATTTATCACTGTTTGACTCTGAAAGTATAAAATAGACGAGCAGTATATAAAATGTGGCGCAATTAGCGCTTGGTAAACTTTTAATCGAGTTAGCATATTAAGGTTATGACTGATACGATAAAAATAATTAATTTTACCAGTAAGTTGTATTATCAATTTATCCGAATGTGCTTTAAATGAAAGTGATGAATCTATAGTTACACCCAAGTACTTAATTTCATCAACATAATGCAGCCTGTCACAATTTAAAACTATGGGAGGTAACATATGCATTTTTCCATTATAACGCAACCCTAAAATCATTGCTTTGCTTTTCTTAGTATTAATAACTAATTTATTACTGATCAACCACTTTGAAACAGCATTGAGCAAACTGTTCATCCTATGTATTGCGTTATCTATATTTGTATCTGAGATTGCTATAAGGGTATCATCTGCAAATAAGTTCAGTAAAACTGCAGAGTCATCAACTGCATCTGCTATATCATTGATATACAGTATGAAAAGCAATGGGCCTAGAATAGTTCCTGTGGTACACCGTGGTTATTTAATATAGCACTAGAGGTATGATTATTAATTTTAGTCATTTGCTTTCGCTGATATAGGTAGTCCGAGAACCATTTCAAGGATTGGTCCGTAAAACCGTAACATTTTAATTTATTTATTAGAATCAGTCTATCAACCGTTTCAAATGCTCGTTTAAAGTCTAGAAATACCGCAACTATAACATTAGAACTATTATCCAGTACTCTTTTCCATTCTGACAGCACAAGTTGTAGTGAAGACTCACAGGAATGTTTGCCACGAAATCCTGATTGTTCTTTGATGAGAATGTTATTCACTTCAATATGTTTAATAATTTGGTCGTATATTAGTTTTTCAAATACTTTTCCTAGGAATGGCACTGTAGCTATTGGCCTGAATTCTATAGGGTTTAGGGTACCTCTTACTTTAGGTATTGGTTTTATTACAGTTTCCTTCCATTGAGATGGAAAAATCCAGTAGTTATAGATTTATTATAAAGTTCCGTTATCTTACCAACTAGATAAGCCTCCAGCCAAAACTATATTTTATTTAATAAGTCTGTATTAGAATCTTTTGTATTGTAAATCGCCTTATGCACACAACCGTTGAGAATTCATTAAAAGTAAATTCATTCCTACAACCTATCTTATTTATCTTGTCAATGTTTGTAATATTGGGAATGTCACTTATAATTTCTCTATACTATCCACCACAAATTTGTTAAACTTTTCAGCCACTGTTTGTGGATCCCGTATTGTAGCATCATCAAATTTCATTACCACAGTAGGTGTATTTTGTAGACCATCAATTGATTCTTTAATAATACGCCAAAGGTTCTTAGGATCGCGTTGTTTTATCAATCAATTTTGTATAGTACCTCTTCTTTTACTTTGTATCATAGTAGTAACAGCGTATGTAATTTTTATAAGTAATCCAATCCTTGTTATTATCTGTAAATATAGCTTGTTGGTATGTTATATCTCTTTGTTTAGCCAAATGACAAATTTCAGAGTCATACCATTTACTCTTCTTCTTGTTAGATACTGTACAGCATGATGGGGAATGTAGTACATTTTCTCATTACCCGACGAATTTTCAAGCGATTTCACTTGAACCATGTGCCCGCTTGTCAAATAATCCTCCATAAATTTTTTATAATCTGAATACAATTCAGGATTTTTTAACAAACGACGTTCTAACGACAAAAACCTTTTAATACAAATTGATCTCATACCCACGAATGAGGGTTCCGAAATTTTAAAAGGCAAGGACGCTACAAAACGACCGTCCTTGTTACGTCTATAACTTTCCACAAATTGATTTTCACACCTTTCTTCTTCAGGAGAAATGTGTTTTTTGAAGGGAATATTTTCTAATTCCCAAAATCGACGAATATCACTGTCTAAGGGTTCAACGAAAGCACACAACGACGTAATAGAACTATTTGGGAAACGACCTTTCCGTTAAAACCCAACCAAAGGTTGTTTTAATAGCAACTGGCTCGTTAGCGACACCCCAACGAGACTCGTTCAACAAAACCTGAGCAAAGATTTCCGCTCCGAGTAGCATGTCAATTTTACCAGGAACATTAAAATTAGGATCAGCTAAGGCCAAACCTCGAGTATGCGACCATTCCTTGACCCCTATCGACGACGAAGGTAATTGATTACAAATGTTAGGTAAAATATAACAATCGATTCCATATGCTGGAGACCGTGCTCCCGAGGGCTGACTACACACGATAGTGCACCAGACACCAACGACGAATTCAAGCCAAGTCCTTGAACAGTGACATTGGCTCTCCGTTTCTTCAAACCTAATTTCTGACGGCACCATTCAGTCATAAAACTTTCCATGGATCCGTTATCTAATATTACACGAACAGATTGCAATGTTCCTGTATAATCAAGCACCGACACCATTGCCGTAGCTAACAGCGTGGTTGTGTGTTCTAATGACGTAGAAATCAACGAACTAGTGACAGGTTGTTCGTGCACAACCGCGACGACAGATTGTGTTCACTAGGTCTACTAGTAGCAGTAAGTCTAGGCGCCGCTCTCCGAGGAGACGCTGACCTTTGACGATGGGTTTGTCGGCGTGGCGACACCGATTTTCTTGTTTATCGAAGTGAAGCAACGAATTGTGCGACTGATGACATTTTCTACGACCAATCTAACGTACAATTTTTCATCGAATGTGAAGGATTTAAACATTTAATGCAAAGATTTTTAAGCTTTACCACCTCAAATCTTTCTTGAGGGTTTTATCGAGAAACTGCTTACATCTATAAATATGATGCACAGCTTGACAGAAACTACAATTTTAACATCATTGGTGGTACTAACTAAAGAAGTTTTAGCCGAAGTGCTAACGAACCTTCCTTTTTCTCTTTCTTTAACGGAATCTCGAGATTTTAAGCATGTTCCTGAAGCAATGTCATTGATTTCCAACACTTTACATTGTTTTTCAATGTACAACCTTAAATCTTTAAATGAAGGAATTTCGTCACTATTTCCTAATTCGAAACGCTTTAAAATGTTTGTATCTAATTTTTTCGATAACAGATTAAACAACATGAAATCTAATAAATCTATTTCCATCTGCCTTAACGCGAATATATTTTCATCAAAACAACTAATTAATTGCCGGAGTTCCGCATGCGAGTCTGAGGAACTGACCTTAGGGCATTTTTCGAGAGCATTAAAATATGTTGAAAGTAATAACCTCTTGGACTGAAAACGATTAGTAATGATTTTATAGGCTTCCTCGTATGCATAATCATTTAATGGCAAGTGTTTTATCAAGCCACGCGACGACTCATCTAATGTATCAACGAGATGGCAAAATTTTTCAACGGGTGACAAACTGACATTATCATGAATCAACCGCTTATAGATTGCATTGTAACTCTCAAAATCTGATATGCGTCCGGAGAAGCGGAGAACTGAAAGATGTTTCAAGCGAATTCCTCCACAATTCGACGAAAAAGAATTATTCATATTTTCCACCTTTGGCTTATTTTCTACCCGATCTAATTCGCATTGTTCAGCGATAATACGAATATCTAATAGGTAATCATCGATTTTCACCCTAAGAGCAGAAAATTCATCCAATTGTTCACTTTCTTCATCAAAGAAAATATCCTTGCAAAAGGATTTGAAAAGCGTTTCAATCTGTTCGACAGTTTTAATCGACGCTCTAATTAAAGCAATCGATACGTTTTCCGTTTGGTTTATTTTGCTGTATATGTGATCCAACCTTTTAACTACAAATTTAGCTTCAAGAATAGCCTTATCAATTGATATAACCATATTTGATTAATGATTAATGAACGACAATAAAATTAATATAAAAACAATGCGTAACTCGAATACGCTAAATTACTAATTCATCTACGAAATTAAATTATTAATAGAAAAATGCACCTAACTACAGTGCTTGCCCGACAAAGCTTTTAAGGTTTCAAATAAATACCAATAACCCCTTTGTTATACAAGTTGCATGAACCCGAATGGTTCCTCCAACTTGAACCGACAAATAAGGTAAAGCTTTACAATACAATAACCATCATAAATAGTTTACATAAAAAGATACCGACGACGACCCTAATTTTTGCCACAAAGGATAAGGAATGTATTGTAAAATCTACCGTTATAACCAGATGTATTTAGCATTAAATGTGTAAGCAAGATGTTCTTTTCTGTGTAACACGTTTAACCATAATAAAAACTACGACAATTTTATAAATTTGAGTATAAGGAGCTTAAAGGATAGGAACTAATTATTTAATTAAAGATCCAGCGATGAAGGCCAATTTTGTTCACGCACGGGGGGTCTTATAAATTTATACATCGACTTACCTCCGCAGTGTTTTGTGTTTTTCTAAGCTGCAGTTCCTCTTCCTTCAACCAAGTGGACTGTATGCGAGTTGAGTCTATGTTACGTAACACTTGCACTATGTTTTTTAGGGTTTAACAACGAAAGTCTGGGGCACTTGACTAACTTACGGTACACTGAACGAAGAAACCAACGACCGTTCTGCTTCAATATCCATAAGCAAGTATTTGTTCACTACTCTGTCCACTTATTCACACATGCCCAACGAATTTTTATGGCAGGATATAAGGGAACAAGGGATGACAGTTTTACTATTAGATTTACGACTACAAAATTTACGACTTAAAATTAAACACGCAAACGTGCGACAAAGAGACCGAACAGGCTTATATACAATATAGTATCAATGATAAAGCCAATAGCCCAAAACTTATGTGGGAAAGCTTGCGGAAGTTACGAATTCATAATAAGAGTAATATTGAAATACCAGCTGACTTCGTCGAGCCCTCGGCTCTAAATAGATTGCTGATTGAACGAGTTGGATTAGCTGTTGTAAAAGAAGTACTTTGTAATAAATATGTAAATAATATAAAAAGCGGAATTCCACAGTTTGACTTTAAGTTAGCGACAGAATTAGATATATCTAACATCGTCATGTCACTTGAATCTAATGCCATGGGTGTTGATTTAATTAATGTCAAGATGCTTAAATTGGTTCTACCTTATTGTATATCTGCCTTGACACATATAATAAATTGCTCTCTGGAGATAACAACAGTACCTACTATATGGAAACAGACGATTATCAAACCTATACCCAAAAGTCTAAACGACAAACACCTGATGATCTTCGTCCGTTAAGCATTTTACCTACACTTTCAAAAATACTCAAAAAAGTATTTATCCAGATACAAGAGCACATTGATAAATATGTATTGACGAACCTGCAATCAGGATTCAGGAATCATTACAGCACAAACACTGCACTGTTGAAAATTAGTAATGATATCTCAAAAGCCATTGATAAGACCTAGGTAATGATGCTTATGATGCTCGATTACAGTAAGGCTTTTGAATCAGTGAATCATAAATTACTACTAAGGAAGCTACATTACTATGGGATGAATGATCATGTGGTGGAATGGTTTTATAGCTATCTATCAGGTAGAACGCAAAGAGTGAAAATAGTTAGTAAAGTATCAAACGAAGTAACAATCATGCAGGGTGTCCTGCAGGGCAGTATCTTGGGGCCCTTATTGTTCACATTATTTGTTGCAGATTTGCCAAATGTGGTTAAAAATTGTCAAATACATCAATATGCTGACGACACAGTTGTATATAGCTTGTGTTCCATCCGATATTAATCAAGCAATCTTATTACTCAATGAAGACTTACAGAGCATTAGTGCATGGTCAATAGAAAATGGTTTGCTGCTCAATCCTAAAAAATCAATATGTATGTGCATTGGCTCCAAGCGACTATGTGAGCAAAGTGTAAATTCCATAAATCAAAGTATTCAAATTGGTGACGTAGTCATTAAATAAGCCAATATGCTAGAAATCTAGGAGTGTAGTTCGACTCTTATTTAAGTTTTGAAATACACGTAATATCTCTTATATCTACGGCATACGCCATATATATATATATATATATATATATATATATATATATATATATATATATATTGTTTGGTCTTTTTATTATTTTATTAAGTTTAATTTGAAGACGACTCGCTCCTGTATCCTATTAATGTAGACTGGAAATATGCATCCTGAATACCTCACCCCTTTTATCACGAAGATTACGCGCGATCAGGTTCGAACAGGTAGAAACTTGTTTTCGACGTGCTTGCACCCCTAAATAGAGTGTAAGAAGAGCAGTCGTAGTTAATCGTTCGAAACGGTAAGACGTTATTAAAGCAGCATACAATTCGGTATGTTTTCGAAGCTCGTTTTATGGTTCGTTATATATAAACATTCATAATCGTGTAGTGTTCGGAATGAAGGGTGTAATTACACAAGTGCTATTTATGGCCATAATAGTGCGGACTTTGTAAGTGATAACAAAACTTGTCGGTCAGTGGATATTTCGTCTCGGCTTGCAGAGAAGCACTACTACATCTTAAACATACAGTCCACAAAGAAGCAGTGCACATACTGTTAATACCCGTACTAAAGAACAGTATTGTATACCAGCACATAATACGAAGAAGTTTGAAAGCTCCTTCTCGTATGTTGCTACTGCAATGCTAAATAAATACATAATATTGTTTAACACTAGTACTATTAAGGCTACCTACAGAAATACTTTTAGAAACTGTTTGTTAGAGATACAAGCACAAAAAGTCTAACTTTAACACACTTCATTATAATTAGCTTATGTATCCATATCTTAGTAGTTTGGAAAGGAAGACCATAGGTAATCTGATCTCCCACCTGGTTGTCGCATGTATTTATAGTGCACAATAAAGTAATATTATTATTATTATTACTACTAACCTAAGTAGAAACAACATTATTTTCGCCTGAATAATGTTAGTGTAGTAATATTCATCAATGTAATGCCTAACCATTGCACATCCACAGTTGTTATTCTTGTGTTCTGACATCTCATATTGGAACAATAAATTGATTAAAACCTGCAATTACTTGCCTCAAGGTAGTAGTCTGTAGTTGAGGTCGCGTATTGTATACCATTATCCTAAATTATATTGTTAGTGGTTTGAAAGTTCAAAAATGTATTGTGAGTGATTTCTTTAGGCTTATCGAGATAATTGAATCTTCAGTAATGTTCAAAATATCAAACTTTAGTTTTTCACTACGTATGCCCACCTTGTTTATCTGCTGTATTAGTGACAAAAAATACTACAATAACTGCGAAGATTGGGATAAGTAATGCATGTAAAAAGGATGATCATACACACTACATTTGATTTCCAATGCTCCACTTGAGGGTACTACATTGACCAGGAAGTGAGATTTTTTTACCTGGAAATTTTGAATTTTGCCGAACCTTTGCTGTTTCAAGCGGGAACAGGATTTTTAACATGCGTGACAATACTCACAATTGGGACTTACATATTACCTCTCATGTGAACGACGGCGTATTTTGTGAAAAATGTTTGCCTTAAATTTTTCAAATGGACCATGTCGGTATTCGAACCTGGCACCTTAGGCTCAGTAGTCACAGCCATACCAACTGAGCCACAAAACTGCCCGATGATCATACACAATAATTTTTCAGATCTATTAAATTTTATTAGGTAAAAAATGATACTATCCTCAGTTTTGCATTTATTGTATGAGAAAATGAGTAGAGAAATAAATATTCAAATGTGTGTTAGGCAGAGTTACAGTGAACTACAAAACTGCCACATAGAGAGTAGTGACTTGAACTATAGTATATTGTGTAACAAGTTTGTGCAGAGTGCGACTTTGTTATTATTAACCTAGGGAGAGAAGAACTACTTCTCATTCAAGCAATGGAGCAAATAATGGTAACTTCTCAAGTTAGTAGTAAAAAAATTAATCATGTGATTGAATCTTAAAAACGTTTAAAGTTGAAGCTTATTTCAAGTTAGCTATTCCTAGAGTGAAAAACTCTTAGTCAGAAAGTGTAATCAATGAACTGTTATAGATGACATGTTCAGCTTTCTGGAGTTGATTGAAATCTATTATTGTAATGAAGAGCAAATAAATCTGATAAATGACAAAGCATGATGTTCAAACTATAGAGATTATTAGTGAAGGAATTAGCTTTGAAGATAATGGAACTTTTATTTTTAAATATCGAATTAAACCTCGTTGTTTCTAAAACAAAATCTATATCTACATAAATTATTTATTGCCTGCTTAGTTGTTTGTTGGATTAATGTGTATGGTTTTGATAAACTGAGTTCTTTCTAATGGCAGCCATAATCCTGGTAGCATCTAGCTGTGTTAATCTTTGTTTGTGTTTTTACTCTAAAAAAACTATAGAGGATTTTGATACAAGTTACTGTTAAATATAGTTTTCTGTTTCGTGATTTAAATCTAGGCAAAGGTTATTTTCATTACTTCAAAGAAAATTCATGAAATTCTTCGATTAAAAATCCTATCCCCATAAAATACCGAAGATTCAGTGGGATCTGTGGTCTGTTTGACGAGGGTTCTAGAAAGTTATTGGGTATGAAATGTAGTATTGATCGGGAAATACCTTGCATGCCACCTAATCGTGCAGGGTTGCTAGGGAAAGCCCTAGAATGAGTAACTAGGGGTGCCAAAATCTTGAGATCAGGAGAGTGATTCTGGCTTAATACCTGAACATTCATTGAACCCTAGATTATTTTAAATCTAAAGAAACCTAAATACGTAGACCTATTTTCGACTGCTAACTGCTAAAAAGATTTCTGAAAGCATATGTTAATTAATACCTAAAATATTCAATCACGCCTCAAACAAAATTCACAAGGCAATTTATTTCGGCAAACGCTGTAATTATACCATTTACAGTAATAGAAAAATCAAATATACAATCTTTGTAAAATTTGCTGTGACATTGTTAATTCTATAACACGCACACGTTTATACAGTTTAAACAAATATTAAGAGTTCCATATATCCTAATTCTACTAACTAAAAATAGTCTAAACACTCGATATGTTATAAACCGATTAACTAAAACTTAACCTAAACACAGATACACTTGTATGTTCAGTTTATACATTTTCTTATGATTAGGTACTCATCTTTGCACCAGTATAGTTTCAGCCATTGATTTATTTACAATTTTTCTTGCAAGCGGGAGATGGGTTATGGCATTTGCCATATACTTCCGCTCGAGTACCTCTATTTTGTACACCTGATCTGCTAAAACATGAAACTTCCAAAACAACGGTTGACTCTCTCTATGGACCCAATAGTGTCCCTAAAAAGAAACTGGTCCATTTGTCAGGGAATTATGCGAACCTGCTTAGGCTACTCCGCCGTTTGCTAACATCTACTCAAGGTAATTAACCTACCAAACGGTATGTTTAGAGTTTGAATGTGGGAACTGAGTCTTCCCTTGAACAATAAAACTGCTCTATTTAAACCACTTGAAGCATCCCACGCAAACTTTGGACGAGTGAATCAAAATTGGATTTCCTGAGTGTTGCTTTCGCTATCTAACCTTATATCTGTGTTTACGTATTGCAGATCTAAAATCAGAAATCGGGGTTTTTCATTAATCTGAGTCTGGAAAAACGGTGTATGACATGTCTTTGTTCACAGACGCCATTATTTCTTTTCTAAACAAAACAAAAACAAGTTGTATTAATTACCATGATGACATCACTTCTAACTTTTAACAACTGACATATGAATTTTATAACCTTTGGCTATAGATCAAGAATGATGCAAAATAATTTTCTCTTAGATTAGAATTTATAGAAACCTGAAACTTATATTTCTTAATCCTATTCGTGGACTTTAGAAATGTGATTATAATTATTTCTAAGGAAATGTCACAACATGTATTCAGAAACCACTCTACTCAATTTAAATATTTCTATTAATGTAACTGCAATGAAGGTAGGATATGCGACAGCTTACTGTTCTCTTTCTTCCATTATCATAAATTCTACAGCATACGTCGTTATTAAGTTATTTTGTGCAAAACACGTGGTACTTATATTCTTTTTTCTCTTACGTTTTAGTTATGTCAATTATATACGTTGAAGTATATCCTGAATTGAATTGTAAATTATTTGTGCAAATTTATTCTTTCGTGATTTCTACTATATCCATTTTGATTGTGGAGTATTTGTAATATTTTATTGGTACATAAGGGTTCTTTTCGTGCTCTGCATTCTTTTCGTTTATCTGACCTCTTCTCCGAGCATCTAAGTATCACTTATGTATCAGGTTAGATAAAAGTGTATAATAGAGTGTAACTATTTTATGCATCATGTTAAATTGGAGATTCGTTCCGCTGCCTGCTTTATTATTCAAACTGTTAACGGTATTAGTGATTACAAGTTTATTTATAGTAAAGTTTATTAAATGTGTATTTTCACGGTTTTCCATTTTACATCGTTGAATGCTTTTTCCAAATTTGCAAACCCCATATAGATGCTTTTTCCTTTTTCTATTGTTTTCCCTAGTATCAGCCTTAAAGCTAAAATGGACTCCCGTGTTACCGTTTTTACATCTGCCAGTGCCTTTCTTTTTTTGGTATAGTGACTATGGTGTTATGTTTGAAATCTTTGGGTATCTCGCCTATCTCATACATATAAGTTACAAGTTGGAAGAGACGTTCTGTTACTGCTTGTCCAGCGGCTTTTAGAGTTTCCTGAAAATATCATAATTAACTTGTTACTAACAATAGAAGGGGAACTGTACCTAACAAGAAAGAGCAGCGGCTATGTTCGAATATAACAAACATAGAAACAAGGACAAAAGTGTTGGAAGCATATGTGTGGAGCACAGAACTGAACACCTATGAAATAGGGACAGTAGAAACAGACAGGAAAAGTAAGAAGCGTTTTGAAATGTTATGCTTCAACATAGGCAGATAAAATTAATAACAAAGAGGTTATAGAAATAGTAGGGGAATAGAGATATGTCTGAAACAAAAAAAAATAGGAGAAATAGGACAGGATATGTTATAAGGCATTTTTGGGGAATAGTGCGGGCTATAGTATAAGCAGATATAGGAATAGAGAGGTAAATGTAGAACTAGATCTGAATATTGCACGCAGATAGTGAAAGATGCAGACTGTGGGAATTTTAGGGAAATGTGTAGGTTAACTTAGAATAAGACATACTGGAGGTACGCTATAACCAGTTCCAGGACTAGATATAATGATGATGAAATTGTTACTATAATGCTATTACATTGTTACGTACAGTTTTTGACCCCAGAAAAGTTGGTCGTAATCCACAGTAAAGCTCGGTGGAGTACTCCCCTACATGTGATTTTCCAATGTTCCACCCAAAGGTACTACATTGGCCAGGAAGCGAGTTTTTTTTTACCTGGAAAATTTGGAATTTTGCCGAACGCTTACTGTTGCAAGCAAGGTAGGGATCTTTAACGTGCGTCATAACATTCACACATGGGACCGCCATTTTACCTCTCATCCAAACGAGGGCATATTTGTGTGAAAAATGCTCACCTAACATTTTTCAAGCGGACCGTGTCGGGATTCGAACCCGGGACCTTAGGCATAGTAGTTGCACGCATACCGACTACGCCACGGAGCCGTCTGGTGGAGTACTCCACTAAAAATTCTGTTTTGGTAAAATATCGAAAACCTCGATTGTAGTAACAAAAATGGATGCCGATAAATCAGTGGGGTGGAATGGGTTTGAAAAGTGTTCCACAATGATATCGGGTATGAAATATCTGGATTGAGAAGTATCTTGGATGCCACCTAATCGCATGGGTTTTCCAGGGAGAAACTCCGAAAGGAATAACAAGAGAATAACTTTTAAAACTAACAATGAATTTTATAACCTTTGAGTGTGAACCATATATGATACAAAAATAATATTACCTTAGGTCAAAAGTGTAGTAACTTAAAAATTATATTTTGCAAAGGAAATTGCCCAATTCTATTTGTGGGATTTACTAATACAGAAACTATTAAAGTGAAATGTGATTATAAGCATTTCGAAGAACGTCGCAACATATCCATTATGATACAAAATTGGAAATATATGTTAGCTTTATCTCTCTCTCTCTCTCTCTCTTTCACTCTCTAAATACTGTGTTATTTTGATTTACATTATTTATATTTATACAATCATTAAAATAGTTTGTGAAAGTGGAATATGATCAAAAATCGAAAATTGAGCACTAATGATTACATTTTGTTATGAAATGTTATCATTAGATCTAACTTAGTTTAATGAGATTACATAATAGTAATGAGGTTATTCTAGACCTTATATTTTCCAATAAAAATGTCAATGTCGGACTAAGTGATAATCCTTTAATACAATGTGATGTTCATCATCCTGCATTATGGATAAATTTGTATGTGAGTGAAACACATACCTTATAATTCCATCAACAATTTTCTTAATGGCATTAACTGGGAAGAAATTTTATTTAAGAATAACATTGAAACAAGTTGCACAATATTTTATGATGTATTAAATTTTGTATTGAACTATTTCATACCTGAGAAATAAGTCTTTATGGGTACTTTTTCTAAGTGGTGTACTCCAGATACACTTGCAGTTATTCAGGATAAGATCTACAGCCACAGAGGAATTGTGATTATGTAATATTTACTAACCTAAGACGTCTTTGTAAAGATGCAGTTGCAGCAGATTACATCGGTTATATTAATGGAGTTGAAAATAAAATCGCTCATGTTAAATCGTTTTGGGGTTATTAGAAAGAAAAAAAGAGGGACTTATATAGGGATTTTCTACTAACTGTTCACGTGGGAAAAGAGCAAGCTCATGGTGGTGCTTAAGTAGCCAATTTGTTTACAAAATACTTTCAATCAACATATGTCAGAATCCTACCTGCTTAAATAAAGGAAATCCTATCAATGAAACTGCATCTGTACTGGCACATATACACCTAACAATAGAAGAAGTCAAAACAGTTATAGTTTCAATACATACCAATACAAGTTGTGGGCCAGATAATATTGGTCCCTCATTTATGAAAAATTGCTCTGAATTTCTAACATTTCTGTTATATTTATTATTTAATTAGTCGTTGAAGGAGGGTTGTGTATCAATGCATTGGAAATCATCATTTATCTCGCCAATTTTCAAAACCGATGATAGGTCTACTGGAAGTAATTATCGCGCATAAGGTTTTTGGCTCAATAAATTTAGTAAATCATACCAACAAATTTAATTATTTTCCCATTAGTACTTTTCCCAAGTAAATTGAAATTTTTTACCAAATAATTAGTAATGTTATCAAAATTGTATTTATGCAAATAATCTTGTACTTTTTCCAGTAAAAAATTTGGTTTTTAATCTGAATTATCCAAAATCTGCTAAAATAGCTCAATTTAGGCTGCTTGTGTTAATATACCCACTTTATTTAATGTCACACTGTCATACAAACTGTCTGCTGTCTACATTTGCTATCATTCTGTCTGCACTGATGTCATTCATATTTTCTTCATTCTCCTCTTTTGTGTTTTTACCATCATTATCACCTACAGCATGGATTTATCTCATTTGGCAACTGTTCCATCCCAACCTGTAACATACAATGATGACGAAGACATCGAAAATTTATATCCAAAGAACCTACCGAAGAAAAGGAGGGCAAAAAACTTTTCGTACAAGTTTATCAAGTCTTTTGAAAATTATGATAGTGCAGTTGAGTTTATCAAGACTTTTGGTGGAATTGGCTACCATGGCAGCAACGGTCATAAACGTGCCAAGATGTCTCGTGGCGAGAAGTATTACTTCTTATGTAATACTGACAAACAATGCGATTTTCGTGCCTACATCTCCTGTCCTGATGATGATGATGTTTGCTTGGTGTTCAAAACTGATCTACCTCATAGCCATAAAGCAAAAGATCCACGTGGCATAACTGAAGAGGTAAAAGAGGTAATTCACACTCTGCACGATATGGGTGTTGACAAACCACAACAAATAATCGACGCTTTAATTGACAAGGTATTTATTATCAGTAAGAATATTCGTGCTAGTGATAATTTTTTAATCATTTTAGAATATTAATCCACCCGAAACTTTATCGTGCAGCACTGGACAAGCAAATCACT
This sequence comes from Platerodrilus igneus, assembly GCA_036346225.1. Lineage (NCBI taxonomy): Eukaryota > Metazoa > Arthropoda > Insecta > Coleoptera > Lycidae > Platerodrilus > Platerodrilus igneus. The sequence goes on from JARFIW010001303.1 coordinate 6,206,674, forward strand.
ACACTTGGTGAGCTTGAAGCCTACATTCAGCCAATGTTACCTACCCCAGAGGATGATGACGAACCGTATGTGGTGGCTTATAACATTGACTATTCTACTCGGAAGGTGGGCATCTTGTGGTCTACCAAACGGCTACTTTCGTTAATGCAATTTACCGAACTGGTAGCCATCGACGATACATACAAGTTCAACTTGGAAGAGTGGCCTGCAATTGTGGTTGGAAGTGTTGATAAGCAAAAGATTTTCCACCCATTTGGGATGGCCTTAGTTACCAATGAGGCCTCAGCAGACTACAAATTTGCTTTTTCTACTTTAAAGAAAACAAACCCTCAATTTAATCCAACCGTTCTACTTGGCGACTGTGCCACTGCAATCACAAATGGTTTTGCTGCTGTGTTTGGACATGATTTCAAACGTATTATGTGCTTTTTTCACGTTATGAAAAATGTAAAAGAACACTCGAAATCTTTTACCTATCCCAAGACAAAGGAGGCGATAAAGGATATTCAAGATTTGCAATGGTGCCGATCAGAAAAAGAATTTTCATTTGGTTCAAAATTGTTTGTTGATAAATGGAAAAATGAAACTGAAAATCAAGAAATCCATCAATTTTTAGACTACTTTTACGCAAACTACGTGGAGGAGCGGAATACCTGGTATGAAGGTTATGCTGTCGGCTACCCAAAGACAAATAACCACTTAGAAGCGACAAACCGACACTTGAAAGGGCCTAGAGGCACGAACCGACGCAAGCTTCGTCTCACCAAGTTTGTTGGCATGGTTGGCAAATTGCTCAAAAGTTGGTCCAACCAAAGGAATTTGGTGTACGGTCATTCGGTGGCCTTTGCAGAGGTTCCTCCAATCAATATAAAGCTATCAACAAACGCATGGCAATATTCACAACTTTACATGAAACATGTTCAGCAAAAACAACATCAGCAAACTATTTACTACTTTTTCCATCTAACCTCTCTACTACCACCAATCGAAAAGCCATTACAGATACCGAACTGAATAAGTTTCTTGCAAACACCAAGCAGCTGTGCTATCGTTCCTTTGACACATTCGTCAAAGCTCACCTGGACCACATATGGATTGTCACATATAACAGTGGTGAGAATGGTTCAAAGAATCGCACTGTAGTTGCCCTGAGTTTTACAAGTCCTATGTGTGCAAACATTTAGTTTGCATTGCTATAATCAACTCTGATTACTCACCTCCAATGGAGGCTACGGCTATCTCACTAAACGCGAAAAGAGGTCCCGGAAGGCGTGCAAAAGTAGGCAATGCCCTGTCTTTACAGTGAATCTTGGGATGTTTGCTTGATTTTTGTTGTTGTGATTATTCTTTTGTGATTTCTTCTTAACCTATGACTTCAATTTTGTAATAAATTAACACACCATTTTTATCAATTACTAATTATATTGGAGCTATTACTATATTTATTGACAAAAAAACAACTTTTTTTTGGGATATGTACTAATGGTGGAAATAATTAAATTAATTGGCAGCATTTACTAAATTTATTGATCGATTAATTGTATGCCTAATTATCGACCCACTAGTATACAATCGTGGATACTCTTAGACTATGGTATCAAAAATACTTATATACTCATTTAAAAATGCAATTATTTCAGGACATGGTTTTATGTCAGGTAGGTCTATAGATACCAATCCTGTAATTTACGGTGACTACATTTATCAAAACCTAGAGAATGGTTTTGAAGCACATGCTGTCTATACACACTTTTCAAAGACTTGTCTAACAAAATTTGCTTTTACACAAGTGCGCTTCTTATGGAATATGTGACTCAATATTACAGTGGTTAAACTTCTTTGTAACTGGAGGTACCGAACGAGTTCGAATTCAAGGGTATACTACGAATAATATTATTTGGGATTCAGGAGTACCACAGGAGTCACACGTGGACCCATTTCTCTTTCTATTATTCATCAATAACATTGGTAAAACACGCATCACAATTACTGATTTTTGCTGATGGTGTTATAATTTACCGTAGAATTCTTACAAATGTTGATAGTCACATGCTACAAGCAGATCTACGTATGTTATCTAAATGGTGTTTAGGAAAGCAACCCTTCATTAATGAAGAAAAATGTTTAACGATACACTTTAATGAAGTTTTGAATAGTCAGCATTATTTATCACAATAATGAAATGGTTTGAAAGGCCAGTAAATTGTTGGGTTTTCTAAAACGTTCAACAATACAGTTTAGAAAACCTCGTACTTGTATCATACTTTTTAATTTGATTGTGGGAAGTCAGCTCTAATACTGCAGTATTATTTGGGCACTCTATTATACATCTTACACCAATAGAATAGAAAATGCGCAAAAATGTTTTATTAAATATTTATGTTATGAGTAATGTGCAGTATAGCAGAAATTAGTATTATACTTTCTTAACATATTTTGGCATGCGAACTTTGTACAGCAGAAGAGTGTATTTTGATATGTGCTTTGGTTTTAAAGTATTAAACAGCTTGGTTGAAAGTAGTCCAATTCCAGAACAATTTCGTATTTGCATTTCACATCATGAACTACGCAATGGAAACTTTCTAGATATAGAATCACATCTTTCTTTACATGTTTTTTTTGCCTATAAATAAGATCATAATCAATGTTAATAAATGTTATCAGCATACAGATGAATTTGGATAATCATTAAGGGCATTTAGAACACAGGTACTAAATATCTCGAATAATATCTAGTAAGGTTCAAATTATTTTGAGATTTTTGTTGTACTAAATATAAAATTTAAAAATTGTAAAACCTTTTGCGTAAATAAATAAATTAAAAAAAATATTTGTCAGCAATTTAAGTTTTCGTTATTATTTATAGTATATTGCAATCCTGGATTGCCATATGAAATAGTTTTTTTAATTAATAAACTGGATAATCCTCAAGAACACTGAATATCGCACATTAAGTAATTTATACACAAAAATTCAGTGCAAGATGAAAATGAAGACTAGACTGCCTGTCAATTATTCTACGTTCCTATTTCACGAGTCCTTTCAAAACAAAGTATCATGATGTGGCAAATATAGGCGGCTCCGTGGCGTAGTGGTATGTGTGTGACTACTACGCCCAAGGTCCCGGGTTCGAATCCCGACACGGCCCGCTTGAAAAATGTTAGGCGAGCATTTTTCACAAAAATACACCCTCGTTCGGATGAGAGGTAAAATGGAGGTCCCGTGTGTGAGTGTTGTTACGCACGTTAAAAATCCCTACCTTGCTTGGAACAACAAGGGTTCGGCAAAATTCTAAATTTTCCAGGTAAAAAAAAACTCGCTTCCTGGCCAATGTAGTACCTTCGGGTGGAGCATTGGAAAATCAAATGTAATGTGGCAAATATAATTTCTAGCCATCCGTTTATTAGAATATATAATTCTGTGGTTTAGAATTTATTTGTCGGCAGGCAAGTTATTTGATTATCCTTCATTGGTGGGCATTCCAGTGGTGTAAATTTATGCATTGGTACAGCTTCTTATAATTATCCTATGACAAAATACATATCTATTTGATTTATTATTATATTAATGTTAAAGTCCCGCATAATGATTATATCACAATGACCAGAAAAGTAAGAGAATTTAGAAGTGTGTCCGGGGAGTTAAAGTACTATCCACATTGCAATTTGGAGACCATAGTTGCAAAATTCCTAGTCCTAAAATGCAGTGCTATCATGACATAAGTGTAATCTGTGATATATACTAATAAGTTTAAGACTCCCATGTGAATGTATTCTTGCGATTTGAACTAATCTTCCGTTAAAAAAAAAGATTGCAGGAGAACCTAAACTATCCAACTATGAGGTTATACTCACTAATGAATTTTTGTCATCACGGTGGTGGGAAAGACCAGAATGGTTACGTAGACCCAAAAAATATTGGTCGAAAACCATTATATGTTGTGGTCCAGAATTCATAGGTTCAGAAAGGAAAAGGGCTGTTGCAGTTTTATCCGCCAATACAGATAGTATTTTCAGAAGTTCTAAATCATCGCATATCTAAATATTTCTGTGTAGTCAGCGTGATTGTGATTTTGTATCGATTTACGGTATTAACAAATGGTATTAATACAGATGGTTTCATAAGCGTCAAAGTAGCCAAGAAAAAATTGTGGTTATACAAAAAGAAGCATTCTGTGACAAGGAAGCATTTGAATCCCTAAACAAGCTTCATATATTTTAATACAATGACAGACTTATGCGGATAAAAACTTAAATGTTATATAGTAGCAATATTTCCTTTGTCTGGTTTAGTCTTTCGAAACATGCTATAGCAATGATGAGGATGATTTTAGAGAAACCTAGCCGTGTCATGCTGGAACCAATTTGAGAATGTCTATTTTAAGGGAAGACTGTTGGATATTAAGATGCCAAAAGACGATTCGGGTTGTATTAAATAGTTGCAGTAGATGCCGTAAGTTCACTTCCAAACCGATCTATGTCGTGTGTCCCTTCTCGCTTTAGCTGCAGTATTTTAAATTGTAGTAGTTTAATCTAGGGTTCATTTTATGTAAAAGGGAATAAGAAATGTTGAATTGTGCTGTATATGGAGATACAATGTAGTACCTTCGGGTGGAGCATTGGGGACGTGGCCGAAAGTATAGCGGGCCTTACTCAAATTATAATGTATATGGAGATGTACAGTTACAACATGTATACTCGATGTCCACTGCATCATTTTTAGTCATTTAGGATGTCACCAAGGTCGACTGAACATAATATATTCAGATAATGTGAGAAACTTTATAGTAGCAGTAAAAGCTATGGAGTTGGATTAGAAGAACATCACATAAAGGACGTCTAAAAGATATCCAGTGTAAGTTTAACCCACCATATGCAGTTTGGTGGGATGGATAGTGGGAGTGTCTCATAAGAACAGTAAAAACATTCTGCAATGGGTTTTAGGTAAATCCGTGCCGACTATGAAGAACTATACACACCATTGTGATTGTGAGGCGATCATAAACTCTTGTATATTAATATGCTGCTTAGTATGGAGATAATCTGATGCCTTTAACACCGGCAGTTCTTGAATTATCACATGTAATACCACAAGAGGTTCAAAATTATCGGTAATTCCCGATAGGTTCGCTGCAAACAAATGAAGGAGTCAAGTTTTCAGTTTAAAAATCACGAGCGCGAAGCGCGGTGATTTTTCTGAAAAACTTGACGACTTCGCTTGGTTGCAGGGAACCTAGAGGAAATACCGATTAATTTTGAAGCTCGAGTGGTATTCGGGGATTATTTTTCCATCCAAATTTTGTCCAATACAATTCCATCATGAGACAAAATCCATAGTTCAAAATTAAATACCCACAATTATTGATTTAATTCATATTCAGTGTGTTACAATTAAAAATACAATTGTTATAGACATTAGAACAATTTTATTCAAATCAGCGTTATTGGTGATCGGTCCAGAGGAAGTGGAAGGCTGTGGTGTGCAACGGAAGGGGAATGGAATTTTGCATTATATTCACTTCATTGCGCTCATATTTACGCAGCTTCTTCAGAATCGCTTTATGATGTTCTTGATCCAGTTGTAGATAAGGCCGAATTGAATGAGTAGTCGCATGCCCAGTAATTTTAATAATTTGTTGTTCTCCAACTCCTGATTTCGCCAGATTAGAAACAGCTGTTGCACGACTTGAATGATTCGTGATTCTCTTGTTTCCGACATCAAGACCGGCCTTTTCGCTGACTCCTTCACCCACTTCGCAATCATATTCTCGCCTACTGGAACATCTTTATACCAGCCACTGCTACCTGGATTTCCCCAGCTCGGATTTGGAGTCAGGAAAATCTATCTGTCGTTATTTTCTCAGTTCTCTTAACTTGTAATTTTCTAAAGAGTCTCACTGGACACTTATTGGGGACTACTGTATTCTCGGCCAACCACTTACTATCAGACAACTTTTGTCACCACCTTGCGTAGTTTTGCTGAAAATTGGATTGTATTCAATTCTGCCAGTGAGTTCTCCATCATTTTGCCTCTCTTCTCGGAAGTGATATATCATTGTCTTGGATCCTTCACCACCTCGCCAAGCTAACTCCACTGAGACAATCATGAAAAATTTTTTGTAATCCCTCAGGTGTTTCTTCGTCCCATGCATTAACCATTGTATCCCAATCCTTGTCTTCTAGAGCTACTGCACTCGCCTTTCGTTTTTCTGGTATGGCTTGCAGAGCCTTGCGTTTAGCATCACGAGCCCCTCTGGCTCCTTTGAAAACAGCATCAGAGAACGGATTTATTTTCACGTTGAACTCGGTCGAATATTTATCTTGGAGTAACTTCGCAGTTTTATTCCACATTGCCTTCACTGTACTTTCCTTATAATCATCCCGTTAAACTTCTTCATGTTGTATCCCCAGTCTTTTAAAATATCCGCCAGTTCCTCTTCAGTGGTGTCAGCCTTCAATACGACATATTTCTGATCACAAAACGCAGAAAATTGTTTCCACACGGAGGTGTTTGACTTGATGGTGTTGATGGGTACATTTCCTTTCACTTTTTCATCAATTGTTTGCAAAGACAAATCCCCAAATCGACTCATTTTATATTAGAGCTTATCAATTGACATAATATAATTCAATCTGTCAGATTAAATGGAGGGTTAACTAGATTGGAAACCTTTTGTTTTTTTTATATAGGCAAAATTACCAGTGAAATTATCAAAAATTATCAGTTGAATTGCGTGTAGGCTATACGAAATAATGTCGAATGGTGCAATTGTATTCGCTGAAATTTGGATGCGAAAAATAATCGATGCAATTCACATAGGTAAACGTGTCCGTTACTTAAGATAGTGAAAGTCATTTTACAGGGCCGATTGCACAATGAATATTTGGTGTTCTGGCAAATATGAAAGGCTTAATTCACGAAGATTCCGTAGTTTTAATTAGTAATTACGTATATGCTGTCTATTTTCAGGATATTTTGACATGTCGGGAATCTTAGTATTGCTGAAAAACTTAAAAGATAAAACTAATTGATTGACCACTGGCTAAGGTTTTGAGGATGTTTAGTGGACAAGGTAACACGATACAAGTAGCTCGTTTACGAACAAAAGAAATTACCAACAGAAATAAAAATGCATTAAAAAAGTTTGATGTGTTGAACAAAAATGTAAATGCAGAATCCCAACACAATTCCTCAACTTGTGACTAGAAGAGGATGAAAAGTGTTGTTCTTGAACGTTTGAATTTGTTTGAACCTTTGCAGTAAATACAAGGTTATGTCGAGTTACCATACATTAGTTAGTTATTCGTAAAAAATAGTACAGAGGAAAAAATTAATACTGCCAGGCATTTTTTTTCTGAATAAAAATAGTTTAGTTTTAGCTTTGCATTATGTCCCAACCTGGTTGAAGACTCGCGTTCTCACAGTTGCAGTAATCAGTATTTTAGAGTATTATAATGAATGTTATATATAAACATTGTTATTTTTGCATTAACCTACAACTCTTAACACCAATATTGGAGTTCTCTCAAGGGTTATTGATCAAAAGTTTTTTTAACTATTTAAAGATTATATGGCTTCCTTAAACGTTTTAAGGATATTAAGTGGAGTAGAACGTTCTCAAAATACAAGTCAGATAACAAATGTAAACTTATCTGGTTGTTTATCTCAGTGTTGTTAAGAGTCGATTATGCCATGTTTTGCAGATTTATGTACTTGTGAAGTATTTTAGAATATAAATTGATATGAGCTTTAAATTATTTTTACACTATAAAATAATTACATCAATCGATATATTTTTATATTACTAAAGCAATTTATTTTTCAGTTTTGTGCTGCGGATGAAGGAATATGAACGTGAACGTCGATTACTTATACGTCAACAGAAGGAACTTAAAGAGCAAGCTGCTCTTTTGAATGAATAGAAAATAATGTTGTGTAGAATTGTATAAATATTTAATAAACTTAGACAATTACATTGAATTAATTAATGCTAAAATTTGGGCAGCACATTTCTGCAGTTTCAAATCAGAATTGTTCGAATGTTCTGAAATTGCAACTAGTTTCTTCATAAAGCTTGCATTATCCTTAACGTGTACAGTAAATGCAAAACTTTTAAGTGACAGAAGTGTGCCAACTGCTACTAAGATTCTAAACTCAGCCTCAGAATTGTCCATTCGGATTGAGACTTCTGGAAGCATGTTACATAATAATACGATTCCAACCTCATCTTTATGTTTTATACACAAAATTGTCATATTAAGAAGAAAAGTTGCTAATGCAATCTAAAAAAAAAAGAATTATATATGAAACTAGAAAAATATTCTTGTATAATTACTTGAATGTTGTCGTTGGCGAAAGTTAGGCTAGCAATATTGTCTAAAAATGACATTCTGTATTCATATACTTGCTGCTGCCCAGGTGGATGAGCAAATAGGTTGCACAATGTACGAAAAGCTACTAGGGTACAACTTGGTACTGTACAATTTTCACTGCTGTAATATATTAATTTCTCTATTATGGATTTATTCTCACTGGAACAGATTTTACTATTGTTCTCTTTATCCCTTACTGCTAGTTTTAATATATCTAATATGGGAAAAACGAATTCTAGAACAGACAATTTTAGAGCAACCTTCAAGAATTGTTCTATTACCATCATTCCAATTTAATAATTGTATTAGTGTTGCAAAGCTTTCTGTATCTGTAGCTGGACCGGAGCATAATACCATAAGATTTTCGAGATACTCTTCTGATACAGAATTGGCCTTGGCATTCATGTTAAATTCTTTAAGTTTCTTTAAAATTAAATTAGGATCTCCTTGATCAAATGTTCTGTACTCGTTTTGTGGAAAGTAATCTGAGCCATTGCTAATCATGTAGCTGCTTTGTTTTTGCGTTGTTGAATAACTTTGATCACCTATGAACAATAATGATTCCTGCAAATGATTCATGTATGTATATTAAAAATGTACCGGTAAAGGGATCTAAATTGGTTGCAGCTCTATTGACAGATGTTGAAGTACCTGTAGCTGGTGTATACCTGGAGCCACCAGTGTATGGATCAACAAAAGTAGAATTACTAGGTTGAAGTTCATTTGAAGCGCCACTATTTTTTAGTATAAATTCCACTATCTACAGAAAATTTTTAAAAGCTACAATCACTTGAGTAATTACCTGATCCAAATATGTAGGTGGTAACATGTTTTTTTGTAAAAAATTATGAGCAACAACATAGGGATCCTCTCCTTTATTATAGGGTAATTTAAGTGGTGGCTTACCATCTTCAACATCAACAGTAAAAACAAAATCATATGTCTATAATGGAAAGCTAGTTTTTGTTCTTCATAATGTTCGAAGTTAAGAGAACTTACTTTTCCTTCATATGTTGTTTTTGAATCTGTATCACTAACTCCTCCCAGAACATCCCCTACTTTTTCCCAGCGACCGTCTTCTCCTTCTTCCACCCAAGTGTATGCGATGACCCCCTGAGCTTCTCGTATCATTTTCATTTGACCGGGTCGTTTGCCTGGTTCGTAAAGTGCTTCTCTACCTGGTAAGCTATAAAATGCACAATATCAAATATAGGATTGCAAACATAAATTTAAAAAATATTCAGCAATTAATGTTAGTAGTAAGGCTGTTCTGTTTAAATATTTAACAACTACTACTTGTTTACCGGTTGTTTAAACAATTAAAAAAGTCTAACGGTCCTGTTACACAATGCAAAATGTGTGCAAAACATGACCTTGAGCATTAGTCTTGTAAGAATATAAAGCCTTTTAAACAGTGGCAACACAAATTTGAACAAGTGCGTTTTTCCAGAAACGAATGTCAGTATGGGTGATTTCTATTTCAATTGATAATATGCGCTTTTGTAAACTGGTCAACATCATATTGAATATTACAGAATTTTAATAAACCATTAGCAAAATATTTGGTTGTTTCCAGACATTTATGGTAACCGTTAATGATAGCACGCAATTCAAGATACTTACTCAGACACCTTGTAGCCACCAATTTCTCGTGTACATTGTTCAGTAAATTTATGAACAGACTCATTAAACAACTTCAGAGATTCTTCATTGGTGAAGTTTGTTTCATCTTGGGTGAATACCCTAACAATCCCATCACTTAAACAAAGATCAAATAACGTTCAGTTTGCATATTCTTCGATTTACCTTGATCCTGTTACAATATCACCATTGCTAAGACAACTAACAGACCAAACTGACTGTGCTGGCAAGTAAAATGTCTCAGTATTAACACCATCTTTCCAATATCGAACAGTTCGATCTTCATCTGATGTTACAAAACAATCCATACCACCTGCTACATTTCGAGATACACTATAAAATTTTTGTTTGAATATTATACAACATAATAAGTGTAAATGCACCTATAAATATAATTAGTATGCCCATAGTATGTATGTAAACAGTCACCAGAGTAACCCCAAACTCTAATCGTAGCATCATTAGCAACACTTATAAAGTAATTTAATTCTGGAAAATCTGCCAAATCTCTGATGCAATCTGTGTGACCTAAAATATAAAATTTTTTAATCAAGATAAAAAGTTAGGTGTTCACAGTTTCAAAAAATGCAATTTTTGGGAAAAATCAACCAGCATATTTTGAATTTTCATTCAAAAAAATTTAATAAATGCCAGTATAGTATCTCAAATAAAATGTCAACCAGTTAAGTGAAGGACTAGCAATATAAAAATCAGTTAACTAACATAGATTACATACATTAAACTCTTAATGAACATTGTCATTGACTATTTCTTGTTCATTTATTTTATTATCCCTGTATAAAAAGTAACAGAAATGAATGATGGTGATTACATGCATTTAGAAATTAACATGGATATGTGACTAGCATGTTAATAATTACGTCAGAATAACCATTAAAAGTTCCCTTTATCTGTTATTTTGTTGTTTGTCCAACTAAAAATATCTGCAAGTCGTCTAATAATCACTAGAAATTTCATATGGTTGAACATTTGTTTTCAAGGATCTTATAACATTCTTAGTGCACATTTATTTAAATCGTTCTGGAACATTTACTATTACAAAAACTTTATTAAAAGTAATGACCTTTTAGTGTTTGTTTGTTGTGAGCAATGTTAGGATACTTGATAACTTTTATTTTCTTAAAGTTAAATATTAGAATATCTTGTCATAGTTGTTAAAAGCAATTTTTATTGTTTCAATTTTTTTAGAAAGCACCTCGGTAATGAAAATTTGAAGTGAGAATAATGTTGTAAAAACTCACATGTAAAATTGTAAGGAAAACAGATGACTTTCATATTTAAATTACTGTTAATTCCGTTAATAATTTAAAGATCCAGGATTTAGTCATAGATTTAAAAGATAGCATTAATTATTTTGTTCTTTTCTGTGAAATGTAAAGATAATTCTTTTTACTAAACTACACTATTAACACTTCAGGTTTATACAATTTAACCTTCAGATTTTTGTTTATAAGTAGAGCAAACATGATATAGATTAGTAATATTGAATTGAAATTTTTAAAGAACTTTTAACAAGGAGATTTCCTTATCTACATACTATAGACATGTTCTTCATAATTTTTTGGTTTTGTCCAATAGTGAAATTTATTAAACAGTTAATGTATGTTCTTATGCGAGTGTACATTTTTCAATGAGGTGATCTGAATGTACATGAGTGTTAATAGAAAAATTTTGGAACCTTCAGAAGTTCATATAAATATTACTTTATTATTATTTTGAGACGCAAACTGCCCACCTCTATTTGTATTATAATTTGTTTTTATTTCAGCTTTACTCTGCTTACAGTCAATCTTTTGTTATTAGGGATGCTTACCCTGGGGTTCTTACACCATCCCTAGGATCACTAATAACAACTAGTACATAAACGGATGTAGTAAAAATCTTTTACATCTTAGTTTTACAGTGAACCTGCCCGCTCATTGTTCTATCACTGGAATAAAGTCCAAAGCTAGCAAAATAACTTTTAACATTACAACAGAAGCTAAACCCTATAGTATATAATTACACAATTGGTGATATAATATTGAAGCAATGTGTATCACAGGTAAAGGACCTGGAGGTTGTCGCTGATAACCGATTAATATTTATTTCACAGGTTGTGTATGCATCAAAAAAGCAAATAGGTTGTATTAGTGGTGTAAAGAGGAATATTACCAAGGTAAAGTTCACGAAAATTACGTAAAATATCGTAATATTCGCCTGCCTAAAAGAGAATATTACCGTAGGCATAATTTATTTTGAAATATTCCTGAGAACATTTGCGGTAATTTTCATGAGAACATTGGCGGTAACTATCAGGAGAACATATTATGTAATTTCAGTAAGGAATTTTTAAGATCAAAAGCACAAAAGTGCTAATGTCCTGTGTACCAAGGATGAAAGATTGCCGCTTTTGCGTAAAAACACTGAAAGATAATGCTTGTTTGGGGAAATCCTTAAACAAAATTTGTATCTGAAAAGCAAAACTATAAAAATCCCAATTTTTCATTAAATTGTTTAATGTTCATAAATCACTATTTAAGCTTTTTGTTATTATTTATTGAGTTTGTAACCTTATATGTAGCCAAATGTTAAAATTTTATCCCCTATCATTATGTGTCCATTGGTGTTTTTATGATATCACTAGCAGCAAACACACTAATTTTTGTAATATTTAATTAAGGCAAAATGTAATTAAATTTCATGGCATATATTGTTTGATATCTGTTAAATAAAGATTCAATCACATGTGTCATAAATAGTTGTCTTTGCTGTTATTCAGAAATTTGTGATACATATTTCTTTTATTTTAAATCTACTTAAGTTCCTTGTTAAAAGATTTAGGAATTTACTAAGTTGTATTTTGATCTAGTGCTTGCAAGGTAAAAGCTTTTATTGTTTGAATATCCCCCATTCCCATTTGATTAATGGCTTATTTATGGGTTCTGAAATTTTTGTTTCCCTTCAAAGTTCTCTTGTAGTCAAATTATCTTCACAGAGGATTAATATAAAGTTTGTTTTATTGTGTTTTGCATTTAAAAGTCATCTGTTTTATTGCATCAATCCTTTTCCTGTGGCAATATTATTGCAAATACTACACACCAGCAGCATGATATATTATAAAAAAGCTAAATGCAAAAACACTATCAAAGTTTATTTAGTTACAGATAACTTGTATTCTCTATGAGTTGACTGTTGGATGTAGAATTGTTGACCAATTATAATGAAGATGACGATGGACGATAAAATAAATTCTATTCATAAAACATGGCGACTTTATTTTATTTATTTAACTGTGCCCTGCAATCTATTTCTGAAAGACTAAGATGCTGATTAAGTTTTTTTATCTTGACATTTTACTTTGAGAAATTCTCTATAGAACAACTTGTTTCACCTGGTATGCATTTTCATATTTTTGTTTAGAAAATACGAAAAACTTAAGATTTACTGTGGAAATAATTTAAGGCAAAACAAAATAAAAATGGTAGTTGTCCAACATCATTTTCATGCATGTTCTGTCATGCAGAATACTAGAAAAATGCTACACGAATGTTCAAGTTCTCCAAATAAAATAAAAAATCGAATAACTAACAAACATTCCTATGAAGGTAAGAATTTTTAAATTTAAAACTACGGCAACTTTCATACATAGCATATGTATTGTTGTTAATATAGATAAAGAAAAACAAACTCTACTAAAGATGCAGGAATCCAGGTGAGATAATAATAGTACTGCCAGTTCCAGTAGTTTAACTAGTGGTACAGTAAGACAAAGTTCAAAGTACTTGTTGGATAGATTTGTTGACAGAATTAAAGACAATGAAAAAAGTATTAGATCAAAAGTTGACAATGGCTATAATTGCACTTGGATGTCCATTCCAGATAACACATTGAGGCTTTCTTACACTTTACCTACAAGACATAATCTATCGAATAACTGTTGCATGAAGCGTTTCAGTCAGTATTAAGCGATGTTACTGTACAAATAAAAAATGCAGACTTTTTATCATTGCAATGCGATGGGCGGTCAAATATAGGAAATGAGACTGTAATAATTTTTATTGTTAATACTCCCAAACCAGTGCTTTTCAAAACCAGGACCACTGGTGCTGAAAGTCACATTGGAAAATATGTAGCAGAAGAAATGCGAAATGTATCACAGAAATTGATGCTGATAAACTGTTTGCTGTTTTATCAGATAATACAGTGGTGATGGAGAAGGTCAAGAAAATAATTACAGCACATTCACATTACCGCATATTCGTGTGCATCCCATACCTTAAATCTTGCGGTTGGTGATATAATGAAATTAAACTCCTTACACACTGTGGAGTCCCACTGCAAAGGACTTATTAAGAATATTACAGGGTTACACAAAAACTTGGCCACCAACAATATTCAACAAAATAAGTATGGCGAAAGATCTTTGAAATTACCAGTTAACACTTGTTGGGGTTCTATATTGAATTGCATTGAAAGTTTAATTAAATGTAAAGAGGCTTTGCAGATTTTAATAATTAGCCAAGAGAATGACGGCATAAAGATTTTGAGAGTTACAAACGATCACATCTCAGATAATGATATCTTTTGAGTGAGGCTGGATAAAGTATGAAACATTCTGCAACCAATAGTCAAGTGGATTACTTTTTTGGAGGGTGATCAGCAAAAATTTTCACGCGTCTATATTGCTGTGAAAGAAATTGAATTTTGCATCAGATCTAATGTTAACCTATCTAATAACTATAAGTTTTGTATGCCCGTCTTTGTGTTAAAGTTGAGAGGCGCGAATCGATCGCTTTTTGGGATTTGCGTCCGAGGGTTTCGGAGTGGGGGGCGCGGACGGGTGGTGGTTAGGTGCAGAATTTTTGCGTGCTTAGGATAGGCCGGTTTTTATGGCGGAAAACCGATAACTTGCGGAGAAATAAGGATTTTCCGGGAAAAGATTAATTTGAAGCGACGTATTCGTTAACGTGTTAAAAAGCTTGGATCCTCAAAAATTCGATCTAAAACCGAACCAGTCGTGCGACGAGGTCGGGAACTGTTCCGTTGACGTTAGTACGAGAGAGAAGAAAGATCGAGTTGGTTTGTAAAATTCGTATTCGGGCGTTAAACAATTTCTAATATATGCCAAACAACGCTATTCGTATTCTAAAAACTGAATAATTCACCATTTGCAGGCTACCACTGCAGTTTTTTCTTAAAACACTTATTAAAAATTGTATAATTTATTCGACAAACGTCAAAATCAGGTAACGATCACCAACGGAAAAGTACGAGCGTGTACCTTCAAAATCTATGGTAACATACTTCCTTTCAAATTTCTGGAATTTTCCATTACAATTCAACCAATATGATTTAGAAGTACCGTTACTTGATTTAAATTATAGGAAAACGTCGCTTTTTCACATTCGCTGGCTATTTATTTCAAAAATAATAAATTTTTCATTTTGGCGTTTCTTCACGATGATAGCCGAGCATTTTCAATAGACCGTGATTTGGTCAGATTTCTGTGTATTTCGTGTTTGGTCCGCTAAATTGAAAGTAATTCAGGGTAATTAAAAGTAATTGAAAGTATACTACTAACCAATTTACACATACTGACACCTCCATATCGCGATGCTATGATATCTGGCTACCAAGCGTAAGTTTAATGGTTCAATTCCCAGTTCCATTTACTTTTTTTAATTTTTTCGTCAACTTTATAAACAACCATCTGCATTTAATTTATTTATTAGTATGCATAAAAAGAATCAGATCATTTCTCATACGCTTTGCAACGGTCTATAATGTCTATAATTTATAAAATCTAACTTACACTTACTCTAAAACTGTTTAAAAAAAAATCTGACTTTCCTGGAATTGTCAAAGTTATTGGAAAAAAAATAGCTTATGCATTACATAACGTACGAACAATTGAAACAAAAAACACGAAGCGCGTTCACCGGCAGCACCAACATGTCGGTTACCCTCAGTGCGAGAAAGATGTATGAACCAATTAATTTTCTAAGTTACTCAAGTTACTTCAAACATTTCAAATATACATCATTAAACACTAACCGTATCCTAGAACCATTTACAACATTTTTGCTATATATAGAAAGCTGGAGTAATTTAATATCTAATTTAATATCTAATTTAATATCTACTTTAAATAATACCCACTTTAAAGAATATTAGTATGCGCGGTCTATTTTTAGGAGGTGCCTTCCTATCTGGCGATTGTAGGCAGGTCGCAGTTCATTTAAGTATTTCGGGTTGCCTACATTACACACATTATATATAATTTCATTTTCAGATATTCGTCTCAAGAACATTTCCGGGGATCCCACTGCATTTTCAACGTGCATAACTGTGTCTAATTTTATGTCTGCAATAAAATTATGTTTTTTGTGATACACGCATATACACAATGTCCTACTTATTAGGTTTACAACAGTTGGTGGTCAACTTCGTTGCTACTAACAAAATTTTTAAGCGTAAAACCTACATTCGTTAACCCGTACGTACATTCATTTCTACCATTTATTGGAGCTCTGTTCAACGCATATTACGGCATGAAAGACGCATTTTTCATTTACACCAATAACTGTACAATTACTTGCATTTACTTCAGCCGAACGTTTTGCTTAAAATGAGTTCCTATTAACGAGCACGTTATACAAAATATTCTCATACGTAAGACTGACTACGTTAACAATTACTAAATATTGTTCAATTTTGATTGGCTGCATGTATTATAATATTTTTAAACAATGTAGATTCATTAACAGCCACTTGCTACTAATATGTCAAACGTCAGCCTAAACGAACTATTGAATTGGACGAATCATATACGTTACCCGCCAATAACACGAACTACAAAACATAATGGCTTCGGTTCGTGCTGATTTAGAAAAGTTGATATATTTAGCGTTTTTATGTCTACATAAACAATTTCCCACTTACTGTAATCAGGAATATGCAGCTGGTATTCATCACGCTGCTACAGGGAAAACCTTCGGATCCTGTGTTTTTAAAATACTTTGGAACTTTGTTTCATTCAGGAACATTGCTTGCGGCAATTTTTTCTACACTTCATGACGCATGTGCCTGTTCTAAACCATGACTTTATTACAATTTCTACACGATTAAATTTTGTGCTGCATTTGTTTTTATTTCTTATGCTGCATTCGAGATTGTTTTAAATTGTTTTCAATTGTTTTAAATTGTCTTAGATTGTTTTCAATTGTTTTAATTTGTTTTAAATTGTTTACAATTTTTTTAAATTGTTTTCAATTGTTTTCAATTGTTTTAAATTGTTTTCAATTGTTTTCAATTGCTTATACTGCTTGGAATTGACTCTACTCATTGGGATTGACTCTAGCCATTGGAATTGACTCTAGCCATTGGAATTGACTCTAGCCATTGGAATTGACTCTAGCCATTGGAATTGACTCTAGCCATTGGAATTGACTCTAGCCATTGGAATTGACTCTAGCCACTGGGATTGACTCTAGCCATTGGGATTGACTCTAGCCATTGAAATTGACTCTAGCCATTGGAATTGACTCTAGCCATTGGAATTGACTCTAGCCATTGGCATTGACTCTACTGACTGCAATTGATTCTACTGGCTGCAATTGATTCTACTGGCTGCAATTGATTCTACTCGCTGCAATAGGTTCTACTGACTGGGATTGATTCTACTGGCTGGAATTAACTCTACTGACTGAAATTGGCTGCGATTGGCTTGGATTGGCTGCGGTTGACTTGGGTTGGCTTGGGTTGGCTGCGGTTGACTTGGATTGGCTGCGGTTGACTTGGATTGGCTGCGGTTGGCTTGAATTGACTGCGGTTGACCTGGATTTGCAGCGGTTGCCTTGGATTGGCTGCGGTTGACATGGATTGGCTTGGATTGTCTTGGCTTGGATTGACTGAAGTTGGCTGGTAACGGCTGGGATTTGCTGGCATTGACTGGGATTGGCTTGGATTGGCTGGGATTAGCTTGGGATTGACTAGGGATTGGCTGGGGTTGGTTGGGATTGGCTCGGATTGACTTGGGCTTGACTGGGATTGGCTGGTGTTGGCTGGCATTGACTGGTACTGGCTGGTATTGACTGGTACTGGCTGGTATTGCCTGGTATTGACTGGGGTTGTCTGGGGTTGACTGGGGTTGTCTGGGGTTCACTGGGGTTGACTGGGGTTGGCTGGGGTTGACGGGTTGGTTGGAGTTGGCTGGGTGGACTGACTGACTAACTTGCTGCCTGGCTACCAGGCTGACTGGCTACCAGGCTGCCTGGCTGGCTGTCTGCCTGGCTGACTGTCTGCCTGGCTGATTGTCTGCCTGGCTGACTGTCTGCCTGGCTGTCTGTCTGTCTGTCTGGCTTACTTACTGACTGTCTGTCTGGCTGACTGTCTGGGATTTCCTCAATTTTGACGGAATTGCCTCAATTTTGTCGAAATTGCTTTAATTTTGACGGAATTGCTTTAATTTTGACGGAATTTCCTCAATTTTGGCGAATTTTCGCCAATTTTGGCCGGTTTTCTCAATTGTGACGGGATTCCCTAGCTTTTGCGGAGTTTTCTATATTTTGGCGGAGTTTTTAGATTTTGACGGAGTTTTCTAGATTTAGACGGAGTTTTCTAGATTTAGACGGAGTTTTCTAGATCTTGACGGAGATTTCTAGGTTTTGACGGTTTTCTAGATTTTGCCGGAGTTTTCTAGATTTTGACGGAGTTTTCTAAACTATGGCGGAATTTTCTAGACTTTTTGGCAATTTTCTAGGCTTTTTGGCACTTTTCGAGGCTTTTTGCCAATTTTCTAGGCTTTTTGCCATTTTTCTAGGCTTTTTTTGCCAATTTTCTAGGCTTTTTGCCAATTTTCTAGGCTTTTTGGCAATTTTCTAGGCTTTTGGGCAATTTTCTAGGCTTTTTGGCAATTGTCTAGACTTTTTGGCAATTTTCTAGGCTTTTTTTACTTTTCCAACGATTTTTCTATAAACACAAAAACCATGGAACCTTGGTGAAACCCAAATTCTGGCTCAATGTAACTAAAATTTAAATGCTTTTATTAAGGACATTTTGCTCTTCAATGAATTAGGTCTATCTCCCATTTTCAAAACCACTGTCAATAACATTCAATCTTCATTACGGAGATACGTGTTAAACTTAAGAGTGTAAGGGCGCAGAGAGTGAAAGGGCGCAGAGAGTGTAAGGGCGCAGAGAGTGTGAGGACGCAGAGAGTGTGAGGACGCAGAGAGTGTGAGGACGCAGAGAGTGTGAAGACGCAGAGAGTGTGAGGACGCAGAGAGTGTGAGGACGCAGAGAGTGTGAGGACGCAGAGAGTGTGAGGACGCAGAGAGTGTGAGGACGCAAAGAGTGTGAGGACGCAGAGTGTGAGGGCGCTCAAAGTAGTCCCGTAGGGACTACAAACCGCTTCTAGTTGCCTATAAAATCCAGCAAAGAGCAAGAATTGATAGGTTTTTTTGAAAAAAGAAAGCAAATGCTTCTTCAGTCATTACATCTAGCAGCTTACTTATTGTATCAACATTTTTGACTCCGAATTATAACACACCAACAACACATGGCAAAAAGTGATGTATGGGTTCTAAATTATGTATGGGAAACTGCTAAAAACATCAACAGCATAACTTGGTAGAAAAGAATTTCCTGTAAAACTAAACTTACAGATTTAGTAATTGTAATTCTGGGATTGTCCGCGTCTTCTGCTGCAACTGAGAGATTTTCAGCACAAATTCTTTTTAGTATTGTAACAAAAGAAATCAAAAGTAGTGAAAGAGCTGGAAAACTACTATATATTGCACACAACTCCAAATTGTTCCGTGAACAAAGACAACAAAATGCCAATACTGCATTAGCTTTATCTTCTTTTTTGAAAACTCAGATCCTACAGGAGAATGTAGCAGCGCAAGTAGCAGAATACAAACTACAAATATTTTACAAAGTGGTTACCACAATTCAAAAATAAAGAAAAGTAAATCAAAACATGCCATTCTAGAGATCCTGAATCAGAATTCAAATTCGAGGCAATATCTCTTCGTTATACAGACTCAAATTTAGGTGAAGAATTTTCTCATTCAGGTGATAAATAAAAACAATTGATGGTTGGTTGAGATATTGCATTGGTGACTGTAGAAAAGTACTAAGTAATAATATTTAAATATTTAGTGTATTTTAAGTTTCAAATTTAACAATGTTGTTTACATCAGATTTTGTACATGATGCATTGAACTGAATAATATAAGTAACGTTTTTAACTAGAAGGGGTGACATTTAAAGCAGAATATTATTTACCTCAATAGTAATAAAATGTTAAGATACCAAATAAAACGTTTCACTGTGACTTCTCCAATTGAGACATCAAAATTACCTAAAGTTCCCTAAAATTCTCCAAAGTTACTAAAAGTTACTGAAAGTTCTCAACGAAAAATAAATTACCAATAATTTTACATAACTAGGTTGTGATATTTATAAGTACATAATATGAGACAATTTAAAATATTGAATGCATGTCTTTGATATACAACACCGTAAGATCAATATTGGATTATGTCCTAGTTATATAAAGATGAGAATATGAGTCCAATAAATACCCAATCGAGCAAGTACAAAATGGAATTTGAAGATATTGACACTGTAAGGAAACCAATCAATATAATCTGAATATATCTAAACAAAACTTGAATGAGTACTACAATTTAGTCCTTGGAAATCTGAAGAAAAGTGAAATCCATTTGCTATCTACATACACTTTTAAACAACGGTATTGATTATGCTCAATTTTTGTTCTTAATAAGCATTTATATACGGACATTTCCTATCAGGAACAGCAATATATTCAAAATAAGCACTACTCGTTAACAGTTATCCTCTACATGTGATGTGCAAATTGTGGAACAAAGTGCAATGTAACTGTGATTTGTTCAATATTACATGTGTTTATGATATAGTTCCAGTGTTATGAATGGAAATATTGTAATTAATTCTACTCTGTACTCGAGTCCCTACCTGTAGAGCTTGTAAATAAATAAATATCACATGGTCAGTTAAATCACGTTCAAAGAGCAACCTCTTCAAATTAAACTTGGGATAGTCTTAAAATAATTTTTAAATCTCAGAGACCCATGAGAAAAGCAACTTTATACAAACACTTTTTAAGAATGGAGATGCCAGCAGAATGTTTCAATGACACAATATGTAATAGATTTTTTTCTTAACACTGAACAACTCCAAAAAGCAGACATTAAAAAACCTGGCAAATTTTTGTCTATCCATGCTATTGGGTTCGTTGCTGTCAGAGATGTATGACCAAATATGCTTGAAAATTCAAAGCTCAAACTTTTTCAAAAAGAAGAAGAGTGACACAGTAATAAAGGTGCTCGATTGATAGACAATAGTAATGAGAACAATAAAAGTATGTTTACTAAAGATCATTCCAAATCACGAAAAATGAAGTTTGAAGCTTCAAAATTTTGTGTTTTAAAAAAAGTGATTCCGTTGTAAAAAATTTTGACACAAAACTAAAAAAAAACTTAATACGCAACAAGAACTAGGTTTAAGGTAACAAAGCAAACGATACAATATCCTCTATTGTGCATAATAAGGAAATTGTTAAAAGTTCAAAAATGCGAGACTCATGTGCAATGATAAAAGTATTTTTACGAAGTTTAATGAAAATGAACAATTAAAAATTTATACAACTGCAGATCACTTTATTGAATCTGTGGGCAATGGTGATATTATGTTAAAAGCGCAATCTATTACATTAAGGAATACTTTTTGTTGTTCTGGATATCCATTTGACATTTTTGTAAATAATATCTGACATTGTCAAGTTTTTGACTTATGTCGGTTATAGACAGAAAGCAACGCTTAAAATTACAGCTATCAGCCTAGTATTAAATATATAAATATTTTAGGTAGTTAATTACACAAGATAAGTTGATAAATACCAACGAATTACTGTTAATAAGATGAAATATTAACTTAAGACTTTTATGCAAAGCCCAAAAATCATTTCAAATCGAGTTAGTAATTGAAAGATGGAAAATATAAGTTAGGTTGATGTATAGTTGTGTAGACGATTTAGATTTGTAAATTTTCCAATTGTCGTCATCGGTCTCGGTGGCATAATTGGAACACACATGATCCTAGAAAGACTAAGATACAGGTTCAAGTCCTGTCCAAGACCTTATATTTTCCATCTTACAAATACTAGCTGATTTGAAATGATCATTTGAGCTTTGCATAAAAATCTAAGTTATTATTTCATCTCATTAACTGTAATACGTTAGTATTTATCAACTTACCTTGTGTAATTAACTACATAGATATATATATATATATATATATATATATATATATATATATTTCTGCGATCTCTAGCTGTAACTCTGCGCCCTTTAAGTACAAAAAGCCCCACATTCAGGGATGCCAATTGCTACGTGCTTCTGTCTCACCTGTTAAAATTCTGCTACTACTGCTTAATGAAGTTTTCCATGACTGTTCAGCTGCCTCCTGAAATACAAAACTAACTACTCGACAATAAAACACTGCAATGATAAATAGCCTACATTTATTAACATACCAGAAAGAATGTACATGCCAAAATCAAACTCCTCTTTCACACCCTAATTATAAGTTATATACATCCCATTTAAAAATGCTCCCTTAATAGTACATTCCGATATCAATAATTACCCCATTTAAAATTTTCCTTCTAATTAAATCAGAGAAAGTTTTACCACATTTCTTAATTTAACTGTGGTTCAATATGAGCTCATAGTAAAACCTTAACCTTTAGTGCTAATTTTTGCACATCAATACTAAAAAGACCCTTTTACCTTGTACATAAATCAATTATTACAAATATCCTAAATCACTCCTTGACATAAATTCACACATAAAATACAGTAAAAATAACTCAATTTGAAAATCTTAATCCGTACCTCTTCCCTTGTTTGTCCTTTTAGTTCATAAAATTATACCCCCAATGCACCAAGTCACTAAGCACCTATTTACACACATATACAACAAAAAACATCAGTTACCTGGATTCCATATTCACCCACGAGCCAGCTACCATTGTATCGAGAACTGCTGCATTCAGGAACACCCCAATCTGGATTGTTATAACCGCAACTGCAAGCTGTAACCATATCATCACGACATCATCTCGGCTACCAATTTGATAGTGCATCCAAACTCCAAACCTCTTGTATTAATACCATAAATTGTTGGTAATCAACTAAAATCAACCAAATACTGACATCTACTCCATTTCAAATTGCACACTTGGCACACTCCGTGCAAATTAAAATCAAACAGTTTTTACTTACATCAATTGACGTACATTAATTGAACTTTTGTGCAAACGTAAAAGCATTTTAGCCTTGGAGCCGTCAGCTTATCGAAACTCAATAGCGACATACTTTTGACAAAACATAAGACCTGTAAGCTGGTTGAAAACTACGAGAGCTTCCTATCCATGTCTGGCGGTTTATGTTTAGTTTCTCCACCCCTAAAAGCCTCAAATTTCCTTCAATACAAACATTCGTACACAATTCTTAAAATCACTTCACTTCCAACAGCTAGTTTTCCAAAAAATCCCCACACAAACAAACTCACGTATGTATTTCATCCTCTAACCGACGCGATTTTCTCCGAAAACACAAGTTTCAAGCTCACAACAACACTCCCGTACTAAATGTTTTCGTGGTATTCAAATACCTCACTCCAATAACGTTGCGTATATCCACTCCAGCTGACAAAAGTTACCGTTTAAACTACGCCTATCTTAACATTTGTTATTCGGATCCCACTTCTGGATATGCGCTAAAAATCACCTATCTCTTACCTTGTGTATTCACCCAAGTCAACGAATGCTAACGTTCAAACTAGACCTATGCCCTAACACATGTGATACCTATCTCACTTATCCATCTATACTCACATCAACTATCTCTCTTTGATGTACCATGTTTTCAAGTTTCATTGTAATGGACAACAGCTGTTGCTAACTCACACCATTTCTGCATATGGTTATCGTTCTTAAGAAGCTATAAATTTCTCTGACTTATCTTCCCTACGTAATATTAATTCACGGAACCTAGCTCCTTCAAAGCAGGTTTACAACTTCCAACATATAACTGTCAACTTTGCTTTCATTTAATACTACTTGGAAACTACAACGGTTATGCTTGTTTATACCTATGAAATTTAAATGTTATCTTACACAAGATGTTTCTAATATGCAATGTGTTCTGGATAATTATTAATTTTAAAGCTATTTAAATTAAAAGCGTTTCAATGTGGTTTGCTGTATTTCCACATACTGATTCATAAAATAAATTGCAAATTGAAAATTAATGCCCTTTTAACCCTTAAATATCACAGTAATATATAAATTTGTGTGTAAATTTCTTGGGATGTAGGTCATAATAGTAAAAATGCTTTTTAATATTTGTAATAAACATTACACGTTTCGGTGTATTAAACCATGAGCACATGTTTAAGTCTACAATAAATATAAAAATATTAAAACTAAATAATTTATAATAAGTTAATCTAAAAAGTTTTTAAAAGAAAATTTAACTGGTATGCAACTCACCTACTAACATTGAAGAAATTAATTTACAATTAATATAAAGCATAGAACACAATTTACTATGTACTTCTTTGATTATTGAATGCTAAATTGATTTATTATTTTTTGTTAGAAACTAAATATATTAAACAGGCTTGCCAATACAAAGATAATATGAAAAACATACATGTTTTATCTAGGCAGATAGTATAGGAACATTGATAGAATATTATTATTATAAACTGTATATTTTTGTAACTAATTTCTAATATACAAGGTTGGTCATCAGATTTATGATTTTATAATATTGTGGTAAATACGCATATGGTTTTTGAATGTTAAACAGCCTTATTAACTCATTTGATATATTTAGTAAATGATTTAGTATGTAGAAACAAGCATATGTGATTAGAAACGCTTTGCAAATTAGTTTAGGGTAAAATTTAATAATTTTCTAAAAAGTTTCAATAAAACAAAAGGTAGTTTCGCATAATTCGTGTTAAGGTAAACATTCGAGAAGTATAATATGGGTAATATAGCATTTCAAAGGTCAGACTGTACATAGGATATGTACTTAAATTGTAGTTTATAAGTGTAAAGATAATCTGTAAAAAGCTTTAACATTATCAATTTTATAATTAGCTTTAGGAGGGAGTTATTGCAAGGAAGAATAGTGTACCATAAACAGTATATTATTTGTTAAATTGTAGCATTTAAGTGTAGATAGTCAAAAGCTTTTAGCTTCATTCTAAATAACAGTTACATTGTTTGTTAAACATGTTGTGGAAAGAAAGTTTCCTAGTAAAACGAATGTGACCGTTGAAAGTTTTCTAACAATTTTAACGAGGAGAGTTAAAGATAAAATACACATAACAAAGCAATTCTCTGAAGGGTGGCAGGTGGTGCCGATTAACAGAGATCTATCAATTTATTACTAAGCATAACCTTATCAGTAAAATAATCTATAAGCTTTACATTCCGAACTAATTTACAATTTTTGAATCTCTCCAGTAAAGTTATGGTGTCTTCTGCACAATTTAACATCAGTAATTTGATCTATGGTTTTATCCACATGTTAACATCCTCACCGATTAATGCTGAAAATTTAGGAATCAACACCGAAATGTCCTGCGGAACGTGTAAATTGGTTAGCATTCATTATGGTGATTATTAGTTCTTCCACATTTATCATCATTTCACCATTTCGTAGCAGAACACGCTGTGGTATAACTGCAGAAACAGGGGTCTAAGAATATGGTTATTACTTGGCGTCGCAATTTTTTAAAACTCAAACAGCGGAAAAACACGTTTAGGCCTTTAATCCCACAACTGAAGCTGAAAAGCGTTTCTTGGGC
Organism: Platerodrilus igneus; assembly: GCA_036346225.1. NCBI lineage: Eukaryota > Metazoa > Arthropoda > Insecta > Coleoptera > Lycidae > Platerodrilus > Platerodrilus igneus. Next base: position 6,232,626 of record JARFIW010001303.1, read on the forward strand.
AGCAAGTAAACGACAATATTTTCCCTGATAAAGCTATATTAAACACAAAATGTCCAGAAAAGCACTACTGCGCCATCTCTTACGCATTAATTTTAAGGTGGTAAATTTAAGAATTCAAACTTAATTAATATTAAAATCATCTACACTATTAAACAGTTTAAGGAGGATCGAACGATTTATTACCTTGACGAGACATGGATTAACGAAGGCCATACAAAACAAAAAGTGTGAGTAGACAACAACATAAGAAATCAGAGACAGGATTTTATTGAAGGGTTATATCTGGAAAAGGAAAAACGGCTTAATATGTTGCTGTAGGGTCAACAGAAAGTTTTGTAGAAGATGGTTTGTGCCTTTTTTAGAGCAAACAAATCGATTACCATGAAGAAATGACCTCAACCATGTTCGAAAAATGATTCAAGCATATGTTATCAAAATTACCAGATACTGCTGTAATTGTTATAGACAATGAGTCTAATCACAGCTACAGATTAGAGGTGATACCAACCACATCTTCAAAAAAGAAAGACATGCATGCAAGAATGGCTACGATCAAAAGATATTCAATTTAGCAAAATCATAGTTGTGATTCAAACTGCTCCATTTAATTAAATTGCATAAGGAACAATATAACCAGTATGCGATGGATGAAATGGTTAAAAGTTATAATAAATTTGTTTTATGCCTACCACCTTTATTATGAACTCGATCCAATTGAGTTAATTTGAGCCCCAGTTTAAAGTGAAGTTGCAGCAAAAACATCACTTTCAAATTGTCAGATGTTGATAACTTGTTAATAAATGCCATTAATAATGTTATGGCTGTTTGTTGGAACAACTGTATTGAGCACGTGATAAAGGAAGAAGACAAAACGTGTAGATTGGATGGAATTATAGACGACTTGGTGGGATCTTTGATTATTTCACTTGGCGCTCAGAGTAGTTCTGAAAGTTTGGATTAGGACTGATTAAGAATGTACAGTGTGTTATTTACCGATTGTGAAATTTTTAGGACAAACCCAGCATCATTCGAAAAAGAAACTTGCAGTATTTTAGGTGTGATATCTTCCCGAGGTGGTTTCCTTCAACTTTTATCATTCTTCTGGTAATCTATACCGTTTGAGAACACACTCCTGTAGTTTGTACCATATTTTTTATAACAATAACTACTTAGAATCGTTTCATGTTGTTTACAATTAAATACAGTATTGCCCGAAATAAACAGTACTGAAATTGTAATTGTTTTGTATATTTAAAAAATACATATTATTGACACTTTATTATATGTTCTAAATGTGCACCTCCTCGTTCGAGACAGACTTCATAACGATGTTCTAAGTTTCTGGTCATGTTATTGAATAAGGGTTGTCTCAGGGCTGCGAAGAAGACTCTAACGGCATCCTTTAATTCATCGATGGTTTGTGGTGCCCGTTTGAAAACGGCATTTTTAGCCATGCCCCAAATGTATGCGTCTGGAGGTGTGAGGTCTGGAGAATGTGAAGGATAAGGGAAGTCAGTAAATCGTGATATGAATTTGCTTGGAAAATGTTCTTGAAGAAATTGAGGAATTGCGGCAGCAGTATGGCAAGTTGCCCGTCCTGCTGAAAAATTGGTTTCAAATGCCAAGTTACGTGCACGACAGAATTGACGTAGATCAGGGATAAATCGTGTTAAAATTTGTCTGTACCTCTGTTGATTAAGTGTGACTTGCCTACCATTCTCTTCGATACAGTACGGACCAATGATTCCGTGTCCGGAAACAGCACACCAGACACTCACTTTTTCACTATGTAAAGGAACCTCTTGAACCTCATCGGGTCTGGCAAAGCCCAGAAATCGATTTGTGCGACGATTCACATAGCCTGACAAGTGAAAATGTGCTTCGTCTGAAAACCAAACAATTTTCAAAAATTCAGGATTTTCATACTGTAACGCGAGAATTCTGGCGCAATATTCCACTCTACTGCGATAATCCCGAGGATGTAGTTGTTGATGTACCTGAATCACATACGAAAATGTACCAAGCTCCTTCAGGATTCTTTGAAAGGAAGTTCTTTTAAATCAAGTTGTAACGCTGTCCTTGCCTGGCTGACTTTCGGATTTTCTAAGATTTGCTCAAAACACGTTCATGGTTATTGTTGTTGTTAACTGTCCTGGGACGCCCGAGTTTCCTTTTCGTTGGCACAATACACTACCTGTATTTCTAAACTTTTCAATAACCTTCAAAATTACAGCATTACTTGGAGAACGTTTATTAAACCTTTGTGTGAATTGATCAGACACGTATAGCAAACTTGCACCATTATGTCGGCCGATTCCGTATGAACGAAAATAATGCTCTACCAGAAACACTTTCTCCTCTGTACTTAACACCATTTTTAACAATTAGGCCCTACTAATTACTTGTTTGAGGTTTACTTGACAGGTCTATACTAGCTAACTTGAGTGTGACAGCGCACGCATAAAAACACCGCCAACTTAGTTTCAGTACTGTTTATTTCGGGCAATACTGTACTTATTTTCACATTTATTTTTTATTTATTAATTTATAGGGAACAATCCCAATGCAAGTTGAAACATATCAAGTACTTTACGAGATTGTTTAACAGACAAATTACTTTACTAACAGTTACATTTAAAAGCTGCATGAATTTTCTATCATAAACTCTCTTTTAGAAATCATATTTTTGGATAATGTGTTACGTGCAAACTGAATTTGCACTTAAACATTGTTTTAGTTCAGTTTTTTAATGTACGGAAGTTTTCCCGCCATAATTTTAAATACGCAAGACGCGCGAACATTTTTAAATGAACTGGGCGGGGCTTCCGGCACGTCACAATAGTGCAATTGGAAGTGTGAATTATCCCTATAGGGGTATAGCAATGCTACAAAGAGTAGGGAGTTCCGCGGTTCTCGCCGAAACGTGGCTTTTTACGCCAAACTTTGAAGTGAACAGTCGTGCGGGTGTCGTGTTATCTTATTATGTAGATTTCCTTATCTTGAGTATCTTTCCTTAATTCCCTATTCCCGTCTTCCACTGCATATAGGAACGAAGATGACCCTGGACCATGACCCCGAGATAATTTGGATGTCCAACTCTACCAGCAGCGATGCCGAGGTTACCGTGGCGTGATTTCCTGCCGGTTAGCGGATCCTTCACGTGAGTAGATTATCTAATTTTTATTGTTTAAATTTTATGTACCTTCTCTTAATTATGGCGCAATATAAATTATCAGTGACGTCATGTGTATCTTATGAACTTTGGTAATTGTATTACCGGCTTTGAAGAGCCATCTATCGCCATTTCAATGTACCAGAATCTAAGTGTAACATTTTGTTAACTGCATTACCGACCAGGTAAAACTGTAAACGAAGTGTAGCAGATGGCGCCTTCAACCTGTTCAGGCTATGAACTTCAGGGCTTCTTCTTTGTTTTAGGTTAGAATAATTTCCTTTATAAGGATACAATGCATTAATAGCTTCTTCACTTAAAGAACTTTACTTTTATTCATGTAAGTATTTACCTTACCTTATGTCTTTAAATACAGTATTATAGAATTACCTATTAAAATATCTTTAGTTGCTTTCCTTAACTTTGAAAGGCCGTTTTTGAAACTTAAATACATTGTTCTTTATGTTACATTCTAAAATTGCATTATGGTTTATCTTTTACATGAAAATTTTGTGTTTAAAAAACACTTGAGTGAAATAAATTGCTAGTATACCTTTTTAAGAAGTGTTTGACTATACGTTGTTGCCTTATAGGTTAAATAACATATCCTCTGCGCCCATTTTCCATTTTGGAAGGCTTGTCTGTCATTATCTATAAAATATGTATTTAACTGAACATTGATTTCGTTTCCATATACCTTAAATGTGTTTCTTTGGTGTTATCGGTGACGTTCTAACAAGTTCTTACCTCTAAATATCGTATCGTATTACCTTAAAGTAACTGTAACGTGTTTTTACCTTCTAACCTGCGTCAAAATCGCATATTTTTATATCGTGTCTTGAATATTGTATTCATAATGAACGTATCACATTTAAAATCGCTGGAATTAATCTACGAGCTGGAATGTAGAAGTATCATAGCTGCGAGCAATCAGAATGATAGGCGATCTCAACTTAGGGCTGTTTTGTCACAGGAAACCAAAGGCGTTGCTATCTTAAAGAACCCTGTTGGCGATTGGCCACTCAACGTATCAGAAATTAAATTAACTTTAGATGATATATCGGGTATAATAAACAAAACAGATCCTGCGGCCACTAATATCGAATTAGGGAGATTGACTTCAAGAATAACCCACGTCAAACACCGTATCGAATCATTATCTTTATATAACGATGACCAAGCGACTCAAGCTAAACAAAGTTTGTTGTCCAAGGTGTTATTGCTTGAAGGAATTCTTTTAGAAAGACTTAATCCTAACGCAGACGTAGATATATCGTCACCTTTTTCAAATCTTGCGCTTGCGAACCTAAACCATTAGGAAAACCTATACCTGTATACAAATGGGGTCTCACCTTTGAAGGGTTTGATTCGAAGGTTTCTTTATCATCCTTTCTTGACCGGATTAACGATTTTAAAATTTCCGCGGGTGTACCGACCAAGATCTATTTATCTCAGCTGGTGATTTGTTCGCAGGCTCAGCATTAATATGGTACAGAAACATACGACACCAAATTTCTACCTGGAATGAGTTAGTTGCCTGTTTAAACGAGATTTCCTACCTTATGGCTACATTAACGATCTTTGGAACGAAATTGAACCGAACTCAAGGTCCCGACGAAAATGTTGTGTCTTTTATTACCTCATTAGAAGCTTTATATAGCAGACTCGACAAAAAACCTTCCGAATCCGAAATTATCGATCAATTACTTAGAAATTTAAACCCCCATTTCTCAGAACGTTTGGCTTTACAGCCCATATCTTCGCTAGCTCATTTTAAAGACCTATGTCGCTCTCTCCAAGAAGTGAGGTCAAGGATTGACAAATATCGACCACCACCCGAGAAATTATCTGGTCTTCTCGAACCTGATCTAGCTTGCCAAGTTCGAGCTTCCCGTAAAGTATCTACCCTTAACGTTCCTTCTACCGTCACTAACAACGCACTTACCTGTTGGAACTGCAAGCGAAGTGGACATAGCTATACTGTCTGCACTTACCCTAAAAATATTTTTGTTATGGCTGTGGTCGCTCAAATATCTACAAATCTAACTGCACCAACTGTAATCCTAACGTATCGGGAAACTCCCGTCGAGATATTTCAAATCAGGGTGTGAATATCTCAAGAAACCAAAATCGCCCTCAACACCAATCATCCAACGGACACAGACGCCAATAAATTTAAATTATAAAACCACTTCTAACGTTGTACCGTCATTAAATTTATCTAATAATAATACCGCTACTATTAATGTACAAAATACCTTACCTTTATTAGAGGAATTATGCTACACTACTCCAGCCGAGTGGTCTAAGTGGTTACAAACCGTCAATTCCTTTTATCATAAAAGACTACCGCTGTTTCACAACTTGTTAAAAAACCCTTCGATAACCGTCCACACTTATCTATCTCAATTGGTTCCTTAAATGTAATTGCTTTACTGGATACAGGTTCTTCATGTTCTCTTATAAATAACGAAGGTTTACATCAATTATCTCAACAAAATATCAAAATTCAAATTATTCCTGAAAAACTTCCATAAATTTAGCTGACGATAATCAAATACATGTAACCGGTTCCTTAAGTTAAAAATTCGTGTAGAGTCTCTTGAACGTGATGTTTTATTTTTGATTGTCCCTGCATTAGCGTATCCTTTTCTGCTAGGCGTTGATTTCTGTAAACTTTTTAATCTGTCACTTTACTTTCAGGATTTTTCATGGCAAACCTCTATTAAAACGAACTCCTGTGCATCTACAGGAATATCTAACAAAATCTCTTACTGATTCCCAAGATGTAACTCTTAACGCTACAATCGACAAATTTCGCAAACTTAATACCTCTGAACTTGGTTGTGTTACAACGGCAACACACGTTATCTCTACAGGTGATGCCCTTCCCTTTAAGCAACGTCAATATCCCTTATCGCCTGCCTTACAAAAGCATTTACATGCGGAAATAGACAAAATGTTAGTATCTGGTGTTATCTCCTTCAAATTCACCGTGGACCTCTCCCGTATTGCTAGTTCGGAAAAAGAATGACGAATGGCGTGTCTGTTTTGATGGCAGGAAGCTAAATTCTGTTACTGTTCCAGACGCTTATCCTTTACCTAGAACTGATTCAATTTTGAGCAGGCTTCGTAATGCAAAATTTATCTCATCTATCGACCTTAGACAAGCTTTTATCAGATACCTCTTGACTTATCTTCTCGTCAAAAACTGCTTTTTGTGTCCCAGGCCGAGGTCTTTTCGAATATAATTTTTTGCCATTTGGTCTCTGTAACGCTCCACAAACTTTACAACGTACTATGGATCAAACGTTAGGTCCTATCTTACATCAAGAACGTGCCTTTGTATTTTTAGATGATATCTTAGTTATCTCAAGTTCTTTCGATGAACATATCGCCACATTAGATGAAGTTGCTGAACGTTTAAATGCAGCAGGTTTTAAGATAAACTGGGAAAAGTCTCAATTTTGTCGTTCATCCCTTACATTTCTTGGTTTTATTGTCGATGGGACAGGCTTACGAGCCGATCCTGCTAAAGTTGATGCCATTACTAAATTTAAAACACCAAAACTGTTACCGAAATCAAACGTTTGATAGGAATGATTAGCTATTATCGCATTTTTTTACCTAACCTTTCAACTATATCTGCACCCATTACCGCTTTAATTAAAAATAAAAAGAAATCCCAAACTATCGAGTGGAATTTAGAATCCCAACAAGCTTTCGAACAAATTAAAACACTAATCACTTCAGCACCTATCTTAATCTCTCCAAATTTCGATGATAAGTTTTATATACAAACCGATGCCTCACTTACCGGGTTAGGTGCAATGTTGTTCCAGGTAAACAATGGTTTAGAACATCCAATCGCTTATGCGAGCCGTGCCTTAACTTCTGCCGAACAAAAATACTCTGCTACCGAACGAGAACTATTGGGTGTTATCTTTGGCATCGAGAAATTTAGAGGATATGTCGAAGGTACACACTTTACCGTAATCACTGATTGTGCAGCACTCACTTGGCTTAATAACTTGAAACAACCCGCAGGTCGTTTGGCAAGATGGAACTTGCGTATATCTCAATTTACTTTCGATGTTAGGCATAGGCCTGGCAAATTAAATATCGTACCTGATGCGTTATCTCGAGATGTTTTCTCTTAACCTTCCAAATTTAATTCTGGATACCTGGTACCTCAATATGATAAAAAGTTTCCGATAATCCCGACAAATTTCCTACCTTTCGAGTAACTAATAATAGACTGTATAAATTTGTATCCTCGTCCCACATAAAATATCGAATATACCTGAATGGAAACTCGTTGTGCCCACTGCAAATCGCAGTGAGGTGCTCAAATTATGTCACGACGATCCCTTAGCTGCACACCTTGGTGTTACAAAAACTCGCGAAAATATCTGAATTGTATTACTGGCCCACACTTAAGCAATCTGTTTGTCGCTACATTAAAAGCTGCAAAATTTGTGGTTCCCATAAAAGTTCGCAAGATGCTCGCCCTGGTTTAATGGGTAACTTTAAGCGTGTATCTTATCCCTTTCAATTAATATCGCTTGACTTATTAGGACCTCTCCTCGATCGAAAAGAGGTAATCAATATCTTTTGGTTGTTACCGATTGGTTTTCTAAATTTGTTATGGTGCAACCCTTACGTAAAGCTACCTCCGCTGCAATAATTAAATTCCTAGAACAGAATGTCTTTCTTATCTTTGGTGTCCCCAGATTATTCTTTGTGACAATGGTGCACAATTTATCTCTAAAGATTTTCAGAATTTCGTTAAAAGTTACAAAGTACAAAAATTTGGTTTAACGCAAAATATCATCCCCAAGTAAACCCTACCGAGAGAGTAAATCGAGTGTTAATTACCGCTATCTCGTCTTATATTAATTCAGACCATACTACATGGGATGAACATATCTTTGAAATTGCTCAAGCTTATGCGTACATCTAAGCACAAGCAACCCAATTCACTCCGTCTTTTCTTGTTTTTGGAAGATATACCCCAATCGATGGGAGTTACTATGGTTTAGTGCCTGACGATACTAACGTAATTGAATTTGACGATAAAGTACGCTGGGACAAAGACCAACAGTCATTACCTTCTATCTTTAACGACGTTAGAAAAATTTGTTAAAAGCTTACGAAAAGAGCAAGGACCATTATAACTTGCGTGCGTAAATATTTCCTTTGCCTTAGGCGAACAAGTTTGGAAAAAGAACTATGTCTTATCGGATGCATCTAAGAAATTTTCTTCAAAATTGGCCCCTAAATTCATTCTGTGTAAAGTCACACGTGTTATTAGTCCTCTTATCTATGAACTTCAGGATACTGAAGGAAAACGCCAAGGCAGGTGGCATATTAAAGACCTTAAGCCATTCTCTGCTGACCCAAATGCTAATTAAGTTTTTCATGTCCCATTCTCCTCACCATCTACCTAATATTTTTTGTTCTCGTCATCAATTAGTATCTTTAATTACTTATTCCTTCTCTCATATAGTATATAATTTCTTACACGTTTAACTTTACTTACCTTAATTTAGCTATCTTTTTCTTTTCGTTGACTTTCCTCGACCATACCGTTACTCATATATCACTTCATCCTCTACACCCCCCAATATAGCTCTGTCGTTTCATTTAATTAACCCTTGAAATTTTCCTACTACATATTGTTCGGTCTTTAGTATTTCTCTTATATGGTTTAATTGAAAGGTAATTGTCGTAACTTTGGTTGAAATAACCCATTGAATTTTTATGACTGGTTTTGGCTGATGTTGAGTGAATGCTTTCTTCTTTGGGCTCACATAGGACACGCGAGTCTATGCCATTGAAAGAAATAGTTCATATTCGCAGTTGCAAAGGCTAGGATTGTCTATTCCATGTGTTTTTCTTCTGAATTACTGCAGTCGCCACATTATACTACATCATTACACTATATCTTTATTTGTTTTTCTACTAAATCAACATAACGTATAAACATTTTTTTCGTTGTTTTTATTGAACTTTGTGGTGAGGTGCTATTGCTTCTTATTGTTATCTTATTAAATTCTCGGTTGTTTTAGCATATGGGGACAGTGTATCTGTATCTAACTGCTTTTAATTGGACATTTTGTGTGTTTAGGGTGCTACCGATTTAAAAACTACCTTAAAACAGTTTGTTTTGTGTGTTTGTATCTGTGAAGATACTTTTAAGTTGTCGTGTCTATCTTTGTCTGATTTTCTTATCGTAGTCGAAGCACTCGTTAGGAAAATTATCGTACTAGTTCTCTTAGGAGTCTAGTGAATTTTAAAAATGTGTATATCTTATCTTGTCGGATTAATATCGCAGGTGGTCCTTCAGACTGCGCTGTGTTTTATAGGGACAATTCTCTACTTTCTCTCGGACGCTTGTCCAAAACTATACTTTTCTTAACCCGCTATCTCCGCTATGCCTTATTCTTCTCTCGGTGGACCTGTTCTTGTCCCGGAACACCCGTCTGCCTCATAAGAATGATGTTCCTCATTCCGAGCTACTGACCACACTTGTTGGTTGAGTAGCGCTTGCTATCCACCTTTCCTCTGTCGCTTTTGCTCAATGCGAGCCCTTCCTCTTCTTTCTTCTACCTAGAGGTGCCTCTTATGCACTTCAAAACCAACCTCCTTCTTTTTACCTTTCCTATCTCTACTACCTTTTCTTTTCTGTTAGTCACCGTGTGGTTGTGCGGGAGGTTTTCACAGACACCTGGACCATGTCTCTGCGAATCTTTCGTGGGGTCATGCGGTGCCGCTGTTAGTGCATAGGCTCTGGCAGTGAAGGTATGTATGAGTGTGTGAATGTGTGAGTGAATGTGTATATCTTTATACCGTATGGATATCGGGTGAATAGTTTCACCGATATCGATCAACACTGGGTGCAGGAATGCACCCAAAGGTCTTTGCCGGTCCCCCGTGCTGTTCTTACGAACGGACCTGCCTCACAGGTTTCTCTTTTGGAGGGCACGGGTCAATCCCATTTAAACGGCTCTACTGGAGCCACTCTTGTTGTTATCATTGTCTTGGGTAATAACTAGGCCAATATCTTTGTCTTCTTTATTATCTTCGATAATACCTTTAGGTTTAATATCGTTATCTTATTGATTACCTTTGGTAATAACCTTAGTTTAGTATCGTTATCTTACCAATTACTGTTAGTAATAATTTTGGTTTAATTTATCGTTATCTTACCGACTACCGTTAGGAATGACTTCAAGTTATGTCGCGTTATCTTACCGGTTATCTTGAGCAATAACTTCTGTTTAAATTCATGTTACCTACTATCTCTTATAATCACTTTAACTTAATATCGTGTTATCTTATCGAGTATCTCAAATAATAACTAAAGCTTAATACCGTTATCTTATTCATTACCTTTGAGGATAACAACTTAAGCTTAATATCTTTACCTTATCTATTATCTTTAACATCAATTTGAGATCTTATCTTATCTTTTATCGTCCTAACGTGTGGTATATATGACCAGACGTGGAATTATCTTTCTGAAAATTAAGTGAAAAAGCTAACCCAATTTAGAAATGTAATTTGTCAGGTTAGCATATAAGGATTTAGTAGGCGGTACTTTTGGTAAATTTGTGGATTCACAACTGTGTCATGGACAAGTTAAATGTGCATCGGAGGAAACCAAAGTACCAGAAACAAAATTTGCTAGAGTGCAAGTGACGCCTCATGAACTTTTTAAATTTGGGCACTTCTTGCCAAAAAAAGAAGAATAGTTTGATGCGACACTCATGTGTGTTTGCATATAAGAACTATATGTTAGCTTTAGTTAGATAAGTTTAGATAGGTTTAGATAGGTTAGCGACTTGTCGCACCCGTGTTAGTTTAAGCAGTGTTTCATGCTCCCGACAAATTTGTGCTGTCGGTAAGTAGTGTAGTCAAAGACTATCGGGCTACCTATTCCGTTTCCTGGTACTTCGGTAGACGTGTTATCGGTCGAAAAACCAGGTGGCGCCTTATATAAACATTTTGTAGGTTTTAAGTTAGGGTTTATGTAGGGTAGTAAGGACTTAGATTTTAAGCTGTTACTGTGCTAACAGACTTTTCTTTTTTAAGTTTTTCTTTTGTGGCTTTGTCGCGATTGTTACGTGCAAACTGAATTTGCACTTAAACATTGTTTTAGTTCAGTTTTTAATGTACGGAAGTTTTCCCGCCATAATTTTAAATACGCAAGACGCGCGAACATTTTAAATGAACTGGGCGGGCTTCCGCACGTCACAATAGTGCAATTGGAAGTGTGAATTATCCCTATAGGGGTATAGCAATGCTACAAAGAGTAGGGAGTTCCGCGGTTCTCGCGCGGAAACGTGGCTTTTTACGCCAAACTTTGAAGTGAACAGTCGTGCCGGGTGTCGTGTTATCTTATTATGTAGATTTCCTTATCTTGAGTATCTTTCCTTAATTCCCTATTCCCGTCTTCCACTGCATATAGGAACGAAGATGACCCTGGACCATGACCCCGAGATAATTTGGATGTCCAACTCTACCAGCAGCGATGCCGAGGTTACCGTGGCGTGATTTCCTGCCGGTTAGCGGATCCTTCACGTGAGTAGATTATCTAATTTTATTGTTTAAATTTTATGTACCTTCTCTTAATTATGGCGCAATATAAATTATCAGTGACGTCATGTGTATCTTATGAACTTTGGTAATTGTATTACCGGCTTTGAAGAGCCATCTATCGCCATTTCAATGTACCAGAATCTAAGTGTAACATTTTGTTAACTGCATTACCGACCAGGTAAAACTGTAAACGAAGTGTAGCAAATGTAGTATGATTCAATGCCGCCAAATGTAATCTAGTGATATATTCTAGTTATTTTTACAGTGTAAATCATGCTTTTGATTCGCTCCCCTTAGTTAAAAACAAACTATAGTATTATATTAATCATTTATTTAAGTCCTATTGTAATGCTCTTTTGCCATTGAAATTTTTAAACTTCCTTTTGGGATGTAAAAACATTATGCTTTCAAAATACCATTACATGGCATTTTGAAAAATATGGGATCTACTCTTGGATATACTACTTTTTAATTGTTATAATTCAAATGCTAGAAATATTTTGTAAGCTTTTATGCATTATGTTTGTTTAAAATACATATACATTTTACTAGTAGTTCAATTGTATAATTTTACAGTACTTAATAGGCATGTTTTTAAGGGTTAATGTGTTTATTGTATTGTATTAAGTTAATTTATTTAATAAAGTAGTGCAAATATCAATTTGTAGATGTTTATAATTATCGTCACCCAATGTGGGGGATAGTGGGGAATAAAGAATACTACTATAGTAAGCCTGCTTATCGTAAAAGGCGATTAAAAGGCGCAGCAAGGGGCAGCAGCCTTGCTGGCTAAAAGATATTGGAAGAGGGTCGGTTGGTCTCGGGCGATCCTCAATAATTTACAAGCTTGTTGGGGGTTGGCCGTGACGGATACGGCTTTTTGCTAAAATCTTTAAAAACTGTGTTGTGGAAAGATATGGGAGCCTACCACAATATTTCCCAGGTGTGCGTGGCCTAAAACACAAAATACATATGATGGAGAGCTCACAAGTAAAATTCTTGTTCGGAGGTAAAATACTCCCTCATTCGGATCTCCGGGAGGGGGTACTTGGGGCTTGTCATCGTAAGAATATAAAACAACAGTTCGATTTAGTGATAGGGACTTGGAATGTAAGGTCATTACTCAGAGTAGATAAGTTAACGAATTTATTAGTCGAAATGAGAAAGGAAAAGCTGGACATTTTAGGTATTAGTGAGGTGAGATGGCCAGATAGTAATGACTTTTGGAAAGATAATTATAGAATAATTACAACTTCTTCAACTAATGGACAGGCAGGCGTAGGAATAGTGTTAAGTAAAAGATTAGGGCATAAAGTTAAAGAGTACTTACAATTTAGTGATAGAATAATTATGGTTAGATTGAGTACAAAACCCACAGACACTGTTTTAGTACAGGTTTACATGCCAACAACTCAGTACGAGGATGAGGAAGTAGAAAAGGTATACGAGGATGTAAATAGTATAGTGAGAAAAGTAAAGGGAGATGAGAATTTAATAGTTATGGGTGATTTTAATGCGTCAGTGGGAGAAGGCAGTGAAGGAAAAATGGTAGGAAAATTTGGATATGGCAGACGAAATGATAGAGGAGAAAGATTAGTTGAGTTTTGCCAGGAACATAGATTAGTAACTGTAAACACTCTATTCGAACAACATGTTAGGAGAAGATATACCTGGAAAGCCCCAGGTGATAGGGCTAGGTACCAAATAGATTATATTTTAGTTAAACAAAGATTTAGAAACCAAGTTAAAAACTGTCGTAGTTATCCAGGGGCTGACATAGATAGCGATCGAAGTGTAAACTAAAATTCGAAAAATTGAGAAAGGTTAAAAGAGAGGGATGGGATCTAGGTAAGCTTAATGATAGTAGGGTAAAAAAGGAATATAAACAAGTATTAGATAATAAGAGCAAAGAGATAGCTGTAGGAGGGAGCGTAGAAAATAGATGGAAAGAAATAAAACTGACTGTACATGATACAGCAACACAGACTATATTAGATTTAATAGAGAATAGAAGAAAGCTTAAACCTTTCAAAGAAGTGGATAGTGAAAATAAGCAAAAATATAATACAGTTAGAAATAAGATAGTACATGAGTGTAGAAAAGCGAGAAATAAATGGATGGAGGAGAATTGTAAGGGAATACAAGATGATTTGAGAGTAGGTAAGACAGACAGGGCTTACAGAGCAGTTAAAAAGTTTTTTGGGAAAGATAGGAAAAAATATAATGGTATTAGAGACGAGAATAATGAGCTTCTAATAAATAAAGTTGAGGTAGCTGATAGATGGAAAAGATATTTAGAAGATTTATATAAGGGAGACGATATGGATGAGTTAGAGAACGACCAAGAAGAGGATGTAGAAATAGGGTTCTCAACATTAAGAGAGGAATTTGATAGAGCTGTTCGAATCTTAAATTAAATAAAGCGCCAGGGATAGACGATATTCCGCAGAATTAATAAAATATGCAAGTCAGAAAACTTTAGACAGATTATATGAACTAGTAAATGTAATATATGACACAGGTGAGGTTCCAATAGATTTGAAAAAATATTATTATCCCAATCCCAAAAAGTCAGGAGCTGATAGGTGTGAGAATTTTAGAACGGTTAGTTTAACTTCTCATGCTTCCAAAATACTAGCAATAATAATTAAAAATAGAGTAGAAGCTTTGACTGAGAATTATTTAGGCGAAGACCAATATGGTTTTCGTAAAGACAGAGGGACTAGAGAACCGATACTAATGATAAGGGTAATTATCGAAAAAAGGTTACAAAAAAATGAAAAGACTCATTTCGCGTTTGTAGATTTAGAAAAAGCATTTGATAGGGTTAATTGGATTGTTATGTTCAGGGTTTTGCAAAAAATAGGAATCTCTCATAGGGATAGAAAAATTATTTACAGTCTATATAAAAACCAAAGCGTAGTAATTAGATTTGATGAAATAGAAAAGAAAGCTAAGATTAGAAATGGTGTTAGACAGGGTTGTATACTGCCTCCCTTGATTTTTAATGTTTATATTGAGGAAGCTTTAAACTTAGCTAGAGAGAGAAAAGAGATAGGTATTAGTGTACAGGGACAGAAAATAGACATGTTACGTTTTGCAGATGATATAGCCATTATAGCAGAGTCCAGAAAAGAGTTAGGAGAGTTTTAAATATTTTAGATGAGATACTACGGAGTAACTATAGTATGAGAATTAACTCAGTAAAGACAAAGATAATGACAAGTGAGTTACAGCCTAGTTCTAAACCAAAATTAAAAATAGGTAATACCGAGTTAGAGGAGGTAGATCAATTTTGCTATTTAGGTAGTATAATTACAAAGGATGGACGTAGCAGAAGGGATATAGTAGCTAGAATAGCTCAAGCTAGAAAAATGTTTTAAAAAGAAAAACTTACTAATAGCTAATAGTATTAGTTTAGATAATAGAAAAGTTTCTTAAAGTCGCATCGTATGGAGCGTTCTACTATACGGTAGTGAGGCTCGGACAATTAAAGAAGTAGATAAGAAAAGATAGAAGCTTTTGAAACTTGGTGTTATAGGAGAATGTTAAAGATTAGTTGGACAGATAGAGTAACAAACGAGGAAGTTTATAGAAGGATAGGTGAGGATCCCTGTATGTGGAAACAATTGAAGGTCAGGAGAGATAGAATGATAGGGCACCAGTTAAGACATGAGGGGCTATTTAGTAAAGTATTAGATTATAGGCTACCAAATAAAAATAGAGTAGGAAGGCCTAGACAAAGCTATATTAGTCTAATTATTAGAGATTTAGGTTGTGAAGGGTATGTAGACCTTTTTAGACTAGCTCAGAATAGAAAAGAATTTAGAGCTGCGTCAAACCGACTTTAAGTAAGTTCGAAAACAAAACAAAAAAAATAAAAATCAGTTAACTAAATGTCACCAGGACATAACTCACAATTAGTTAGCGGTCTGGCATGTTGGTAGCGATTCGTTGCTTAAGCCTTACCATAATATATAATTTAATAAACGTCACCATGACATAACTCACAATTAGGTAGCGGTCTGGCATGTGGGTAGCGTTTCGTTGCTTAAGCCTTACCATAACATATATTTTAACACTTTTCCTTTTTGAAGCGGATCACCAGGTTATATTTCATTTCCTTATAAATGGTAATCATGTAAACATGTTAGAGTTCTTTAACAACCATCATGTTGCTAATATCTATGTAGAGTCAGCTGGATAGGAAAAAGATAGAAGGATATAGGAAGACCTAGACCAAACTATATTAGTCAAATTATTAGAAATTTAGGTTGTGAAGGGTATGTACAACTTTTTAGATTAGCACAGATTAGAAAAGAAGTTAGAGCTGCATCAAACCGACCTTAAGTAAGGTCGAAAACAAAATGATGATGATGAATGTAACACCACTGGTAGTTCGGCTAAACTCTGAGATTTAGCAGCAGACTCTGGTAGCTAACTTCACACAATTTAAATGTACCACCATTTTGTCTACTTTGATGTTCTCCCCAATTTCTGTTGTTCCATCTTACTGTGATATTGCAACTTAGTGATGATGTTAGACCAACACCGTCCACTTAACCTTGGCTGTCACCCACATTCTCAACTACAAAGCACTACTATCTCAGAAAACATGCAAAACAATGGTGTACAATGTGCCCCAAATTGGATGTATTAAATGGGTACATAGTTGTTATTTAAGATTCAATAAAACTGTGTGCGCAGTCATGAGCCAACTTTTTGAGATCAATTCAATGATGAAAGCACAAATGAGCAATCTTCTTTTGTTTTCGAGTTATAGCCAAAAATTGATATTTTGAACAATTCTATTAATTCGTATAACTCGTTTATTTGCAAAAACACCCAAAAATACTATAGAAGTATTTTATACAGTTTTTTACGTAGAATACAGTGGTGTATGCAAATATTTAATATTTATAACACTTTTGAGGTTATAATATAAACTTGCATTTTTTTAAATGGAAACCACAATTGGTTGCCGCTTTCTTTAAAAGCTCTTTTTTACAGCTTTTCAAAAATATATAGTTTAATATAATTATCTTTTCAAATGGCCGATTTATTCCATGTTTTTAGTATAATAAAATAATTTATTATATTGGTAATAAATAGTTGGCCGTGAAACAAAAGGTAAACACAACACAAGGGTTTATTATTGTACCATATCACATTTCTAAACAACAAAGTTAGAAGAATACAATATCATAACTACATATATTACAAAAATTAATACAACTACATCTTAAATTGAAAATTATATTTCCCTATCCACAAATAAATAGTCTTTAATCAAATATATGGATACACAAATACACACACACACACACACACTCACACTCCTCATACCCTCTCACACACCTCATACCCTCTCGTCTCACACACACACGCACATGCATGCATGCACGTGCACACCCACACGCACTCACACATGCACACACACACAAACATGTGCCCATGCATGCATGCGCACTCACCCTCACACATAATATATATATATATATATATATATATATATATATATATATAAACACTAGAACACAGATGGGAATACTACAATAGTTTTATTTACTGACAATTCAGAGATATTGTTCAAACTGGCCTCCACTCTCTGTTAAACAAAGTTCGCATCGTTTTATTAAAGATTTAATAGAATTTAATAAATGCACCGCCTTAACTTTACGAAATGCTGCATCAATTGAATTCTGCAACTCATCAATACTATGGTGCTGGGTTTTATAGACTTGCTCTTTCAAAAAATTCCACAAGAAATAGTCCAATATCGACAGGAGATCTAGGCGGTCACTGAACAGGTCCAAACGTACCCATCCATTTATTGGGATAATCTCTATTTAAATAATCACGAGTAATTATAGCGTTGTGCAGGGGTGCACCATCTTGTCGGAACCACACTTTTTGTCCTTTTTCGAGAGGCATATCCTCCCGTAATTCGTGCAAGCGATTGAAGCTCATTGATGTTTGTTATACAAACAATTGTGGTTTTTTGTTTACCTTTTGTTTCGGGGCCAACTATTTATTACCAATATAATAAATTATTTTATTATACCAAAAACATGGAATAAATCGGCCATTTGAAAAGATAATTATATTAAACTATATATTTTTGAAAAGTTGTGAAAAAGAGCTTTTAAAGAAAGCGGCAACCAATTGTGATTCCATTTAAAAAATGCAAGTTTATATTATAATCTCAAAAGTGTTATAAATATTAAATATTTGCGTACACCACTGTATTCTACGTAAAAAACTGTATAAAACACTTCAATAGTATTTTTGGATGTTTTTGCAAACAAACAAGTTATACAAATTAATAGAATTGTTAAAAATATCAATTTTTGGCTATAGCTCGAAAACAAAAGAATATTGCTCATTTGTGATTTCATCATTGAATAAATCTCAAAAAGTTGGCTAATGACTGCGCACACAGTTTTATTGAATCTTTAATAACTATGTACCCATTTAATACATCCAATTCGGGACACACTGTACATCTGGACCGTTTGCATCGCTAAATTCTATTAGATACACCTAGTAAAATGAACTTACCTTGTAAAGTTTTGATTCTATAACCATCTTTAGAAAAATTCCAATCGTTTTATCAGCTGAAGCAGTTACAACATTACCATTTTGTAGTTGTATAACAGACCAAACAGATGCTATATGTCCCGAATATGTACTTATACTTTGAGTCTTGTTTAAGACCCATAGCTTCGCAGTTGCATCCCACGACGCACTTAAAAACGAATTAGGCTGTATACCCTTAACTAATTTGCAAACTAAAAGATAAATTACAGGCTTGATAATAATAAAACTGAAATACCGACCAACATTAGTATGCTCTTTAAAGCTTAGTGTGGCAAATGGTTCGTGTGGTTTATAACACAAAATTGTATTGTCATTGCCACCAGTTATAATCAAACCCGTAGGAAATTCCACGCTAGGATCGAGATATAAAACAGAAGCAACAAAATTTTTTTGGTCTCTGAATGTCATAGCTTCTCTGTAGTCTTGATTTCCACTGCAGTTCAAAAAGTGAATTTTGCAATAACCTTAAATTTTAAACTTACCTATTGCCGACCCATAGCTTTGCAGTTTTATCTCGGGAGCCACTCACTATTTCATTATTGAAATTTACAGTTACCGATCGCACATCCAAAGAATGTCCGAATAAAGTTGCCCTTAATTTAAAAGGTTTTGTCATTTTTTCTATTAATAAAAATAAAAAAAAATCAACGGGCAAGTGGAAATACAGGGGACACAGCACAGACGCGCAACAATTAAATAAGGAAGTGTTCCATACCGACAGAGTGTTAATACGGAGACGTTAAATATACAAAAGCTGGGTTCTTTTATACGTTCTATAGCAGTACGGAGTAGATATAATAGCGAATTCGAGCTACACGCACTATTTGCACGACGACGACGTCATACACTCCACGCGGTCTGTATGTTGTTAGTGCGAGTGCAGTTTAGGTTCGAACACAATTTTACCGTTCAGTTTGACTTCCCGCTTTAGCAGCTTAACTTGTAGTAAAACCTAACCTTTTAAACGTGATGAAAAAAATTTATATTTGTGTAAATGGGGATATACAATTCCAATTAGATGTAGATGAACAAACATTTAATGCTCTCTTAGATTATAACGACCTGTACAGATCACTTTTGGGTTTTAAAACTCCATAATCGAAAACAGCCATATTTACACTAAGCAGCACGAGCTACCAGAGCGCATGCAGAAAAGTGCGCACCGAGTGCGGAACTGAATTGCACCGTTTACTGCTCGAATACGACAAAACTAAAAAAGTGCGCACTTAAAAAGTTCGAACGAACACGTCGGAATAAAGAAATGCACAACAGTGTAGTCTAGTGCGGTTGCTCGAATTCGCTATAAGTCACGTGACGTAAGAGTACACTATAGGGTTTTCTTATAAACAAACGCTCTGGTACCTTTTTTTGGACACTAAGCAATATAACCTACAAATTAAGATAATTTGTTCTGTTTAATTGTAAACATTAACAAGACAGCTGCTTGACTCTTTTCACTCTGCAAACCGAGCAAAAGGAATATACTCCATTAAAGAATTTTACGAACGCTTCAGACCGCTCTCTCTGTGTTCGATCTTTCATTTAAAAACGCATAGAGCAGAATAATGTGTTCATAGAGCAAACAGAACACATAAATTAACGCAGCTAAAGTAAGTAACAGACTGAAGGACGGGTGTAGGTTTGTGGGACGGGGGCATTTGGTTGGTTGATTAGATAGCGATTAAATTGAAATAATATGTAATTAGTTCAATTTCAAGTTCAATTGACATGCTGACAATAACAATAAAATTACTTTTGTTCAACGTTTAACTAAACAGCAATAACATTTCTTAACATCGAACTTATTTATATCTATAATCAACATAAGCAAACATGAGACCTATAGGGCGTGGTATGATGGCTCGACTAGTTTTAGAGTACAGCCAGAATAAAAAAGTAAACAAAAAGTGATGCAAATTAGCGGTTATAAACAAAACATTGTGGACATTCATTGATTAATTGTGTATTGCGACCAGAGACTACATTACTGTCAATTACAAACCTTGACATATTTGACCATCGTTTCGAATATTAAAATATCGGCTCAGTGAAAAAGAGAACATCGATTTCTGTCACTAATGTATATTCAACCCGATCGGTTTTTGATTTGCTACATATTTTGATGTTCCATGTTTGCTTCTCTGAGCTGTATTACTGCTAAAAACGCAGAAGTATTAGTTCGTTATGTAACACAAATAAACTTATTTTGCATATTCTATTTATATTCTTTTTTAAATCATTTTAAAAAGCTAGTCATTTATCTTGAATTTAAAAAGCTTTTACAATTACAAATATTACTTTATAACAATAAGGCTAATTGTGGACAAAGTTATTAAATACATAATTTCTGCTAAAACATTACCTTGAAGTTCCAATAGAGAAATTCTAACGTCGATATAAAATCAGTATCTACATCACCTACTGCCGTTTCGCGACGCTAAAATCTCAATGGCTCTGCCACTTTACTTCATAACTAACGAAGAGGTAAAGAAATGCCTAGGAATAGCAGACGACTGCAGATTTTTTTTGCGTTCTTCATAGTTCAAAACGCTAGCAGTGCTTATCATAAGCCGTAGATTTCCCTAGTACTCTTTATAGTCCGGAAATCAGCGTTGCTCCTTCAATCCGCAAACAAATCCAATGCCCTTCATAATCTACCATTCTAAAAGTCCAAAAAATTTACTGTTTAATTTGACACTTTTAGGGCGGGTTGTACAATATTAATTTAATCTTGAAATTCGGTTTAAACTGTAGCTTAAGTTGGGATTGGGTTGTACAAACTGAGATCATCTATAACAAAGGTTTAAACCAAGCTTGAATTTAAACCATGAAAATCTCCCGTTTAAACTGAGTTTATATTTGACTCATTAATTTAGTATACCCTAACCTAAAATTTGGATTAAATTTTTTTGTGTGATTGCATTTGAGATTTGTATATTATTTATAATATCATCGTTTGTTTATCATTTTGTATCAACACTTAAGTAAATATTATTTTGCATTTATTATTACATAACAATCTTCCTCATGGAAAATGAGAACAATATAAACTTGGTTGACCTGGCTCTTGTGGAAATGGTAGATGCAGTATCTTCTTCAGATGAAGAAAACGACGACATGCACGTTGTCGAAAGACCAAGACGTCCTCAGATTTTTCGATTCCGGCCTAATCATTTACAACGGTGGAGAGACGAAGAATTTGTAATGAGCTTTCGATTGTCCAAGCAATTGGTGATTTATTTATTAGGATTAATATACCACGCATTAGAAGGGCCCACAGAAAGGTAACTTTAACTCAAGTATATGTTAATTGGTTTAATAATCGTATTATAGAAATTATGTTGTGACACCACTCCAAAAATTACTTGTAGCACTAAGGTTTTATGCATCTGGGAGTATGCTAATAGCAGTGAGTGATTTTGCTGCAATCCATAAATCTACAACAAGCAGAATTATACAGGAGGCCAGTAATGCAATAGCATAATAGGCACAATTTGTAAAATTTCCACCTAATCTGGAACAGAGCAGCAGAAATTTTTATGATATAGCTCGATTTCCTAGAGTAATTGGAGCATTGGATTGTACACATGTGAGGATTCCGTCCCCAGGTAACATGTGTAACAAATTTTGTATGAATTGCATTTAACAAACTATATTTCAGGTCAAAACACTGAAATTTTTAGAAATAGGAAAAACTATTTTTCGTTAAATGTACAAACAATCTGCGATTCAAGCATGCGAATTCAAGATATTGTGTGCAGATGACAAGGCTCAGCCCATGATTCACATATCTTTAGAAATAGTCGGATTGGCGCTCTGTTTGAATCAGGCCACTTTGGAAATTACCTTATTCTTTGTGATAGTGGATATCCAGTTCGGCCTTATTTATTAACTCCATTACTACGTACACACACCCATGCCGAAAATTTGTATAATGAATCACACATTCGTACACGAAATGTTGTGGAACGCAGTTATGGAGTCTGGAAAAGAAGGTTTCCAGTTTTGAGTTTAGGCATGCGACTTAAAATGGAAACTATTCAAACTGTAATTGTTGCTACAGCAGTCTTACATACTTAATATAGCTGTTACAAGGCACGAGCCTGAAGCTCCAGAAGACCCAAATTACAGGTACTATGACGAAGATCCCGTAGATGTTCCACTACCAGCAAATCATTTAATGAATGACATTACAAGACGGCAGTTAATTAATGATTACTTTAACGGACTATAGGTTTTATATTTTTCTTGTAAATGAACTTGGCATGTTTTAATTTTTTATTCAAAAGACACATTGATACTTTATACTGTAATGGCGATATTAAAATATTAATCACCCAATTGTTTATTTAATTGTTTTTTTAAATATTCAACATTTAATAGATGGAGCTCCTCTTCCCTATCCATTTGCTGTTTTGATATTTTTAGATCTTCTTAAGATTTTTGTCTAATTGCCTTGATCTTTGCTTCCGACTCCAATTTCATGCAATCAATTTTTGTCTTTAAAAGTTCTTGTTGTACCTTTAGTACTTTTAGCTTTTCATTTGCCACTTCTACGTTACTCTTGCATCTTCAGTCAAACAGTTTTTTCGTTTGCGCTTACTTTTGTTATCGATGCGTGTTGTGGTCAATTCAATAGGCATAACAGTTTCTTCGTCCGAAATTAATTCATCCATTAATTCAACTGCCTGAGTACTTGTTAGCCTTGAGGATGAAGGTTGGCTTGGTTCAATTACAATAGGCACTGCAAACATAAACAATGAAGGTTAATGCGCTATTATTTGGTATGTACCACTATCAGAGTCATTCTGGGACTCCAATCCTTCAACTGCGACATTTCCCAAAATACACAGTATTTTATCATCCACATAGTCAAGTGTTAAACAAGAACCACCTCCCGTCTTATAGAAAGCTTGCTTTTCTTGGCAGACATTTTTCTTAGCAATTTTTTTTAAATTTCCATATTTTGTTTTCAAAGTCTTG
Source organism: Platerodrilus igneus (assembly GCA_036346225.1). Classification (NCBI taxonomy): domain Eukaryota; kingdom Metazoa; phylum Arthropoda; class Insecta; order Coleoptera; family Lycidae; genus Platerodrilus; species Platerodrilus igneus. The sequence goes on from JARFIW010001303.1 coordinate 6,255,985, forward strand.
AAATTTCTTGGACTCGTTAATGTCCTAGAATTAAAATCTTTTTCTAAATCTCGCCAAGCTGCTTCTTTTTGTTGCCAAGTTGTGTGATCAGTATTTTTACATTCTAACACTTCTATCTGCATTTCCACCAACTCAACTAATAAGTCAATTTCACTTTTAAGAAAACTGTTACTTCGTTTGTATTTTTCACAAAAATACGCCCTCGTTCAGATGAGACGCAAAATGTTGGCCCCGTGTGTGAATGTTGTGATGCACATTAAAGATTCCTATCTTGCTTAGAACGGCAAGGGTTCGGCAAAATTCAAAATTTCCAGGTGGATTACAGAGCAGACCGGTGTTGTGGAATTTACTTTGCTGTGAGCAAGAGGAGGGGGGGAGGCAATGCTAGGGCTTCGGTCGCGGTTTCTTAAACGGTTATTTGTTTCACCGATAAATGAATGAATACGGAATGGGGCCCAGCTGGGGCTCCCCGCAAATATTAAATAAACGAGGTGAAGAATTTAGATGAGTTACAACATAATTATTCCAAAATTTTAGCATCCCCCCTCCCACGGGGCTTTGCCGAGTCGGAAAGCTTCTAGTGTGACCGACCTGAAGGCTGACCCAAACGCCCTCTATTAACCGCACACCAGGCTCCATGATCTAACATCTAGTGACAGTGGCTCGACGATTCCTACGTTGTGTTGTTACAATGTAACCCAAGTTCACATTGGGAAGATGGCGTTACGGTGGGAAGGTTTGAAATAAAACTACACAATTTACCTAACTTTACTTTTAATCAAAAGAATAACCACTAAATAGGTCATTCGCATGAAAGCAAAGAAAATTGACATTCACAGCAAACAGAGCCGTATACAACCTGGGCGATTGGGGAAAGCGCACGGCAGAGAGAACCCCAAACTGCCCTCACACTTCCAACTGCATTTGGCACATCTCAACAAGAGTGGGTAACGTACAAATACTCAGATCACCAACATTGAATTTAACGGGATGTCTACTGTTACTCAGACATAACACACATGACAACTGAAGAAACGTTAGTGTAGGTCAGCTAGTCTTTTCTGACAGGTACTGAGGTCGGATAACCAATACTACCCAGCTAAAGTTGAAAGAGGGGGAACACCAGGAAGGTAAAATCTGCCTTGACTACCAATTTTCCCGCCTGCACGGACATAAAATGTTAGTAATATTCAACAAGGCTCGATCACATGCACCCACATACATACATTAACAGTTTCCAGCCCGTGTTACAAAATATTTCACAAAGGCTAGCCGACTTCCTATTATTTGCAAGAGTACAACTACAAGTACATTGACAAGACAACCCGAATCGCTGAAATGAACTTATGGTATGATTGCGCATAGTTAAAAAGACGCTGGTTATTGAATAGACTATCTCCAATACAATCATAAATGCAAACGCGAAAAGCACGTAAAGGTCGATCATACCAGAGGTTCAATTTAATTACATCACAACAATTATCACAAACGTTAAATACTAGTTAATTATATAGGAACATCGGCTAGATAATAAGATAAACAAAACAAGAAACATATCATTAAGTTTAAACTGAGATATGAGCGATGCAGTGGAATATGTGGTTAATATGCTGAAATAAAACAATTAAACAAAATAAAAATGCCAAATATCAAACATTATAAAACATGTAAGCAACAAACACAAATTTTATAGCACAAATTCAAGCCCAGATTCAGGCGCAAAATGTTTGTATAAATGCATGTTAGTTAAATATATGAAATCTAGTAAGCAAACGTTAAAAATTATTCATTATGATTGCATTGATTAAAACAAACTTTTTAAAAACTAAACACATCGTAGCATTACAAATTACAAACAAAAAATATACACCACACGTGGTGGTTAATTCAATTATAATCTTAAAACCAAAACAAATATAACATAGAAATATAATACTGTTCATATATAAGCTTGCCCAATAATTTGATTTAATATGATGTTAGTATTTATCATCAATTATCGTAAAATTACAGTAATGGTACCTCTGCTATTGATTTTGCAATAAGTGCAATGCAATTGTAGTTCCAACTCTGCATTAAATACAAAATCAACATTATTTCAAATAAATAAATATTAGTTTTACTCTAATTTAGATATTAAATAAACAGTTTAAATAAATAAATATTAGTTTTCGGTTGTTAAACCAAACAACACACCTTTATACCTCAAACATATTCAATAACATAGTAAATTCACCTGAAATTTTACATATTAAACAATCCACATCAAATTCCAAGTCAAAAGCAACAGGTAGCCAATAAATATTTCCTTCGATGATTAAATAACTAACGGTTTTACAATAAATACCAACACCACATTCAAAACAATGCTCTGATTACAAGATGTAATCATATTACCTTAAATAACCACCACGTTATAAACTTAAAAACATTACCTTTTACAAAAAAAACTGCCAAGTGGAGGCTTTATCGACCTGCCATTTTGAAATCTGAAACAAAGTGCTTTCAACCCTGCCAACTCGCTTGATCGTCCATACACATGCACACTACATACTGTAAAATCGGACATCACGGAATGCGTTTAGAAACCTGCAAGTGGTTACTGAGCTACTAACAAATACCTTCAAATATCGAAATGTGCACTATAATATTTGTAGTAATTATCAACCAATAAGAAAATCAACTTAGAAACACTACAAGTTTCGTTTCAACAATCACATATTTGTTCGTGTGGATTCGATAGTAGTCGTCGTCACCGTTGTGCGATGATGAGAGAGTAACGCTCCTTCAGCGGGTGCTGAATGGGGCTGTGTCCATTTGGTGATTGAATAGTTGAGAATGTAGATTTAAGTTAGCATAAAAGAATTAGAAATAAGCAAAATTATAAATAAAAGTGCACGTGCTAAAGAATTTAAGTGAGTCATAACAATCATTAATATATAAAACTTATAGCTCGCGATCCCGCAGTGCTAGGGCTATACCTCGAAAGTCTCCGTTTCCAAAGATCATTTTTGTATTAAATATAAAACAGCATGTAATGTTTAAAAAGTTAAAAAAAAACACACTTTAATGTTAATTTTTATTATCAAAAAATTACATTTTTAATTGTCTTTTTGTGGAGTGGCGGTAACAGCAGCAGATTCTTCTTTATGAAATTTTCCGGTTTTTGCACTATAGTCACCGCTATCAATTTAAGCAAACTTGCTAGTAATAAATATTATATATTATTTTCACTTACTTGCATGATTTCATTACAATGTAATGAGTTTTTCCTTTTTCATGCAGTTTAATGGGTTCGCTGCAGAAACAAAACATTTTTTACACAGTTGCCAATATTGTGTATCGTAAATTTTTATCATTATGATGCCAGTAACTATCTACGCCACAGTCTGATGCAGAATACGACATAAGTTTTTCCTAATTACGGCTTGAATTTAACACAAAATATAAATATATGTGCAAATCATGCAAAACATGAAAATGTTTTGTAGTAAAAAGTTGTTATTTGTTCAAGGGAAAAAAACGAAGTCGTATGAAGTATCCGGCTGTGGTGTATTAATGTGAAGAATTTAGATGAATCATTTATGTAATCATATATATATATATATATATATATATATATATATATATATATATATATATATATATTTTTGCTTTTCTGACCATATTATTAATATTATATGTAGATTTTCTGGGTATTGGTCACAATAATTTTCAACTAATTTTGTATGACGCGTTTCGGTTTATTACAACCATTATCAAAATATCTAAAATACATAAAATTAATTACAATATATAAAACGTTATTTGGTATAAATACAGTATAAAATAATAACATTATAGTTTATACCTGTTCAAATTTTGAATAGTAGAATTTACATATTAAAAACATGAAAACATCAGTGGATATTGTGTCAATTGCTAAAATATACTGTTAACTGTGGGACTGTTTGAAACAAAGTGTAGGCGAAAGTTGTGTGAGTGTAGATAAAAGAACATCATGTTTGTTTTGTTGTTATGATATTTATTCTGATATTTTACTAAGATGCAAACTACTGATTTAATTATTAATTATGTTACTAAACGATACATCTACTTATAAAATAGAAAAATATGACCCTACAAACAAAATTCAAATGGAAATGAATAGTCTCATAAATAGCTGGGCAAAAAAGAAATATATACCTATATTTCGTTCGAAATAAATTAGTGGTTTTAGTTTAAAACATTTATTATACTTGATGTTTCGGAAAATTTGTTTCCTTAATCATAAGCTACAAAGTAGATAGCATTAAATTACATATATAAAACTTATAAATTACTTACTTAATGTGTTTTTTTGCTAATTTTGATGTTGTGTTCGCCCATTCTTTTAGTAATGTAACTGCATTGCTACCATATGTTTGTTTGATGTGGCTGTAGAATCCCATTAGAAAAGGAATCAGACATTGAAAATAATAATTTGGGATATCCTATACTGAGAGATGAATTTGAAATAGCATTAAAGGGTCTGGAAAATGGTAAGGCGCCGGGTACAGATAAGGTGCAAGCGGAGACTCTAAAAGCCGCTGGTCAAGCAGTAACAGAACGTCTATTCCAACTTGTAAGCTATATGTATGAGACAGGCGAGATACCCAAAGATTTCAAACATAACATCATAGTAACTATACCAAAAAAGAAAGGCGCAGATAGATGTGAAAATTTTCGAACAATAAGCTTGACAGCACACGTATCAAAAATATTAACTAGAATTGTACAAAGACAAATGGAAAAACGGGCTGAAGAAATACTAGAAGACCAATTTGGGTTTAGGCGAAACAGAACACGGGAGGCTATCTTAGCTCTGAGGGTGATAATGGAGAAAACAATAGAAAAAGGGGAAAGCGTGTATATAGGGTTTGTAGATCTGGAAAAAGCATTTGACAATGTAAAATGGAAAAAAATGTTCGAAATACTCAAAAAGATTGGAATAAGTTATAGGGATAGACGGATAGTACATAGCTTATACAAAGAACAAACAGGAGTAATAGAAATAGAGCAGGAACGTAGAGAAGTAAACATCAGGAAAGGGGTGAGACAGGGATGTTCCCTATCCCCACTAATTTTTAACTTGTACATTGAAGAGGCAATGAATACTGTCAAATGCAGGAAGACATTTGGAATTAATATGCAGGGACAAAAAATTGATATGCTTAGATTTGCAGATGATATAGCGGTATTAGCATCTAGCAAGGAAGAGTTAGAAGCTGCTCTCAATGAAATGGAAACGGTTTTAACAGAGAGATACGGTATGAAAATTAACAAAAGTAAAACTAAAGTACTAGTATGCAAAAGAGGGAAAAATAAATCAAAAACAAGAATACAAATATGTAACACGAACTTACAAGAGGTTAAGGATTTCTGCCACCTAGGAAGCCAAATAACGCAAGATGGGAAAAGCACAAAAGATATAAAACAAAGATTAGCACAAGGTCGTGCTACATTTAACAAGAAAAAGCAACTACTGTGCTCAAAGACCACAAACATAGAAACAAGGAAAAGATTGCTCAAAACATATGTGTGGAGCACAGCACTGTATGGCTGTGAAGCCTGGACAGTGGGAGAAGCAGACAAGAAAAAGGCAGAAGCCTTTGAAATGTGGTGCTACAGACATATGATGAAGATATCATGGGCAGACAAAGTTAAGAACGAAGAGGTACTAAAAATGGTAGGGGAAGAAAGAAATATGTGGAAAACAATAAAAAATAGGAGAGATAGGATGATAGGCCACATACTACAGCACGAGGGACTAGTGCGGAATATACTAGAAGCAGATATAGGAAAAAAGAGAAGAAGAGGTAGACCTAGGTTAGACTACTGCACACAGATAGTGAAAGATGTAGGCTGTAGGAGTTTCAGGGAAATGTGTAGGCTAGCTCAGAAGAGAAATCAATGGAGGTACGCATCCAACCAGTCCCAAGATGGATAAATTAATGACGAAGAAAGTAACTGCACTTAAACATGATATTTATTATAAGCAACTACAAGCATTGGAGGGGCAATATTCTCGAATAATGGTAATTGCGTAAAAGCATTTACTGGAAAACTATTATTTCAGCAAATGTCTAGTGTTGGGGGGATCTTGGCAGCCACAGGTTGCTTAACCCCCTTCAATAAATCTCAGTGAAAAAGGGCATAATATTAGAAAACAATAGAAGAAACATGATATTTATTATAAGCAACTACAAGCATTGGATGGGCAATATTCTCGAATTATGGTAATTGCGTGAAAGCATTTACTGGAAACCTATTATTTCGGCAAATGTCATAGTGTTGGGGGATCTTGGCAGCCACAGGTTGCTTAACCCCCTTCAATAAATCTCAGTGAAATAGGGCATAATATTAGAAAACAATATAAGGGGAACCGAGCTGTATTGCTGTGTGAGAATTTCAGGAACTATGTAGGTTAGTTTAGAAAAGAAATAAGTGCAGGTACATGTCCAACCAGTTTTAAGACGGAAACCCAATGACGAAAAAATAAGCGCAGATAAATCTGATGATTATTATAAACAACTAGTTGTTTGTTGTGAAATATCTGCAACTAATGTTGACTGTGCGAAAAGATATATTGGAAAAAATATTAAATCAGTAAATGTTCAAGTGTTGGGGAAACTTGGCAGCCACAGGCTGCTTACCCCCCTTCGCAACCACTGAATGTCGGAAAAATAGGGTATATAATTGTAAAACAATAGAAGCTGACCGAACTGCATCTAACAAGAAAGAACGGCGCCTATGATGAAAGACAACAAACATAGAACAAAAAGTTGTTGAAAGCGTATGTGTGGAGCACAGCACAGACAGCTTCAGATGTTTGAGGATGGACAGACAAAGGTAATAACAAATAGGTTATAAACAGTAAGGGAACAAGGATATCTTAGGGAAAAAAATATGAGAAATAGAAGTGCTTTCAACAATTTTTTCCTTGCTTTTATGTTTGTTGTCTTCGGACATAGCCGCTGCTCTTTCTTGTTAGATGCAGTTCAGTTCCCCTTCTATTGTTTCACAAATGTATACCCTATTTCCGCGATATTCAGTGGTATGTGAAGGGGATTAAGCAGCTTTGCGACTAGCAAGATTCCTCAACACATGAACATTTGCCGAATTAATATTTTTCCAATATGTCCTTTCGAACACTCACAATTAGTTGAAAATATTTCAAAATCAACAACTAGTTGTTAATACAGTAGCGGGCTACTACTACCACGTTTTACTAATTTAAAACAAGTAATAACAAGAGTCTTTTTACTCACTGTTCACAAGTCTAATTAACAGTATATGCCTTATTTATAGATGTTTTCAGTCCGATTAACAATGAAGCACTATCGCACTAATGAATTTACAAGCACTAATATCTTCTTAAACTAAATCCTTAACCATAGGTTTATTAACAACACTAACACAACTATTCACTTATTACACTTTTGTCTATTTATGTATTCTACAAGCTGCATGTACATTAGACACGTTCATCTCATATAAATTTATGTATACTATCGGTCTTCCAAAAGCTCAACTATTTAACTTTACACGATATAATTTATATTTGACATTCTGATATAGACTAAACTCTGTACTTCCTCATCGGTCTTATTTATACCCTGAATTAAAAAGGATGATTCATCCTCCAGTAATTGCTAGAAGATTCTCGGTCCATGGAGAATATACAGTGCTTCTGACGCTTGTGCGTTTGACGGGTTGCCTAATAGTAGCTCGCAATACTAATCAACAGATTTAAGTGTAATTATTTTTTTTCATCATTAGGTTTTCCGTCTTGAAACTGGATGGACACGTACCTCCACTTATTTCTATTTTGAGCTAGCCTACACAGTTCCCTGAAATTTTCAGTCTAGATACAGCTCAATTCCCCTTCTGTTGTTTTCTAATTTTATGTCCTATTTTACTGAGATTCAGTAATACGTGAAGGAGGGTAAACAGCCTGTGGCTGTCAATATTCCCCAACACAGACATTTGTCAAATTAATAGTTTTCCAGTATATGCTTTCGCACAATTAACATTAGTTGAAAATATTGCAATATGTACTTTGAAACTTTTCTTACCTTATGTAATTTTAACATTCGAATTTAAATATAATACCCGTAGTTGCTTATACTAATTATCAGGTTTAAATACAGTAATTTTTTTCATCATTAGGTTTTCCATCTTGGAACTGGTTGGATGCGTATCTCCATTGATTTCTATTCTGAGCTAGTCCACACATTTGCCTAAAATTCCCACTTCTTACATCTTTCTCCTAGGTCTACCTCTATCTCTCCTTTTTCCTATCTCTGCTTCTAATATATTTCGCACTATTCCCTCATGCCTTAGTATGTGGTCTATCATTCTCTCTCCTATTTTTTATCATTTTACACATATTTCTTTATTCCCCTACCATTTCTAGAACCTATTTATTCTTAACTTTGTCTGTCCATGATATCTTCATCATACGTCTGTAGCATCACATTTCAAAAGACTTCTATCTGTTTCCTGTCCGCTTCTCCTACCGTCCAGGTTTCACATCCATATAGTACTGTGTTCCACACACATGTTTTAAGCAATATTTTCCTTGTTTCTATGTTTGTTGTCTTTGAACACAATAGTTGCTCTTTCTTGTTAAATGTAGTACGGCCTTGTGCTAATCTTTGTTTTATATCTTTTGTGCTCTTCCCATCTTGCGTTATTTAGCTTCCTAAGTAACAAAAATCCTTAAACTCTTGTAAGTTCTCGTTACGTATTTGTATTTTTGATTTATTTTCCCCTTCTTTGCATACTAGTAATTTAGTTTTATTTTTGTTATTTTTATACCATGTCTCTCTATTAGAACAGTTTCCATTTCATTAAGAGCAGCCTCTAATTCTTAATGCTAGATGATAATACCGCTATATCAATCTTTTGTCCATGCTTAGTAATTCCAAATGTCTCTCTGCATTTGACAGTATTCATTGCGTCTTCGATGTACAAGTTAAAAATTAATAGCAATATTGCGCATTCCGTCTTACACCATTCCTAATATTTATTTCTCTACATTCCTGCTCTAGTTCTATTACAGCTATTTGCTCTTCGTATAAGCTATGTACTAATCCATCTATCCCTAAAACTCATTCCAATCTTTTAGAGTATTTCAAATATTTTTTCCATTTTACATTATCGAATACTTTTTCCAGCTCTACAAACCCTATGTACACGCTTGTTCCTTTGCCTATTATTTGCTCCATTATCACCCTGAGAGCTAAAATAGCCTCGCGTGTTCCCGTTTTGACTAAACCAAAATTGATCTCCTAGTATTTCTTCAGCTCGTTTTTCCATTCGTCTTTGTACAATTCTAGTTCATATTTTTGACACGTGCTGTCAAACTTAATGTTCGAAAATTTTCACATCTATCCGAGCCTCTCTTTTTTGATATGGTGACTATGATGTTATGTTTGAAATCTTTGGGTATCTCACCTGTCTCATACATATAGCTTACAAGTTGGAAGAGACGTTCTGTTCCTGCTTGTCCGGCGGCTTTTAGAGTTTCCGCTTGCACCTTATCTGTACCCGGCGCCTTACCATTTTTCAGATCGTTTAATGCTAATTCAAACTCATCTCTAAGTATAAGATATCCCAAGTCATACTTTTTAATATCTGATTCTTGTTCCTTATGCTGTTAGTTCCTTTCCTGCATATAAATTCTCTATATATTCTTGCCATCTAACCATTTTCTCTAATGACGTTTCCTCCCGCATCCCTTATATTTTTGCTATACGGTTTTATATCCACGGTTTCTTATTTTCTTTTTGTGTATACTCCAGAATATATATTTATCTTTTAGTTTCTCAAAGTCAAGGCGCCTTTTTCCCTTCCTTTTTTCAAATTTTAAATTTAAGAGTGGTCTTCATAATTACAGCAGATGGGGCAAATATGACTCCCTTCATGTTGAGTAATGGCATTTGATGAGCATTGTGAGCAAAATCATTTTTCGTCTGACTTTACCAGTTCAGCAATTTGATTATTAGAGATGTTTTCACATATTCTATAAAAACACTTTCAGAAGAATCACAATAAATCCAGTATGTCGAGGTCCTGTCTTTGAGGGAAATGCCTGGCCGAAGAAAACGGGAAGGGCAGGTGGTGTCATCAAATTCGTCGTCCATTGTCCAGGTAGTAGTAATATAGTAAATGATGTTTGACATAAAAGTGGTTATGTGACAGTGATATACATACATACATGTGCTCTCTAGTTAAAGTCATATTATTAGTGTATATTAAGGAATTTAATTTAAAAAAGTTGTGGAAAACTAGTGATTATCTAAGGTATTAATAATTTTGATGAAAACTATATCAATTGTGTAACTGGAACTTGTATAAAATTGAAAAAAGTGTAAAATTATAATATTTCCTTCAGTTTAATTAAAGTAATATTCAAAGGTCAATTCATTAGACTTATCATTTGAATAGTAGATAATAATTGGGTTAATACCACAAGTGTTTATTGAATATTATCAATTATGTTTTGTTATAAATGTAATACAGATGATGATAACACTAAAACCATAGCTTGTGATAGCTGTAATGAGAATGTATGCATTACATGCTCTAATTTATCAGCTTCTGAACTTAAATGCATGCCCCTTAGAAATAGAAAATTGCGTTTTCTTTGTGACAACTGTGATAAAGGACTGGCACAACTTCCAATCTTAATTAAAGAAATTGCTGAATTAAGAAAAGAAGTCATTAACTTAAAAGAAGCCCAAGCTAGCCAAAACACACAGCTTAAACTAATGTCACAGGAAAATGTGATAAGTGAAATAGTAGAGCGTCAAAACCGAAGAAATAATATTATTATTTTAAATGTTAAAGAGTCTACACATAATTTAAATAAGGACAAAAATATTGATGATAAAAATACTGTGTCAACACTGCTTGTTGATTTTCAAATAGAACTGGATCATATTAAAACTTTTCGCCTGGGAAAACCAGTAAATGGAAAAATAGACCCTTAAGGTTATATTAAATTCTCCAGAGGATGCATTATACATTTTAAAAAATAAAAGCACGATCAAAGTACCAAGTATTAAGGTCTTTAGCGATCAAACAAAAAACCAGCGAGATTATTATAAATTGATCAAAGAACAATTGAATGAAGCAATAGCGTCCGGTGACAATACTAAAACCATTAAATATGTTAACAACAAGCCTACTATTGTCAATAAACCTACTCAACATTTTTTAAGAAGCTAAGCATGAATTCAAATATACAGTACAATACAGACATTATATATATGAATATACAAAGTATAACCAATAATATTGATCAACTAGTTTCACAAATAGATTGCTATAGTCCTAATATAATATTATTAAGTGAATCAAGACAAACTGCTGCTATCTTAGATAATGAATTATATATTGAAAATTATAAGACTATAAGATGTGATTCACAAACTCGTAATACAGGTGGAGTGCTGCTTTATGTGAAGAACAATATACAATTTACGGTATTTAAAACAGTGTCATTAGAAATGAACTATTGGTGTAAAATAATAAAAGTTCATGTTGTGAACCAAAAATGGTTGATTGGTTGTATTTACCACTCTCCTAGTGCTTCTCACAGTACATTTATTGATAACTTGGATAGTTTGTGTGATGATGTGTTTACTAGAAACTGTAAGAGTGTATTAATAGGAGACTTTAACATTAATTATTTAGAAAATTCTTACTACACTAATAAAATTAAAAATCTTTTTAATATATATGGTATTAGTCAATTAGTATTAGAACCAACGAGATCTACCAATGTAAGTTCAACACTTATTGATTATGTATTAACAAATAATAATAATGTATTATCAATTGTTCATTCATATCCAAAAATTACTGATCATTCTGTAATATCTGTTAACATTTTCGATCATTTGATAACTGACAATACAATCTATCGATATTATAGAAACCTATCTGAAAATAATATAAATAACATTAACTTAAAATTAATTACACATAACTGATCACTTGAAAGCATAAATGTAGAAGAAATTTGTATGGAAATTATGCAGATTTGTGGAGGTATTATCGATGAAGTAAGTCCTATCCAAAAATATAAAGTGATAAATGGTTTGCCATGGATTGATAATGAAATTAGATTAAACATGAAAGAAAGAGATAAAATGTATAAACAATTCAAAAGTAATAGCAATAATGAAAGGAATATTCTGTGGGAAAATTATAAAAGATTGCGTAACACAGTTGTAAATTTGATAAAGATTAAAAAGACTAATTATTACCAGGAAAAAATTGATAAATATGCAAATAATCCTAAAGAAATGTGGAAAACTCTAAAATCTTTAGTTAACATAAAGAAAATCCAGTTAATACCCGATTGTGTAAAATTTGAAAAGAATGGCGAAGAACAAATTATTCGAGATCCTTCTGAAATAGCAGAGAAATTAAATGAATTTTTTATCAGCAGTATTGAAGAAATTGTTAAGGGTATTAAAAGCGACAATGAATGGAAAAGGACCAATTGTAATTTGTATGTTGAATTTAATAAATTTAGGTTATTGAATATGATTGAAGTAATTCAGTTAGTAAAACATTAGATAACAAATTCAGCATTCAAGTTCCTGTAAATAATAAAACCCTGAAAGCAATTTTAGATACTGTTGGCCATGTCTTATTACATTTTATCAACTCATCATTACGGCAAGGAAAAATTCCCAATATGTTAAAGATCAGTACAATATGCCCAATATTAAAAATAGATAATTCGATTAAAGCATCCGACTACAGACCAATTAATACATTACCTACACTAGAAAAATTCTTGAACGAGCGGTATATGAATAGTTACTAAATCATTTTGAAAGCAATAACATTTTTTTTGTACACCAATCTGGATTTAGGCATAATCACTCTTGTGAAACAGCGCTTCAGTTTGTACTAGCAAGGGTAAAAGGTGTATTGATAATAACGAGTATGTGGTAGCTGTATTCTTAGATTTGAAGAGGCGTTCGAGACTGTAAACCACAATATATTGTTAAGCAAATTACAAACATATGGAATCAATGGAGTTGTACTGGATTGGATCAAGGATTACTTAAGGGACAGGCAACAAAGGTTAAATTAAAAGATATTTATTCTAGTAATAGGATTATTCAGCATGGTGTGCCACAAGGAAGTATACTGGGTCCTCTCTTGTTTTTAATTTACATTACTGATATGGACTTGTATATAAATTGTGAATTACTTAAGCTATTTGCTGATGATACATTGCTCATTTGTAAAGGGAACATTTACCCACGGTGATTGATAAAATAAGCGAAGCTTTAGTGAATGTTAATAATTATTTGGTAAATAACAAACTAAAACTTAATGTAGATAAGACTAAGGCTATGATATTGACCACTAAGTATAAATATAATAACATTAATATGAATGAGGTTAATATCACTATAGATAATATACCTATTGAAATTGTTACTGAAATGAAATATCTAGGCTTCATAATTGACAACTCATTCTCATATATGGGACATTATAAGTATATTTACAAAAAAATAGTTACAAAAATCTATTTTTTCTCAAGAATTTCAAAACATTTATCAACTCAAACAAAAATTACAGTATATAATGCTATTATCAGACCTCATTTTGAGTATTGCTCGTCAGTTATGTTTTCATGGGATGAGAATAAGATAGCACAACTTCAGAAGCTACAAAATAGAGCTATGAGAATTATTTTGCAATGCAGTAGATATACTCCAATCAGATATATGCTGTCCACATTAAACTGGTTTGGTGTTTCAGATTATATATTACTGAATACAATGATTTTTATCTTCAAAATGGTAAATCATAAGATGCCACAGTACTTTAATAGCTTTATTACATACAATAAAGAAGTGCACAATTATCCAACAAGAACATGTGATCATATATACATAAATAAAACTAATGATAGGATGTTAATGAAAGGTTTATTCTTTAAAGGAATTGATCAGTACAACAAACTACCTGTTGATATAAAACAGAGTTCAAATGTGCATTCATTTAAACATAAGATGATAGAGCATATTAAATCAACCAAATTAAAGTAGGTTATTATAAGTATGATTATTAATATTATTATAAGTTTATTATAAGTTTACTGTTACATGTTAATTACATATAACATTATGTTTGTATATTAGGATTTCCTATTTAAATAAATTCACTTACTTACTTACTTACTATGTCAAATTTGCACTTAATTATTTATCATTATTTTGTAATTTTTATATTTCACGACGAACTAATAATGTACATGAATGAGAAAGCTTAATTACACAGTATGGTGTACAGGATCACTCACAATCACTTCAAAATACTACTTATTTAACTCATAATATGGAGCACCATTTTTTGACATTCCAACAGATATTAAAAAATTGTATCAATACAATTACATTGGTGATTGTGCAATTGAATGATGGTATACCTGTTGCAATTTAGTGTGGTTTTCCCTACAGTTTGTTGAGTCTGAAATTTGGTCGAACAAGGGATAATGACGCGTTGATTCGGCAGAAAGGGATGCTATGGTGTTATTCCTTAACGAACATGTCGACGAGTTGACGCAATGGCGACCAACAAAGATTTACGATGAGCTTTTCTCCCGTATGTGCAGTAATAAGCACAACAGCATACGCTCGAGATGCAGCAGTGTTGTGGAATTTTTTTTGCAAAGGAGGTGATAAGCAGGTTTGTAAATATTTTAATTGGAATCCTATTGTCAGCAACTGGTTGGTCGGTTCGATTGAGGTGCTGCTGGCACTAGATAGTAGTGGTGGTGGCGGTCGCAGTATAAATGTTGATGGTATAAAAGGCGATGCTCGGGATGTGAACGATCACTTGAAAATAGAAAAATGACTATTGTAATTGCACCACCCGTAAGAAAATTTAAAATATTAAATCCGTATGAAGTGATACAGTTGGCAGAGGTATTGAACACTGGCACGTTATTCATTTATCAGAAAACAATTGACAACTGGATGACAGTGACGGTGTTTACGATAATGATTTGGTAAGCACACTGTACTTCCGGTGTTAGAAATGGGTAGTTAGGTGGATGAGGCTGATTCGATAACGTTAAAGAAAAGAAAAGCACATGCTAAAGAAATTAAAAATCAACAGAAGAGATATCGCAGTAGGGTACCTGTAAAAAATATAACAATGACAACAATAACAACAGCACGAACACCAACAAGGAAGTTGGCAGAAGTATTGAACACTGGAGTCCACGCTAAGCACGCTACCCAGATTTTGGTAAACAATTGGCATCTGAATAACGGTGACGGTGTTTACGATATAGATTTGGTAAGCACAACTGTACTTTCGGTGTTGGAGAAAAAAAATGCCTTTCTATCAGAACTACCGCCAATTATGGTTTCCATTTAAAAAAATATAACCTCACTTATTTACTTGAACATGACCAAAGCCCTGTAAGTTTATCTTATTCTCCTTATAAAATAATGTAAAAAACATATACAACGTTTTACTCTATCTATCACAATGAATGAATCACAAAGCAAAACAAAAAAAATCAAAATTTCGTTATTTTGGTATAGCGCTTTTGCTACACCCTGTATGTTAATTATCTCTTCATGGTAGAACTCGGCATTAAAAACTGCACTACTTTCCCTATTTAACCTTTTTTCTAATGTCACAAATAACAGAGTTACCCATACAACGTGTAAGAAATAGGGCACTATAAAACAGTCCTCATCATCAGTTTCATCTTCTTTAGATTTAGAGGAATTTTCATATTTTTATTTCGTGGCTGTATCTTTTTTCTTTGTTTTTGCTGCATAAAATAGATTTTTAGTTGCTTTTACCTTCTGAACCCCGCAACATGTATCTTCGCTGTTTTGCTTTATGATGTTCTACTTCGAATGCATCCTTTATAAGCATATTTGTTAGAATAGCAGATTGCATCTTCTTCACAATCTTATTGGTCCCATTTGTTACGTTTCTTTTCGTGGCAGCCACGTTGGGCGCCAAAATTGTTACGTTACGTAATTCGTGCGTAACACAAAGAAAATCAAAGAAATGACCGGGCTCAATCGGTGAGTAGGGGAGGGGAGTTGTAGAAAGCAGACTGACATATAATGTATGCGGCTGTAAGGAGTTAGTGATAATACCTGCAAGGAAAAAAAATAGTTAAGCAAACCTGAAATAAAGAAAAGAATAAGCATAACAGCAATGATAAGTCTAAATTATTCAGTACTTTGTAGAATGTAAATAAAACTGTTTGGATAATCTATACAATATAATCACGATAAAAGTATTATACAAATTTTTATTACAAAGTGAGGTAATATTGGGGAGTAGCAGAAACGTTTCCTCACACACCAATTAAACATAAATCAGACAAAATGTTAACAAAAGATAAATAGGTAAGACACAATAGATATGAGTAATTCAGTAGGATTGATTTCCTTTTCTTTCTTTTTTTATGTTTTAAAATAGCATGCACGTCTATTGCAAAAGGTATCAGAACGACAAAGATATGGCAAAGCCACGGATAGATATTTAAAGTAATAACAAGTAGAAAATAGTTCAACTTACAAAAGGTCCTTCAGTAACGTTTCTTTACAATTGAAGTGTGGGATTCACGATGTCCTGCACTAACGAAGCACTTCACCCTTGACTAAGCGGGTGTTGATGGAACTTATCACACGTTACACTAATCACACCTACGTATTTCGCTGGTGTTCGCAGCAGACATTATCATGCTGATGGAACTATGTAGCATTGATAAATTTCTTGTCAATTCTATTTCCTGAGATACTAATTTCGAAATATTTTGTAACACAAACCGAAAAAAAATGGTAATAAAAATTTAGAATCACGGGCTTTCAAGGCGCGACGTAATGCATTAAACTAACAGTAACGTGAGGTGTTTTATTTGCTACCTATGGTAACAAAGAAAAATCTAATGCTTTTGAATAACGAAATCTGCGCAAACAACGATCTATTTTAGATTCGTTGGGGTTAGAAAAATTCAGAAACTACAGTATCACTGTATTTAAATAATCCAAAGTATGCGCTACTCTGAGAAGAAAAGGCCCGCGAAACTAGATCGCACACACATTAATCCGAAAGAAAGAATCGGTCAGTTTAGCAAGTTCTACGACTCCTATTTCACAAGACAAACAACTAAAACCACAAATTAGTAAAGTACGCGTATCACTAAAGTAAGTCAATGTTCCGTAAAACACACGTGCAGGTCGAGTAAACACGTTCGCCTATCAAGCATACTTCCTTCAAAAGGAATTAGAACTCCACGTTTTACAGTTAATATACAACTTTTATTTCACACAGAAAATCAACTAAAAACGGGCCGTGCTGGTTCATGAACAATTTGAAAATTGATCCCGCATTAATTCTCACTATTGTCAAAGCAAAGAAGGAAGCAGTATTTTTAACGTAAGTATTATATAGGAACCAAGAACAAACTCCACTCCTCGTCTGTTTTATATCAATTCGTCGTTATTACAACCGCTTATAGTCTCTTATCTAGACTTGTATATCCACATAAGAAACAAAATTTATATTTACGGCAAGACAAGAACGATGCAATCTATAATTAATTACAATGCATTCGCCTAAGGAGTTAATAAATATAAAATATGGAAATAGTAGTTACGTATTTGTTAATTGAGTATAGCGTAAAATGTTAAAACTATAAAAATGCCCGTTACACATTCCTTGGATCTGCTTTTTCAAAAGACCTAATATTTTCTGGCAATGGGAAAGACCTTGTAACAAATATGCTAGCAATATATAGCCCAGAGGGAGATAGGTATGATGCAGAAGTAGCAGCAGCATTTTCTGTCGATAAATCAAAAATGACTTCAGTAAGCTACGGGGTTAGATTTGAAGTTGTAGGAGCCATCCTGTCAGTAACATAAGTTGACATAAAATCTGCACCTTGCAATATTTCCGAATTAAAAGGGTATATCCCCGAAACTCTAAAACTGCCTTTGTTATTTACCAGGGAACTTCTGTTAATAAAATACATGGGATATCCATTGAACGCTTGTTGGTACCCATCCATGTTTCACGGGCATTTTTCAATGGGTTGTACATGCTCCTATCAAAGGGTTGCACCTTGTGGCTCCAACGAGGAGGAAAGAACAGTGTTATGCCATAATTTTTGCAAAAATCTAGCACTTCGGCAGACAGGTACAAATTATGATTATCTAAGAGTAATAGGCATGGTCTTTCTGGAGAGCATCTAGCATGATGAACAAAATGTTTGACAAATTTCAAAAAGTTCTTCTCAATCATCAAACATGAAGTGTTGGCATCCCCTTCACAACCAACAGGACCGTCTCGAACGAAGTGAGGCTGGTAGTTTACTCTAGGAAATGCGAGAAATGGAGGTATGCTGTTATCAACAGCATTTACAAATACCACCATAGTGAAGTCCCTCGTTCACCAGATGTCATTCTTCCTATTTGGCAGAATCATCAACCTTATTCGACATATGGACTGTAGTTCTTCCAATCTCATGTGCATTCCATATGTCTGCTGGCCCGATATTCAGGCATTTGAGAACAACCGTCAAATTGTTGAAAAATGCTTGTATGTTTGTTTTGTTGAAACTTGTAGCTTTAGTTAAGCTCGTAGTCTGATCTGTCTGAATGGATAAAGTTTTGTGTAGGAAAGTTCACAGTTTGCCAAAATCTTCATGAAGAGGAACTGTATTCATTTCACTTCACGCCAGACCAGAACCTACTGCCAGCTAGGCTGGCATTCGCTCATTGCTGTCGTATCCAGCGCAATGGCAACCCGTTGTTTTCAAATAAAACATTATTTACAGATGAAGCAACGTTTACACGTAGAGGTGTTTTCAATTTTAGGAATAAACATTTGTGGGATTTAAAAAATCTGCATTTAGTAATCAAACGTCATTTCCAACATGAATTCAACACATTAACATTTGATGTGGCATTATTCATAATCATGTATTGGGCTCTTTCAAATAACCTCTTAATTTAAATGCCGAAATATACCTAAATTTTCTGCAAACTCAGTTACCCGAAGATTTTAATGACTAGGTAGTCTCTGACAAGCCTAGAAAAGTGTGCCGGGGCTCCATCCTGCATGAACAACATGTTTTGTCTTAGTTCTATAGAAAAGTCATAAAAATATTCGGGTAACTGAATTTGCAGAATATTAAGGTATATTTAGCGGTTTAAATTAAGAAGTAATTTGAAAGGGTCAAACGCATGATTATCAATAATGCCACACCAAACGTTAATTCTGAATTCATGTTGGAAATGACGTTCAGTTACTAAATATGAATTTTTAAATGTCACACATGTTTATTCCTAAAGTTGAAAACGCCTCTATGTGTAAATGTTGCTTCATCTGCAAATAAAATTTTGTTTAAGAACAACGGGTCGGCATTGTGCTGGATACGACACAAACAAGCGAATGCCAGTCTAGATGGCAAATCAGCTGGCATGAAGTTAAACGGATACAGTTTCTCTTCATGAAGAATTTTGCAAACGGTGAACTTGCCTACACCAGTTCTCGCAGCAAGGTGTCTTGTAGTTGGTTCAGCGTTTTCAGCTACGCGGATCGGAATTTCTTCTTCCTGATCAGTAATCATGTACTTAGATCATCCTACAGAATCTCGTTTGCAACAAAACTGTTTCTCCCAGTCAGTCATAGCGATTCCTAAATATCTTAAAATCTGATCGTCTCCGTTGTGGATGAATTTTCAAATATCCTCGATGGGTTCTTCGTCTATTAAATTTCTCCTGTGCATATTCACATACCCTATCTCGCATCTCTTTGTTAGAAAACTCGTTTTGTCTGGGTATTTTGTACTTATGAAGAAAACTTTCAAAAACTATGTGTTGGCAACACTTGTGCTACTCACGCCGCTGAAATTGTTGTCGTCCCGGTAACGCTATGAACTAAAGAGAGGGTGCCTTGAAAACTGAATGATTTAAATGTCAAAGAATTGTTATTGTTTATTACTTGAATTTATTTAGAATTAAGCTGTGTATTGACGAGAAAAAAAGAGAAACCAAAGTAAGTAGTGTTATTATAACTAAAACAAATTGTAATTATTGTTTCAATATATAGTTTTTTAAAGCGATACGTTCGCTAGAAACCTGTGTTTGAATCTGGCGGACAAACTGCTCGAAAATTGGAATCCTGCTTTAACAAAATCTTTAAAAATTTGAAATATGAGTCATCATTCAGGCGTCACATACTGCGCCACATGCAAGCTGCCAGAGGACGGTGACATGGTCCAATGTGACGATTGCGATGATTGGTTCCACTTTCACTGTGCTGGTGTTTCCGCTGGTATCGAGAGGATAGCCTGGACGTGCTTTAATTGCAAACACAAAGAAAACCTCAATATCGAAATCCAGCGGCAAGAAGACAGGGTAATAGTGAACAATGAACAGCGTCGCGCACTGTGAGCGTTGAGCAAAATCGAATACACACTCAAGCTGAATTTACTAATAAGCCTAGTTTTTTGATACTGAATTAGAACTTAAGTACTTAGAAGAAGAGCGACAAGCTAATTTGCGCTACTTGCAAAAAAGGTATGAGCTATTGCAAAGGCAAAATAATGCGTGCAAAGACAACTCGCCTGGGCGTTCGAACGCAATAGACTTAAGCTACACAAAGTCTAAAGACTACATTGCACCGGGCTGTTCTAGCAATAGCATTACGGGTGACTGTAGTCCGACACAAAACTTGCTAAATTATGAATCTTTGCCTCTGTTTACACCTGCTACACCTTTGCGAGCAGAACACATTCATGCTCGACAAGGGTACCAGTGACTTGCCGGTTTTCAGTGGAAAACCCGATGAATGGCCGGTCTTTATAAGTAGCTACGAAAACTCAACTAGACTTTGCGGTTTTAGCAACGACGAAAACCTACTTCGCCTGCAACGATCATTAAAAGGTAAAGCCTTAGAGTACGTCAGTAGTCAGTTATTAATCCCGCTCTGGTTCCTGACATCATTTCTACGCTAAGAATGGTATTCGGAAAGCCAGAATATATAATAAATAGTTTGCTAGAAAAATACGCGCCTCTAGTGGTGTTAACGTCAACAAACTTGAAACGTTGATCGCCTTTTCGCTGGAAGTTAAAAATTTAACAGCAACTATACAAGCCGCAAGACTTGATTGGCATTTAAATAATCCTTTACTTGTCCAAGAGTTGATCAGTAAATTACCAGCCCAAATGCGTCTAGAATGGGCCATGACCACAAAACGTAATGTCGAAGTTAATCTCTTGACCTTTAGCCTTATGGCTTTACGAATTAGCTTGCGCGGCGAGTTCCGTAACATCAGTTCCTCCAGCTGCAAGTCAAGACGAAAAGCGTAAAACGCATCGTGTCGCCTTTCACAAGGGAGAAGAGACATTGGAAACCAAAGCAAAAAGATTGGCGTCAAGCAGAAACACACAATTGTGCAGCGTGCTTACAAGATCATAGCATCGAAAAATGTGACGTTTTGAGAAAATGACATACAATGACAGATGGGATGTTGTCCACAAGAAACGGTTGTGTCGTTCCTGTTTAAAGTTTCACAATCCACGATTTTGCAAAGAAACGACACGAGTGCGGAATAGAGCGTTGCACTGCAAAGCATCACCGGTTACTACATAAAATGGTAGTAACACGCGATACTAACGTACAGCCAAATACCGTGGCAATACATGTACAAAAAACTTCAAACGTACTGTACCGAATCGTTCCTATTGTAATTTACAGTCAAAAAGCTTCTGTAGCAATTTATGCGCTCCTTGATGACGGTTCTGGGCCAACCATAATAGAAAAAGACGTGATAAGGCAACTGGATCTAAAAGGTGAAACATCTGAGTTATGCTTGCGGTGGACCGATGGTTCTATTCGTGTCGAAAATAACTCAGAACTTGTAAACCTTAAAGTGTCCAGCAAACACAACCCCAACCAAACCTTCACGTTGCGAGGCGTACACACCGTTAGTAAACTAGACTTACCTACTCAAACATTATTCATGAAAGAACTTGAGGTGAAATACAAACATTTAAAAGGTCTACCGGTAGAGTCGTACCAAGATGTTGTACCACGAATGATTATCGGTCTAAACAATAAGCACGTGGCCATGCCCATGAAGTTTAGAGAAGGCAAAACCACGGAACCAGCTGCTACTAAAACACGTTTGGGTTGGACAGTTTATGGAGTGTTAGAAAAGGAAGACGTTTGTGGGTCCGTAAATGCGTGCTTTCAGTTACACATCTGCGAATGCGATAGTGACATGGCATTACACAAACTCGTTAGCGAAGCATGACGCTTGACGATATGGGCCCGAAAACCCAGCACGAAATCACACCGATACCGATAAATTGAAAATGCTCGAAGCGTGTGTAAAACGAACGGAAACCACTTTACTTCTAAGCTTCTGTGGCGTGCAGATAACATAACTTTACCCGATAATTATAATATGGCTGTCGCCGACTAGTATGCTTCGAAAAGAAGTTAAATCAGGATGCAGGGCTCAAGGGTTTAGTAAGAACTCATATAGACAGCATGCAACAAACGCAGTATGTGCGAAAGCTTACCCCATCTGAAATAAAGCAAGAGTACAAACGGCAATGGTATTTACCTATATTTTTAGTGCGTAATCCGAATAAGCCAAGTACAATAAGATTAGTGTGGGACGCAGCGGCTGTACACCATGGTACCTCCCTTAATGACTGTCTTGAACAAGGCCCGGATTTGTTACATCCGCTTCTTCAAGTTTTATTCAACTTTCGTATTGGTAGAGTTGGAATTTGTGGTGACATATGCGAGATGTTTCATAGAATTCACATTGATGTAGAAGATCAGCAGTGTCAAAGATTTTTGTGGCGCAACTGCGAGAAGAATCGACCACCAGATGTTTATGTTTTGCAAGTTATGAGCTTTGGCGCATGCTGCTCGCCATCGGTAGCGCAGTATGTCATAAATAAAAATGCCGAAGAATTTTCTAGGGAGTTCCCACGCGCCGCTAAAGCAATACAAGAACGTCATTATGTTGACGACTGGCTCGACAGCGTTGATACTCCAAGTGAAGCTATTGAATTATCCAAAAATGTTATTGACGTTCATAAACGTGGGAATTTTCATATTCGTAACTGGCATTCAAATTCTCGAGAGGTAGTGGCTGCGCTCGGTCCGCCAGAAGTAAAAGAAGACTTTTGCCACACAGGGCAATCAATCGATCATGTGGTTCAGCCAGAAAAAGTACTTGGTCTGTGGTGGCAAACAAGTAACGATACTTTTACGTTTAGCTTAAAGTATACAAAAGCCAGCACTGAAATTCTACATGAAGGAAAGGCACCAACCAAAAGAGAACTTTTAAGACTGTTGATGTCAATCTTTGACCCCCTCGGCCTGCTATCATGCTATACGATTCAACTCAAAATCCTGCTGCAGTGCGTCTGGCGTACTGGAATCGAATGGGACGAAACAATCCCTAGTGAGTTGATACCTAGTTGGAAGCAATGGCTTTCACACTTAGAGCTAGTGTCGCAAATTCACATTCCAAGATGCTACAATAACGACGTGAGAGCACAAGACTGCTTAATTGAATTGCACGTGTTTGTGGACGCAAGTGACTGTGCGTATGCGCTGTCGCATACTTCAGATTCGTTACTGAAAACAAAATTCATGTTTCACTGATAGGTTCTAAGGCAAGGGTAGCGCCATTAAACCCAATATCTATACCCGCATGGAACTTCTCGCTGCAGTACTGGGTTCTCGCTTTGCAAGGCATATAGTTAAAGAACATGAGCTTGTAATCAGCGATACACATTACTGGTCAGACTCGCAAACTGTTTTAGTATGGATTCGTTCTGACCCACGAAAGTACAAACAATTTGTGATGTACAGAATCGCTGAAATACAAACGAATACAAATGTAACGCGGTGGCACTACCTACCATCAAGACTAAATGTTGCTGACCTGGCTACAAGTGGCATAATAAAAATGTATTTGAACCGTCGGTAGCGTGGTATTCGGGTCCGGAGTTCTTGCAGCTACAAACTGACCAATGGCCCTGCAAAATTTTAAATCAACGAATAATTACATTTTGAACCGCAAAAGAGATGCCTGAAAAATCGTGGCGGTCCAGATAAAATGTTCTCCAGTTGTTGATACCTTCCGCTTTTCAAAATGGGAACGCTTGGTGAGATGCGTAGCTTCGTCAAGCGGTTTATAAGAAGGGTGCGCAGAGCGAAGCAAAACGACTTACAAGTTAGTACGAGCGTAGTGGAACTAGAATCGAACCATCTGACAGGGAAGAGTTAACACAGAGCCTAGAATTTCTTTACAAGCTTGCACAAACGCATTCGTTCTCAACCGAAATGGTGAATTTGCAACGAGACCCCAGATATATTCTAGACAAAGGAAGTACTCTTAGGAAACTCTCTCCTTCGTTGACAACCTGGGAATACTACGACTGCATGGACGGTTAGATAACGCCCCAATCGCAAGTGAAACAAAGCACCCAATCATTTTACCAAAAGATCATAGAATCACGTATTTGCTGATTGACTGGTACCATCGTAAGTACCATCATGTTCATCACGAAACCGTTGTTAACGAAATCTTTCAAAAATTCTATATCTCAAGTTTGCGACGTATATTGCGAACAGTTAGAAACAACTGTCAAGTCTGTAAAAATCGTAACATTAAGCCCAATCCGCCAGAAATGGGTCAACTACCAGAAGCACGTTTAGCACCGAACTCTCGCCCGTTCACATACGTTGGGGTAGACTTTTCGGACCATTTCTAGTGGTAATTGGAAGGCGTTCGGAAAAGAGATCGGCGTCCTGTTTACGTGTCTGACATGTCGTGCAGTACACATTGAAGTAGCCTATTCGCTGTCCATGAACTCGTGTGTAATGGCGATTAGGAACTTTAGTAGCAGGAGAGGCATGCCGGCACAGATGTTTAGCGACAACGGCACAAATTTAACGGCAGCCGAAAAAGAGTTAAAAGAAGCTTACAAGCAACTGGACTTTAACGCCTTGCAGGAACAATTTACTACATCCGAAACTAAGTGGACCTTCATCCCACCCGCTAGTCCTCACATGGGAGGTTCTTGGGAGCGGATGATACGCTCTGTGAAAAACGTGCTGTACCATATTGTAACACCCGAAACGAAATTATCAGATGAAAAACTGCATAACCTTTTCCTAGAAGTTGAATGTATTTTAAATAGCCGACCGCTTACTTACTTATCGCTAGACACCGCAGAACAAGAGTCACTCACACCAAATCACTTTCTGTTGGGCAGTTCTTCTGGCGCTAAATTGCCGGGCAAATTTGACGCAACCGACCAATATATTAGAAGTTCTTGGAGACACTCTCAGTTTTTAGCTGACAAATTTTGGAAGAGGTGGGTGACTGAAGTGCTACCGACTCTTACTAGAAGAAGTAAATGGACCGATCAAGTCAAACCACTGGCAGTAGGTGATGTAGTAATAATCATCGATCCGAACTTTCCTCGCTGCACTTGGCCCAAAGGGATCGTAATCCAAACCTTTGCTGGTAAGGATGGCCAAGTTAGGAGCGCCCGTGTTCGAACAACCAATGGAGAGTACCATCGTCCGCAACCAAGATTGCAGTGCTTGACGTGAAGGGATCGCTCCGAACAACGCCGTAGTTGCCACTAGTAAGGTATAAACTCACTCGGATCGTTTTACCGGCGGGAGTATGTTGGCAACACTTGTGCTACTCACGCCGCTGAAATTGTTGTCGTCCCGGTAACGCTATGAACTAAAGAGAGGGTGCCTTGAAAACTGAATGATTTAAATGTCAAAGAATTGTTATTGTTTATTACTTGAATTTATTTAGAATTAAGCTGTGTATTGACGAGAAAAAAAGGGAAACCAAAGTAAGTAGTGTTATTATAACTAAAACGAATTGAAATTATTGTTTCAATATATAGTTTTTTAAAGCGATACGTTCGCTAGAAACCTGTGTTTGAATCTGGCGGACAAACTGCTCCGAAAATTGGAATCCTGCTTTAACACTATGTAAAACATAAAATGTCAACAAACACCAACAAATTTTGTTATTGACTAAACGTGTAGCGTTTGTTATTGCATCTGATTTAGTCAGCCATCTTTAAAAAAGTTTACTTTCTGGAATTTAAAAAGGTGTACTGAATAATTGATACGGAAACATCAGGAAAACGGTCACACGGAGAGACATTTACAAGGTTTAGGGTTTTTTTGCGTTAAACAGATGGAAAATATACAACCTTTGACATTTAGGCTAATACACGGCGACAAAAAAGTTAGATCATTCTTGATAATAATATAATCTTATAAGTTTAAGTTTATAAGTTTATTTTATTTATTTTTTTTTTTTATTTATATAAATTAATTACTTACAGGTAATACCCAAATAGTAATAATATACATGAAGAAATGAGCAACATAGTTAACACTTTACAAAATAGATAAAGATGTCTTCAAATATTTACACGTGACATTGAAAATATCGATATTGGATGGTATAGAAGCATTGTAAAATCCCATTAACTTATCACTAAATGCACTAGCCCCATAGTTAGTACGATGACTACCGATGTAGAATAAATCATTACTCCTGGTGACTTTAACTGGTATCCGAAACTGCAGCATGCTTAGTAATTCCGGACAGTCAACTATGTCATGTAGCAATTTATAAAGAAATATTATAAACGCTGCAGTACGTCGAGCTAGCAGTGATTGATAACCGACCAATCGACGCCGAATGTCATGTGAACTTTCGGCATACGGATATCTAAGCTTCCAGAGAATGAAATTAATGAACTTGATTTGTACACGCTCAATTTTCTCGATGTGAGTGGCATAATAAGGTGACCAAATGATGCAATTGTATTCTAAAATACTACGAACTAAAGAATTGTATAATGATTTCAAAGCTTGGACATCGTTGATGTGTATACAGTTTCTTTTAATGAATCCCAACATCCTAAATGCTTTAGAGACAACTGAATTAATATGAGTAATAAAATTTAAACCAACATCAAAACAACCCCTAAATCAGAGATAGTTACCACAGTTTCGAGTTTAGAACATCCAATGCAGTAATCAAACAAAATCAAGTCTTTACATTTAGTGAACCTCATAATTTTGCACTTCCCAATATTTACTTTGAGTTTATTATGAGCCAAGTAGATTACTAGATTGTCAATATCTTTTGTACTTTAAGACAGTCATGTATAGAACTAATACACCCAAAAACTTTAAGTCGTCGGCATATAGTAAGCATTTCGTATTTTTAAATGCAGAAACAACGTCATTAATAAAGAGAATAAAAGAATTGGGCCAAGGTGTGACCCTTGAGGCACACCTGACGAAACACCGATGCTTCTGGATGTTATGCCTGCAATTTTCACACATTGGGAGCGATTCACTAAGTAGGAATATATCCATTTCAAATACGAACCTGTAATACCAAGAAAACGAAGTTTATCAATGAGTAACGTGACAAACACTGTCGAAAGCTTTCAAACATCGGCGTATACTGTATCAACTTGTAATCCACTTTCCAAGCTATTTATAAGAAAATTGTGATACATGGCAAGGTTAGTGACAGTGGAGCGGCCTTTAAAAAAGCCATGCTGTTCAATAGCAATACAATTTTTAAATACACTGAATAACTCATCGCATATGATGGACTCAAACAGCTTAGCAATAGAGGATAAAATTGATATGCCACGATAATTCTCGATTTTAGAACGGTCACCCGATTTAAATACTGGGATTAAAAATGACCTTTTCCAAGCTAGGGAAATGTTCCACTACTAAAGCTTTTATTAAAAGAATCGCTAAAGCTTGCGATAGACTATCACAGCATTGGTGTAGGAATAAGGAAGGAATGCCGTCAGATCCCGCACACTTAAATGAATCTAAGGCATGAATTTTCCTTTTTACTTCATCTTCAGTAAAGAAATGTGAAACAAGAGTAGTGCTATTGTAAGAATATGAACATTTGCTAGAAGAGGAGGATCATTCAAGTGATTAACATAGCAAGATTCAAACATTGAGGCAAAAGCATTGGCAAAACTACGAGCATCACTTAGAATTTTGCCATTGTATGACATCCGTTTGGAATGCCTGAATCTCTCTTTAATGACTTAATGAAAGACCAAAAATGTTTTGTGTTGGCGGAAATCATTAGCTCACTATTACAGATGAATTTTAAATAACAAAAGTCAATCAAACGTTTTGATTCCTTACGAGCCGTGGAATATCTAACATAGTCCGTTTCCAATCTAGAGTGCTGATA
Organism: Platerodrilus igneus; assembly: GCA_036346225.1. Classification (NCBI taxonomy): domain Eukaryota; kingdom Metazoa; phylum Arthropoda; class Insecta; order Coleoptera; family Lycidae; genus Platerodrilus; species Platerodrilus igneus. The sequence goes on from JARFIW010001303.1 coordinate 6,284,348, forward strand.
CCTATTATATAGTTTATTTTTAATTGAATGAGTTTAATTAAAGAATTACTATACCAACACGGATATTTTCCAGACTTTCTTTTAATATGGGAACAAATTTATTAATACCTTCATAAACAGTTGAATAGAAGAAATTTATGGCTTCATCTATACTCTGAAAGTTGTCTAAAACTGACCAATCAATTGACTTATACATACTGTTAAGTTCATCATAGTTTGCTTTTTTATAAGCAAAGACATGGACATTCTCACAAAACCTAATACGAGGAATAAAATTACTCTTGATAGAAATAAGCAAGGGAGGATGGTGACCGTCCACAGTAGTTAAAGCAACATCAGATTCACGCACTAGAGCATAAACCCCCTCATCTGCAAAAACTAGATCCAAAAACTTACCAGCAGAATTAGAAACACCATTAACCTGCAGTAAATTAAGAAATTGCATATTCTCAATTAGATTTTCAGCCTCGATTGGCAAAGTGCCACATGTGCTGAAAAAATCAACGTCAGGTACCCAATTAATTTTAGGCAAATTAAAATCCCGATTATTAAAAATTTGGGATTTTATGAGCCATTTGAAGTCTTGCAGCATTGTCCATAAATTCTTGATATAGTTCACAATTTGAGTTGGGTGGAAAATATACTCCACATATTATTATACACTGCGAAAATAGGTCGATTTTTACCCAGGTGTCCTCAAAATGTATATTGGAACAACCAGGAAGCTGGGAAGTATTAATATTAGAAGTAATAGCAACAAGTGATCCACCACCACGGTCACAATTGAGTGCAGAATAGTTCCTGTTGGTGTTAAAGACAGTGTAAGTAGAAGGAAATAACTCATAATTAGAAATATCATTGTTCAGCCATGTCTCAGTCAAGACAATAATTTCAAAATTGAAAGAACAACTGGCACGGTAGCAATCAACAGTTTTTATACGAAGACCACGAACATTCTGGTAAAAAACGTTGATGAATGATGAATGTCTGTTATTAACTTGTGGGTTTGTTAGTCATGAAGCTGGTAATTCAGTATCAGGCAATTTGTTAGTCACAGTCGTATTTTGCAAAGAACTTTTAGCAATTATTTTAGATTCCCTTTTGTCCTTATCACTGTCCTTAAATTCAAAAAGCGTGCCATAACACCGCATAAGGCCAATAAGAAGGAGACATGACCTTTTCAACAATATCAGCAGGAATTCCCAGTTTAAAAGAATTTAAATTACCTCTAGTGCCAATCTTAAAGCAGACACCATTGGCACCATCTTCCTGCATGTATCTCAAAATATGTGAGGCTTCCACAATTGGAGTTTGTGCATTAGCCATAACTCTACTCAAATGCAGCCAAGTTTTCTTTACACTACCACTAAAAAGAGCTGAATTGGGTAACACAGTTTGGGTACCAATGATAACCTTGTTTCTTGATTTTAATTTGCTTTTTCTCCTATTAGCAACATCCAACCAAGTCTCAGAATACATACAATTTTCTGAATTGGATTCCTTGCATAACTCAGTGTTAGAAACGGATTCCACATTAGATGCCATAGTCACAGGAACTGAGCAATCACTATTCAAAGAAATAATCGTATTCATAGTTTTGCTACTATTCTTTGCTGCGACAGCATATTCTACTGAATGTATAGCCTTACTAACTTGGTCATTAGTTATTGGTAAATTAGAGACCTGAGTAGGTGTTAACCGTGTACCCAATATATGATTGTGAGAACTTGAAGCATGGTTCACCATGGAACTACCACTTTGAAAACTTACTAATTTGCTCTTTAAATCAGCAATTTCAATTTCCATTGAAAGAAACTTATTTTGAAAAAATTCAGCATTTTGCCGCATACATTTTAAGATTGCTCGTAGAATTTTGGAATCTTGACCTAAGTCATCACCAAACTCCTCATCAGAGATAATGGAGGGTGCAGCACATTCAGCACATAACAACCTATCATATCCAATTATAAGTGTACCTTTTAGTCTTACTGCACAGCCAGGATGAAAAGAGGAAGCACAGGAGATGCATCTCACATCACCTTTGACACCTCTAAGACAACTATTGCACTTTTTACTAATAGAAATAGTGACAGGTTTGTCTCCATCTTCACCCATGATTGAAACTTTAACTCCAAATACCTTCCAACATAAATAAATAATAAGTTGAATGCTGCTAAATACTGCCCTGTCTTGAATTCAAATTCCAAACAATATTTATTAGAAATCACAAAACACCTGAAGATAAGACTATCACTGTGTATTGATAACTAATTTTATGAATGTCCTTGCAATTTTGTAGAAAAATTAACTGCTTCTAGTAGGAACTATTGTTCAATAAAAACACTGCACTTAAAAACACTAATGACACCAGATAACCCAGTAGATTAGTATTCAGATGGTATAAATAAAACTATAAAACTTGCAGTTTAACTCTAAGAATTAATTTAAAAAGCACAGAGCACATGCAAACATGTTACATGTTGAAATATACTATAATAGTTATATAATGAATAACTATAGAAATTGTTTGAAAACCCGCACGAAATGTGAGTACAAAATGTTTAACCTAATATCACGAAATTGGTGTAGTTAAAACGAAAATACACTCACCTGAGGAACTGTTTCACTTTCAACACAAGCGACTTTCTGCAATTAGTCACCACATAGATTGAAAATTGCTGGCAGCATTTCCTGAAGTTTACAAGGCAGCACCTTTTATGTCCACCATGTTGTACACCGAAATAACAAGTGATAAGATGCACTTGTTTTTGACAAAATATGTTGACGGGAGTGATAACGTCCCAACACACCAATTTTATAAACACGAAAAAATATTTGAATTTGAATAATGAAATTAATCAATCCCGAACAATTCTAAAGAAATTTAATGCACCGTAAGTGGCGCCTTCTACAAGTGGCATCCAAATTAAGAACAATTTGAATTTCTCACCTCAGATAATCACCAAATGTCTAATTTCATGCCATTATGTCGCCTTGTTGATGAATTATTTAAAAAAACGAATGCAAATTAAAATCTTGACCCCTGTATCTCAGTTAATATCAACTTTTGGACTAAGATACGTTTGACCAATTCTCAATATTTTTACCCAAGGAAATTACAGTTTTGCTGTGTACCAATAATTAGGCGGCTCCGTGGCGTAGTGGTATGTGTGTGACTACTATGCCCAAGGTACCGGGTTCGAATCCCGACACGGTCCGCTTGAAAAATGTTAGGCGAGCATTTTTCACAAAAATACACCCTCGTTCGGATGAGAGGTAAAATGGAGGTCCCGTGTGTGAGTGTTGTCATGCACGTTAAAGATCCCTACCTTGCTTGGAACAGCAAGGGTTCGGCAAAATTCCAAATTTTCCAGGTAAAAAAAAACTCGCCTCCTGGCCAATGTAGTACCTTCGGGTGGAGCATTGGAAAATCACATGTAATGTGTACCAATAATTAGCAGACAGCCTGTATAAGCACCAGTAAGACCAGTTGCAGCGTTTTTTATTGTTTCATTTATAGATCGCTGTGAATATCAGATAAATCTATGTAATTGTGCAATTAAGTAAATGCAAGTGGATTTAAGTACATGCATTAAATTTAATTTATACATCTACATTGCAATAAAATAAATTTTGAAAGCCCTAATTAAACCTAAGAGTATATTTCATATAAAATTCTATTAGTCAAATGGCAAAAATTTTCTTTTTACATCGTATTCTACTAATTGATACAGCAAATTTAGGTTTCTTCTAGTTGTGAGAGTTCACCCAGTATAAATTCGTTAAATTGGAGGTTGACATTCAAACAAAAATAACCGATTTTATCAACCTACAGGATAAACAGAATTACAACTCGAACAATTCAGGTCCGTCAATACCTTTTCTACTAAAAGTTATTTATTTAATCAATAATTTTATTCTAATGTTTCTGGTATAACTTTATACTACTACCTAACATGTACCAGAATGGCACGTACACGTAAGGGAAATGATTATTTAAAACATGTCGGATAAAATTTGAGATTTTAAGTTTAACCAAGAGTTTATCCAAGCACTAACAATTTTGGATGAGGAGAAATTAAACTTGGGCATTGACTTTATGTGTAATTTATTTAACTGAGGCAATTTGAAAGTTGTCCATAATATGGTCAAAAATTAAGTAAGTATTCTGCCCCATTTATTAACCTGTGCACGCACCAACACACATGCATGTACGTGCTTGCACATGCTCGTATGTATGCATACACAAACTAATAGAAATTTAACGAAAGTTAATATCAAAGATATAATATAATTTTTTAATGATATGATTTTAATAGTATTTCGCTGGTCAGTTGCTGAACGTGTACGAGTGAATTAATAGAAATGCCCTATTAGGTTTGGATTGTCAGAATTAAAGTCTGAAACGGTCTCCAAATTTAAAAAGATAAAATATAGTTCCACTGTAGTCTAGATTCCGACTGGGAAATCGTGAGGTTAGTATTCCTTGTTTATTTACAGTTTGTTAGTGTTTTTATATTAATTACCTTAGTTTAATTGTTAAAGCTGTAAATATTGTCCACTCCTTACCATTAGGTATGTCAGGAATTTGATATTTAATTGATGTTTCCGATTTTAGACTTCTTCGTTTAACGGCATTTAATAAGAAACTACCTGTAACAAATTGATGTTAATCTATTATAGTGTAATTTCCAAAAGAAAATTGAAAAAATTAATAATTGATTCAATTATTCACTCTCCTGTTTAGTAAATCCCGGGAGTTACATACATTATCTTTTTTACGTTTATATATGGAAAACAACCCTTCGTCCTGAAGAGTACCCTAGCCTGCTATTCCTACAAAACCTCTACGAATGAACAAGCTGGAAAACTTCACAAATGTATCCTTATATACAAGTTTATGATATTGTATAATTCTACGTAAACAACGGTTGTATTCTAATATGCGAACGCACATGCTTTTGTATAGAACTTTTCTGTGATGCAGAAAAGAAACATAAATAGCACCTTAAACGTTGTTTGTTAGTGTGCACCAGCATATGTCTTTGCAACGTACTTTTTTGCGATGCAGAATAACCACACCAATTGCACACTAATAGTCGTTCGCTGTTATGCACCCGGAAATGATGTTTTTTCACATTACTTTTATGTGAGGTGGAATACTCACATAAATTACACGTAAAAGGTTGTTTGTTAATGTGCGAGAATATATGGGTTTTCAAATCATTTTTCAGTGATGCAGAATAATCACATAAATTGCAAATAAATGATCGTTCCTTAGTATGTGCTAGCATATGCCTTTGCAAAAAATATTTTCGTTTCGCAGAATAATCACATAAATTGCACTTAAATGGTTGTTCGTTAGTATGAATTAGAATATGTGCTTGCAAATGAGCCTTCTGCGATGCAGAATAATTACATGAAGTACATGTGTATGGTCGTTCGTTAGTATGTATCATAATATGTGCTTTCAAATGAATCTTTTGTGATGCAGAATAATCACATAAATTGCACCTAAATAGTCGTTTGTTTGTATGGATCACCTTATGTTTTTGCATGTCACTTTTACGCGAAGTACAATAATTACATAAATTACATGTGAATGATCGTTTATTATTATTGGATGGCTTGTCACTTTCTTTAACTACAACATAAGTGCATAGATATAATAATGGTGCTTGGTTCGTAGTAGACAACATATCGCTTTGAAAGTTATCCATCTGGGATACAGAACAATGACCAACATTGTATTGGATTTTAATTCATTAGCGTGGTCCGTATACCTAGCAAATAAATTTACTAGGATACAGAAAAATCAACTAAATTGTATGCACACAGTTGCTTGTTTTAAATCAGAACAGACTACTTCTATCTAATGCAGATAACAGCATAGCCATAGGTTAGGGGCATAACTTGCATTGCCATAGTTTAGATTTTGTACAGTTTCTAAAATGGCTTGGCAGCAAATTGTGTATGATATGGAGTTTCTACACTAATGGCACTTCATGCTTTTAATTTTGTCGTATAATTTTCACTTATGTATACTACCTTTCAACCATAGAGAACATTATGCTTTCAACTCCTTTTACTTGACAGTTTGGCACAAACGTTTTAAACCAGTTTTGCGAGACGGTACTAAAAGCATGGTAACGGTAAATTTTCAATAAAACGTAGTTGACAGCATAGAGATAGTGAGTTTAACGATTAGATTCGGTAATTACAATAAAGGGCTGGGTTCTAGCAGCGCAGTACAAACTGAGCACAAGCTTGATTCACGACGTTTACAATTGCGGTAATTACAAATTGTATGTTTAATAGTAATTTAAAAAATATATATATTTTCACTTCTCGATTGGTTACTCTAAATCATGTTGCAAATACCTGTTCAAATAAGCTCAAAAACCCTGTAATTAATTTTTCAGTACTTTAAAAGTGTTATGTAAAAAAACATTTTATTATTCATCTACATTTCGATAAGAAATGCCACAATAATTAGAGCTTGTATTTTTTCATATTGTTTTAGTACCGAAAACCCATATGCGGTGACTATTTTCTATACAATTATAGGTCATGTCCTTGTAAGCAACGCCCCTTGTTGAAGCATCACTCGAAGAGTGTTGTGACAACGCCTCGCTTTGATGCGCCGCTAAAAGAGTGCTGTGATAGACATACAGCAAATTGTAAAATTTGAAATTATTCACTGATCCTGCTTTCTAACTTTTGCCTGACTAGCTCAACGGAAATGTTGGACTTTATAAAATGAAATCAAACAGCAATATCACAAAGCATTTATACATAAAATATTTTCTTTCATACAAAAGCAGATAAAACATTTACAGCATCGTTTCTTTCAAACATAAAATAATTTCTAAGAAGTACTTATTTACTTAATTATAAAAAAATAAGCCCTATCTTATTTAAATTTACAGAACTAGATTTCTTCTCTTACAGATATTTTACCTGTTTGTTTATTCACACGCTTGTAAAGCTTGTTTAGCCACAAAATCCTTGACAGATAATCTATTAAAAGGTCAGAGTGCTTCGAACTTTGAACACAAACTTTCCTGGTAAAGATCCTTACAAAAATAAAATTATTATATAATTCAGACCTATTCTAATTTAGACTTAAATTAAATGACAAAATTCAAGTATCAGTTACAAACAATGTTAAAAAATTATATTTGCTAAAAATCCACGAAGGGCTTTTCCAACTAAATATCTTCGGCTTCTTGGATTTATTTTAAATTGAAGTTCAAATCCCAGTTTACAAAATCTTGCATATTATTTAAATCTTCATTTAAAAAACAATGTGTATCTTCGAAATTATTCAATAAAATTTTAAATAGTTTTTTATATCGAAGCATTTCCCATTTTCATTGTTTATAATTACATTTAATAATTTCCATATTTATGTGCAGATAACGTTTGAAACATACTTCTTTATTCACTGTTATATTTTAAATATTAAATTACAGTATGTGCATTGCATACTTCAAATAACGTATTCGCGACTTAAATGAACATTTCACGATCGAATTCATGAATGAATGTTCTTAATAAAATTTCTCATTTATGAAACAAAACAATCTATTTTCTAGAATGTAGTAGTATTTTCGTGATTCCATTCTAAATAGTACACGCCTATCTGACTTAAGTTACTGGGAAATCCTTACTAGCGTTCAAAATCGTCAGGTTTTACTACCCTATTAGTGTTGATTTATGTGCGCCCTCCGTCTTTATTTAATACCTAAAGTTAATGCTCGCAGTCTTTTCTATCGTACAGTGAATGCGAAAGATCATAAATTTCTTATCAATTTCTATTACATTTCCTGGGTTTTTTAGTGTTTCGACCACTTCTTGCAATAAACGTTTCTTTATTAATTAATTCCTACGAATTTGACGTATTTTTCTCAATTACTCTAGAAAATACGAGAACATGTTTATTTAAAGTGTTTTTATGTTACAAAGGCTAATTAATTTAAACTTTAATTGCTTTTTAATTCAAACGCGGTGCTATTCTTATAGAAAATATTTGTTTTTACGTCAAAACGTGTTTTAGTACAATAAGATTAAAATTGGGGTTTTAAATATAGGAAATTATTTATTTTAAAGTGGTCAATTTGCATTTTAAGGTATCTTACGTTTTAAGGTAGATTGCACATACGGCTCACATTATTTGCTATGTATTTATAATACGCCTATAGCATACAGGGTGGTTATTTATACACGCTCAATTGCATTTTTTGCTTGTACATCAATGAATAAAGTACGTTTGTATTATACAGGGCGTAACCATAAATTTACGCAAATTTCTATTTTTTCCGGATTCTTTTATATCTTGGTGGGATTTATTTGTAGAATTTGGGTTTCAATGGCCTCTCGTGTTCCCTAATCACGTCAATATATATATATATATATATATATATATATATATATATATATATATATATATATTACTCATATTTAGACCAGGATAGAAAATTAATTAAGTGCATCAAATAATTTTAATCACCGTGTATAAGGAAGCTTTGGGAAAAAGTACGCATTATTAAAAAACCGTGAAGCATAACAATTCATTCGTTTCATTAAAAATAAGGGATTTAAATTATTTACTAGACGCTTTCTATAAAAAGAAGCAGAACTAAAATGCTCAACGTGTATTTAATTTAATTGTTCAAAGAATCAAATAAAAATTATGTGCGAAATTTATATTAATGAATTCAGTTTTCAAGTAATGGGTATTAAACAAAATGTACAAATAATAATTTAATATTTAATTAGGATTCACTAAAAATTAGAGGGTAAAAGTCAACGCCATTCATTATTATTTTAATTGGAGTTAATTGAACCATTAGTAACATATAATATGCATAAAAGCTTGTAAAAACCCAATAATATTCAAATCGTAGAAGTGTTATTTAGAAGTATTACGATTGAACACCTGCGTATTTTTAAAAGTCACGTTCCGCTTTAATTTTGTAGATAACAAATGGTTACAGAGAATGTTGGAGAAACCGTCGCTTAATATTGACGGGAAATGCTAATAAAGTGGGTTATTTAACAGTCCACGTGGATTGTACATAACCGATAATAAAGAATATCGATTTGTACCACTCAGAACAGGGTAGATAGAGACGGATAATATGCGCAAGACAGAGACATGAATAATTAAAGGCGTGGGTTGAGCAGCGTCACGAGAGCTACGATTGGTTGAAAATAAGAGGCAAACATGAGAGGTGTAAAAATAACATTTCTGTATAAAAATTAATTAGTTATTCTCAGACGTTGCGTGCCGTGTGGAAAATTTCTGAGATTTAACTGGCGCGAGTGCAAATTTAATAAGAATCGCTGTGCCCGACTGTCGAAAGGGAACATAGTATGCGAAATTCTGGAAATTGTCCGTTTGCGGGACAAAAGCGACGAACAGGCTAGCCATTATATAAACCCGGACTTTAAACAGTTTAGCTCTCTTAGATTTTCGATTTTGCTTCAATAATTTAAACAGTTTGCTCGTATATTTTGGTGATTATTGAATACTTTAAAACAGTTTGCTCTTTACGTGCTATGATGAAAGTTATTTAGTGCATTTAGAAAAGAAGATATAAGGTAATAAAGTCTAGTTATATTTACGAGTATTACTGTACCAACTATCGAAATTGTAACGATAAATGAATAAACAAAAGTAGGCAGTTTTGGGTATAGCGTGAAAGAAGTATGAATTTCTTTGTTATTTTTCCGGGGTGTTAATAATCAAATGTTATTCGTAATCATGAGTGGATCCACAAAACAAGATTTAGATATACATAGATGCGTTCCTGAGAAACCCTGAAACTTTTAAACGAATGGTGTTGTAGATGAATTTTAAAAGGCGACCAGGAATCTGAGGACGGAAACATAACCCAGTTGGAATGGTGAAATTAGCAAGGACGATGTACATTGAAGCCACTAGTGCAGTAACCTTCAGGTAAATTATACAATTTTGTTCGAACTTTGATGTTTTGGTGTGTGTTGGATATCTTTATAATTTATTTGATAAAAAATGGACAGTAGTGAATTTGTATAAACAACAAATTTTGAACTTAAGGTAAAATTTTCTTGTTTAAGTAGAAAGGAGTATTTAGCAGTTTATGTTTTGATTATGATGAAAATTTGGGTCTGTCTTTGAGCTCAATTAGACTAACCTGTTTAATTAACGTAAAGGGGTGGAAGATGCTCCCTTTTATTCAGACTTAAGTCTGTACATATTGTAACTTAATTAGTATGCATCCTACCAGGACTTTAATTCTAGATGCAAATTAAAACTGATGACAAATTTAAACTTGAAATTTTATGATACTGAAATTAATGCTGAAATTTAATTTTGAAATTTTAATGTATTATGAATATTGATGTAAATAGAGTTAACGTTGATGTTTGTGGTAGGAATGTGTTTGTTTTTTTTTATGAATGAAGATGAAAGTTATCTAGGGGAGCAGCCGAGGCGGAAAGAGTACAGAGGCGATTATCAGAAGAGATTCAACAGGGCGAGAATCACAGCAAATCTTGGTGCCAAGTTTGAGAGGTTCGAATATTTTTTTTTACTCTGGTGAGGCTTTTTGTAAGAAACACAGCAATATATACATATATATATATATATATATATATATATATATATTGTAGTGGATTTAAAGGGTTAAATTTGTTGGTAACAAAGCAATTTCCTAACACCCTGTATAGAGAAAGAAACCATTTATATACGCGTAAAATTAATTTCATTTATTTAATTTAAATTAACAAGTATTGACATAATTTTATAACTACGGATTAGAAGGTAATAGAATCACAAAGAAAATCAGGTTTATAAGCCAACAGAAATTATTAATTAATTTAATTTATTTTAATTTAAGGGGTTATAACGTCAGAGAACGCATAAGAGCATGAAAAATCAATAATCTCAAGGCCAAAAGCTTTGCTTAACAAACAGACTGACGTCGGTTATATAAAAATACTGGAAAACGTAAACTCCTAGAAATGTTATTTTAAACGATCATTAATTAGGCACAGCTGCACGTTGGAAAGGTAACCTTCCGGTTATTTCTGTAGATAACAGAGCGAGCTTCAAGGAAATATTGTGTAGCCGTCGGTGGTTTCGTTATAAACACTAACAAGAGCTTCTTAAAGAGCAGAAAGGATGCACAATTAATAATATGTTACAGAATGAGACGGGCATAGAAGCATGCATTCTAGTAGGCACGTATTCAATCCACGTGGGGTAGACATAAGACGCGGGCAGCTAAATTGATTTTCTACCACTCAAGCAAGGTTAGAACGCGACATCCAATATGCATAAGACAGGAATAGAGATATTACAGGCGGGGTTATAAGACGCCACTGAAATGTATGATTGGTCGAAATAAGTAGTTTTAGAACAGAGGAACAGGTGATAGTTTGTCGTGAATAGCGTGGTTAACGCTGAAGTTTAGAACGATTACACAAAATTTGCGGAAATGTTATTTCGAAAATTAGGCATTTCGGGTAAAGTGTGGCCAAGAGGGGCCTGGTTTAGGATATAAATAAGCTAAGGAAATTAATCTCTTTCTCTTTTATTTTGCATTGCTTACGACGTACAAAAATCTACTGACGAGTCTTGTAAGTATTAAAAATTTGTAAATTCAATAGTACAGTATTAGATTGTTGTGGCCTTATAGTTAGAAACGCGAATTGTGTCGAGTTTATTTTAAATGTAACTGAAATCCAACGAATACTTTAACAAGCTCGTAAATTAATAACGCGATAATAAACAAGTGTAATATAGATGGATTTGGATATTGAAATTGATATTGGATGGGTAGCATGAAGCGCAGCTTAGATGGTGTTCATCTTTTGGAGTCGCACGCAGAACCACTAGACCGAGGGGTTCAGGAACATAATACATCGTCAACGGAGATGGAATCTTCAAGTTTTTCCAGGTAACGCATTAGAATTTGCTGTTTTTATAAACTGTTGGAATTTTTGTGATGTGTGAGAGTGAACTTTGATGGTATTTTTCGTTATTTTACGTATTGAAAAGGATACGTATAACTGACTATTAATATGGTATTTTGAATATAAAACAAAAGGTGTACGTAAAGCTTATTGAATTGCTTGATGAATTTAAATTTAATTGTTAAGAGTACATGGGTTTTTTTTTGAAGTTTGTAGTAATAGTATGCAAAGTGGAAAGCATGCATTGATAAACTGGGTTATCATGTGCTCACCATACTCCAGTATGTAGTAAGAAACCAAGTTCAGGTATTATTTGGGGCCCATTTACTCCTGTTGCATTAAATGTGTTAGAAATTTTCATTTTAAAAACTTGGACTTTACAAAGATAGCATGTATTGAGGTGTAACTTGAGCACCGAACTGTAAATAACTTTGAATTATTATTTGTAAATAGTGGTTAATAAATATTGTATGATTGTTGTATTATTCTGTGATTTTATTGTATGGTGTGTGAACAGTAAAGAGAATGAGAGTAAATTTAGGTATACGAGACGAAGCACACCTGAGCTAGCCAGGAAAGCTGCTGAAGAAAATAATTCGATGAAGCAGAATACGGGTAAGAAAGTTTTGTAAAATTTTTATATGTTTGAAAATAAATTTCTTTTTGAAAACTGGTGAGGTCCGGACCGACAAAGAGGCTTTCACGGCAATCTATGACGGCCCAACGTTGGGGCTCGAATGTTTTTTTTTACGCTGGCGAGGTCTTTATTGGGTTACACGGCAATATATATATATATATATATATATATATATATATATTAAAGAATGAAATTTATTGGCAAGTGACTCAATATTAGCCACAAGGGCATCCTGTCGACGCGTTTCGCCCTAATTGGGGCTCATCAGGACAGGAGTAGCAAAGATGTAATATTAAACACGAACACATTATGGGAAGTACAGCATCACCTAGCTCACAATTTGTGCCTTCGTGCTGTTTCACCTGACTTTGCAGGTTTTATCAACAGTCGGCACGGAGGAGATCCGGTTCAACTGCCTTTTTCCATAGCCAAAAGATTATAATTATAAAGAATATGTAAATTTAATGAGTCTTAAAATAATATTAAAGAATGAAATTTATTGGCAAGTGACTCAATATTAGCCACAAGGGCATCCTGTCGACGCGTTTCGCCCTAATTGGGGCTCATCAGGACAGGAGTAGCAAAGATGTAATATTAAACACGAACACATTATGGGAAGTACAGCATCACCTAGCTCACAATTTGTGCCTTCGTGCTGTTTCACCTAATATTGAGTCACTTGCCAATAAATTTCATTCTTTAATATTATTTTAAGACTCATTAAATTTACATATCTTAAATAAATCTTACTATGTGAAAAGATGTCTGAACGATCGTCGACGTGCCACTGTTGAATATGAGTCACGTTGCCAACAAATTTCATTCTTTAATATTATTTTAAGACTCATTAAATTTACATATTCTATATATATATATATATATATATATATATAAGAGAAAAGTAGGTTTAATGAGTCTTAAATTAAACAAAGTAAAAAGGAATTATTGGCAAGTGACTCAAATTCACCCACGAGGGCATCCTGTCGACGCGTTTCGCCCTAATTGGGGCTCATCCGGACAGGAGTAGCAAAGTTGTAAAATTTAACACAGACACCTTATGGGAAGTACAGCATCACCTAGCTCACAATTTGTGTCTTCGTGTCATTTCACCTGACATCGCAAGTTTTAACAACAGTCGACACGGAGGAGATCCGACTCAACTGCCTTTTTCCATAGCCAAAAGTTATATTTAAGAGAAAAGTAGGTTTAATGAGTCTTAAATTAAACAAAGTAAAAAGGAATTATTGGCAAGTGACTCAAATTCAGCCACGAGGGCATCCTGTGGACGCGTTTCGCCCTAATTGGGGCTCATCAGGACAGGAGTAGCAAAGTTGTAAAATTTAACACAGACACCTTATGGGAAGTACAGCATCACCTAGCTCACAATTTGTGTCTTCGTGTCGACTGTTGTTAAAACTTGCGTTGTCAGGTGAAATGACGTAAATGACGTGAAAATAATAAGAGCTATTGACAAATACAAATCGTGCTGGTAGTTATATAGCCATTAACAAAACATTAGCTTTATTACTTCACAAGGGAGGAAACATCCACTGACCAATGGTTTCGATTACTTCATAGGGTTCTTGGGAACTATTTCACTCTGATGAGGCCGAAACCATTGGTCAGTGGATGTTTCCTCCCCTGTGAAGTAATAAAGCTAATGTTTGTTTACAGATACATCTTCCTTTATATACTATTTCATATTGCGGACTGCAAATAACTTGTTTTTATTTATTTGAATTGCCTTTGGGGCATGAACCCGGGTGTCGCCACGAGAAGGTTTGTTACGTTTGCAAATAAATTTTGCTGTAACATTCCGCAAATCTCAAAGGCCAGACGTACTTTTATAGTCATCTATAAAATTTATTATGTAGTTTCGGTTCAATTCTGTACTTCCACACTTTAGGAGTGTTGGTGTTTTATCACCTGATGGCGGTTTTATTTACTTTTGCCATAGTACAGTGATTGTTTCGAAATTATATCATTATAATAGCTTCGATTACTTAATAGGGTTCTTGGGAACTATTTCACTCTGAAGAAGCTTAACAAGCCGAAACCATTGGTCAGTGGATGTTTCCTCCCTTGTGAAGTAATAAAGTTAATGTTTTGTTAATGGCTATATAACTACCAGCCCGATTTGTATTTGTCAATAGCTCTTATTATTTTCATAAGAGTTTGTTTACAGATACATCTTACTTTATATACTATTTCTTATTGCGGACTGCAAATAACTTGTCTTTATATATATATATATATATATATATATATATATAGCTGTGATATGCCTATTATTTCCTTTAAACCCCAACGCTGGTGTGTCCTTTTTATTGCTGTGATGATGCTATTATTTCGTATTTCGTATTTGTGTGAATCTACTTTAATTCCTTCTTGCCTCACGATTGCTGCGCAATTTTTATTGCTGTGGTAATGCCCTTACAATTCAAGGCCCTACGTTAAGTGTCATTTTCATTGCTGTGATATGCCCTTTTATGATTGGTGTTGCTATTTTTATTGGTGTGAATATCAATCCCTTTTACAATCCTATGATTTCTTGAATTTGTTTTTCTACGACTAGCTCAATTTATTAAACACAGAATGCCTTACTTTACAGCAATAAAGATTGTTTAACCCATTTTCTTTCTATCTGTTGGAATAATTTAAATGAAGCAATCCAAAATTACACAGTATAATGATTGATAATATGTACAGTTTTATGTCAATTCAAAAATTAGCCCCTGAATAAATTTATTCACATTCATCAAATTTAGTTTTCCTGAATGCCAGCAAAAATATCTTTGTAATTACCCTTAAGTTGTTAAATATTTAAAATAAAATTCAATTAATAGTTTATCTTACGTTTACGCGTAGAACGGCTATTCTTCGTTGCAAATATTGGCACTTTCAATTTTTAACTTTTAATAAATTAATAGACTTTTCACTAATTGTTACTGGTACGTAATTTTTACTTTAAATCGACATGGTTCGTGCCCTGTTGAAGATATACTGTTTATTTTTGAGTTTCCTATGGTATTTATAAGCCCCACCTTGCAACGTTTTGATTGGCGTGTTCGTTGATCAAGGCTTGTACTTTGTGCCTATTTCTGTGGAACTCGGTATTTCTCAAATTTCCAGGGTTTAATTCTAAATGAAATGCTCTGCCGATTACGTAAGCGTTCTGTATATCACAGTATATTCTTGGAATTTCCAAATATTTATGGCTTTCTATCACGTATTTTATATTTGTGTCGTTTATAGTCCAAAGCTTTTCGTATAGCGAACCGCCTGTTATTTATTGTTTGTTATTTCAAATATGTTGGATTTTCATGTAAATATGATATTCCAGTCGCGTATTCATTTTTCTAATAATGATGTATTTGAATGCGTTTTCTTATTTATGCGTTGACATTTTTAATGAAATTTTTAAATAGCTAGAATGCCAGGTTGTTTATCTTTCCCGATTACGTGTTTATTTTGATGAAACTTGATGTATTTAAAACATCATCTTGGTTCGTTTCTTTAACTTAAAGCGTATTATAAGACGTACACATTATTATTTTAGCTAAATATTATCTAATTATTGCAAAATGAGCTTCTTTCTTATGCATTCAATTAAATATAATTTATATACAGTGTGCTCGCTATTGATCTTTCGTAAAATATTCGATTTACTCCTATTTAATGGTCTACTTATGAGTTTGAAAGATTTCAATTGTATATATTTAATTTATTATTTAAGCTTTTTAATTTAAGTTATTGACCAACTGCAAGTTGTTTACATATGTAACTGAAATAGGATTTTAGTTTGCATGAATGAACAAAAGTTGTATGTTTCCTTTCAAAACGTGGAATGATAACTGCTAAGTTTTAGACTTTTAATGTAATGTTGTTACAAAACTATTTGTCATTGAAAAAAACCCGCAATTAGGGTTGAAACGTTGGAAAAGTTAAAATAAATGGATTGAGTTTAATGATTTTAATTGACCTTTATATATTTGAAGGTTAAGAAGTGAAAATAATATATATATTATATATATATATATATATATATATATAGAAAAGATTTTGTTTTTTGGTTCTTGGGATAAAGTCGCTCATAAAATTAAACACAAAACATTACATGTGTATCATTTGTATTAAATCGTACGTTTCGGTGATAATTTACACCTTAATCATCGATCTACATGAAAAAGTATATAAATAGGTAATTCATATAACAAGTAATATATGTTTAACTTACTTATTACTTGATAAAATTATTTTATGTATTCACCCATAATAAAAGTAACAGAAGGAAGCTTGTAATATTACTGATTAAGAATTAAAATTAATTTTAAATTTTGAATGAAATGTCAGTTCACTTATTTGAAGAACCTTATATATATATATTGCTGTGATATTCTCCTTTGAATGCGGGAACTGGGTCCTTTCAACAAAAAAATTCTAGTCCCACAGATTGGGCGTCATAAACGGCTGTGATCCTCTTTTCGCCACGGCTGCTCACCTAATGTTATAAACCTCCTCATTCATAAAAAAAACAACACATTCCTACCAAAAACATCAACGTTAACTCTATTTACATCAATATTCAGAATACATTAAAATTTCAAAATTAAAACTCAGCATAAATTTCAGTTTTAAAAAGAATTTCAAGATTAATTTTATTATCATTTTAATGTGCATCCAAAATTAAAGTCCTTGTTGGATGCCTACTAATTAATATAACAATATAAGCAGACCGGAGTCTGAGTATAAAGGGAGCATCTACCACCCCTTTACGTTAATTAACCAGGTTCGTCTAATTGAGCTCAAAGACATACCCAAATTTTCATCATATTACCGAACATCAAAACTAAATACCCCTTTCTACTTCAACAAGCAAATTTCATCTTAAAATTAAAATTTTATGGTTAGTACAATTTCACTAATGTCCATTTAAAGTAAATCAATTATAAAGTTTATTCAACACACACAAAAATGTCAAACAAAATAGTATAATTTACCTGAAGGTCACCGTCCTCGTAGCTTCAAAGTACATCGTCCCTTTAGTTAATCACACCATTCCAACAGGATTATATTTACGGCTTCTAATTCTCAACGCTTTTAAAATTTACTCCATCACCATTTATTTAAAGTTGTTTCTGGGCTTTTCCGGAATTCATCTGTGTATATCTGACCCTTGTTTCGTGGATCCAGACACGTATTTGAACCATTTAATTATTAACACCCCGAAAAATAGCAAATAACTTCATACTTCTTTCACCAATATACGCCAAAACTGCCTACTTTTGTGTATACATTTGTCGTTGTAAATTTTGCTAATTGGTACAGTGAAACTAAATTTTATTACCTTGTATCTAAGTGCACTGAAGTACATTCATGTTAGCACGTAAATAACCAACTATTTTGAATCACTAAAATATACGAGCAAAATTTTAATTTATTTTATCAAACTAAAATGCACTGTTTAACATCTTCAATCAAGTCGCGGATGTAAGAGCTTTTAACGCATCGAATAGTCAAAAGTCTAAGAGCTTGTTTATATTCATCTCGGTATATATAGCAAAAAGCCGGCACGTCGCTTTTGTCCTCAAAACGGGCAATTCTAAAGAATTCCTCATTCTATGTTCCCAGTTTGTCGCTCGCGCGTCGATTTTTACGAATTTTCACTCGTCCCATTTAAATCTCAGAAATTTCAACACACGGCACGCAAGCATGTCCGAGAAACAACTAATTGACTTTTATACCGAAATTGTTGTTTCTACCTCTGATATTTGCATCCTATTTTCAACCAATTGTGACCCTCGTGACGTTGCTTAAATCCCGCCTTTTACTATATGTGTCTTTGCTTGACGCATTTTCTCTTTCCTTTTCTAACCTGTTCGTATTGGTGCAAATTGATATTCTTTATTATCGATTATATTTTAGTCCATGTGGACTGTTATCTGGGTTTAATAACCCCGTATCGCACATTCTCGTGAATATTAAGCCCCGGTTTCTCCAAGATTCTTTGAAACTATTAATTATCTACAAAATTTACGCCGTATGTGATATTTAAACTACGCAGGTGTTCAAAATAATATTAATTCTCCGAGCTTTATTTTCTGGTATTATAATCTTGGGTTTTTACAAGTTTCTATAGATATTATCTGTTACTAACGGTTCAATTCACTTCAATTAAAATTAATACTCTTTAATTTTTAGTGAATCCTAATTAAATATTCAATTATTATCTGTACGTTTCGTTTAATACTCGTTGCCCAAACTTGAATCAATTCATATAAATCTTGCACGTAATTTCCATTTGATTCTTTACTTTGGAATAATTAAATTACACGTTGAGCATTTTAAAACTGCTTATTTTTATATAAAGCGTCTTGTAAATAATTTTAATCTCTTATTTTTAATAAAACGAATGAATTTTTCTTCTCCACGGGTTTTTAATAAAGCGTATTATCTAATAAACTTCCTTATACACGGTGATTAAAATTATTTGATGTAATCCATTAATTTTCTACCCTGGTCTAAATATGAGTAATATATATATATATATATATATATATATATATATATATATATATATATAGATGTGATTAGGTGACGAAAATATAAAAGAATCCTGTAGAAAACGGAAATTTCTGAAAATTTGTGGTTACGCCTTGTATAATACAAGCGTGCTTTTATTCATTAATATACGAGTAAAAATTTCAATTGCGCGTGTATAAATAATCACCCTGTATGGTATAAGCATATTTTAAATAAATAGTAAGTAGGGTAAGTTGTATACGTAAAAATAATTAGATGTAAGATATCGTAAAACGCGTTCAATACGAACGCAAATCGATCGTTTTAAGATAAATACAATGCGTATTAATTATCAATACATTTTTGATTAAAATACTTTTCATTTGCTGTAAATAGCATAGAATAGTACTAGCTTTACGCATTTGGATAAAATAACTAATTTCGTGTATTTGAAACTCCAATTCTAATAGGTGTATTAAAAACACGTTTTGATGTTAAAAGCAAATATCTAATAACTATAAGTTTTGTATGCCCGTCTTTGTGCTAAAGTTGAGAGGCGCAAATCGATCGCTTTTCGGGATTTGCGTCCGAGGGGTTCCTAGTTTTCTATAAAATGCAACGCTTTTTGCATTAAAAAGCAATTAAAGTTTAAATTAATTCCCTGTGGATTACAGAAATTTATTTTAAGTAAAAAATTCTCTAGAATATTAGTCATACGTATTTAGAACTAGGTAAATCTCTAATAAAACATTTATTCTAAAAAGCGGTCCGATCATTGAAAAACCCAGAAAATGTAATAGAAATTGATAAGAAATGTTTATAATCTTCGCATTCACTGTAGGATAGAAGGACACCGCGAGCATTAACTTTAGGTATTAAATAAAGAAGAGGCAGCGCGCGTCACGAATAAATGGAACGAGATACGAGGTAATAAACTCAACAAATTGAACGCTAATGAGGTTTTCCACGAATATTAAATAAGATAAGCGTTTATTATTTAGAATGAAATTGCGCAAATTCTACTAGGCTTGAGAAAATAGATAATTTAGATATATATGGATGCGTTTGTTAAAAACTGGGATTCATTCGATTCTTAAATTCGATCGCGAATGTTATTTTGATTTAAGCCGCGGGCTGTTGCTTTGCGAAGATGATGTTTAAAGTATGTAGTATGCACACCGTAATTTAATAATTGCCATGGTATAATGAATATAGAAATGATTTTTTAAATGCAAATTACATAAAAAAAGAATTTATTGAGAAAGAATTTATAAAAAGGGGAAATTCTTCAATATATCGATATTACTTTTAGATTTACTTTTAACTGATATTGGAGTGTTGGTATTTAGTTTAAGGTAGTCCTAATAATTTTTTTGTAAAGAATTTTTTACCAGGAAAGTTTGTGTTAAAGTTCGAATGGCCTTTTAATAGATTATCTTTCAAGGATTTCTTTGGCCAAACAAACCTTACAAACGTGGAATAAACAGTCAGGTAAAATATCCATAAAAAAGGAAGTTTGGTTTTATAAATTTAAAATAAGGTAAGAAACATTCTTTTTGTAGTAAATTGTTTCAGTTTTTTCTTTCCTGTAAATTGGGAGTTTTGGAATTTGAGTAAACTAACAATTTATAAAAAAACAAACAAAAACCTAGATGGTCCTGTTTACATACTGGTATGGAATGTTGCATAAACAACTGTGTAAAAGTATAGTATTTAAGTTAAAGTACATAAAGATTATATAAGGACACGATTTTCCCACAATCCCGATCAATTGTTTTTTATAAGTTGTAGAAAGTTCCATACTTTCAAATTGCTTTTAAAAGGGTATACCTTTGGTTAAAAGTTTATTTACTGAAGCAAACCCGACAAGGACAATCCAACAGTTTTAGTAGGTGTATCAAAGCTTATGTGGTACGTGTGTATCACTTTCGTAAGTTATTAACAATTGTGGTGTAAGATGATGTTTAATTCAATACAACAATTCATTTCTAGAGCTTATGAAATAAGTAGAAAATTGTCTAGAATCTTAATGGTCTTGAATAATTTTACACACATCAATTTGTCAACCTTTTTGTGATTATTTTAGAAGCAACAACCATTTTCAATGTTTACTTTCTATTTACCTACCTTCTACAGATTGTTGTCGTGATTTATATTAATATAAATTAGCAAAAATTACACTACCTTAAGTAATTCACAAAAACATCAAACACTAAATACTTAGGGCTACTTGCACTGTATTTACTATAAATGACGTTTAACTAATCTAGGTTTCATTTTATACTACGATTAAGGTTTAGTTAATTTGTAAGGTTTTTGATTTATCCCCCACTTAACTAATTGAAGTTTAAAACACTAGCAACAGTTGACAACGTTGTAAAAGTCACCTTCGTTCGTTTATGAAATCGATTTGTCGTCCGTCTGTCTGTCCGTCCGAGGCCTTTCTAATGGTCGGACATCAATGTGTGATACATCAATCGATTCAGCTCGGTGTCCTGAGCTTAAGTTTTGATGTCAGTTGAAATCGGGCCACGGGGACGCCGTGCCCCCGCGATATTCCGTCGGGAAAATTAAAATTTCAAATAGGTCAAAAATTAATGTGCGATACATATTTGGACTCTCCTAACATAGCTGAGTCGAAATATGGTACCCCCCACAAAATCTAACCACAGAGACCCGACCCCCCCGGGAATAAATTTTTTTTTTTTTTTTATCTGAATACTTATAATTATTACAACATAATAATTTTAATTTCTTTAAATTGTTTTAAAGTAAGTCTACATTTGGAAGTTCGTTGCGACAATGCCTTGCATTTTCAACTTGTTTTATATTATTACTTTATTTATACACACAGTAATTGAAGTGGACGTGGAAGACATTAATAAAAATTGATCTAGAACTTCAAATTTTATAAACGATAAAAAAATCTTAATTATCTCTACATGAGCCAAGTACAACGGCATTCTGGAAAATACAAAATTCGAATAGGTTACCTCAAAAGAAAAAGTTGCAGTATGGTTAAAATCGCTAAGAATTTTAATGTACCTGCGCCTAATGGCATTTACAGTAAAACTTTTTTTTTAAATAAAAAAAAATCAAAGTACGGAAAATCCCTGCTAAACAAGATTATATCAATTTTTCAATTGCAATTATTAAAGTAAGGTAAACAAAAAGTAAGGTTTTAAATATGAAACTAGACTTAAATTATTAAACCTCCAAAATTGACAGTTAAATTTAACCTCGGATTAGATTAATTTAATTTCAGTATACAGAACGATGCAAAGCAATTTTTGACTTTTAATCGGCGTTTAGCATTAAACGTCGTTTAAGATGTAAGGAACAAACGACACTTAACCTCTTACTTATTATAGAATTAAACAAGTTAGTGTACATCCTATAGGTTGGTAATAGAAAATAGCCAGAAAATTGATGAAAAATTTGAACTTGCTCTAAGTCGGGTTAATTTGATAAGCACTAAGTTCTTGAAATTGATTTATAAATTGTTGTATGTAATACACATTTTGAGGTGACTTGCTGCTCAAGTTGAACAATTTCTATACAGAAATTGATCAATAAATTGTTGTGTGTAAAACAACTATTATTTATTTACGTTAGCAGGTTGCTATCCACTATGTGTTTTCCATTTATAATTTTATTTAACCTTAATCTTTTTCTTGTAAATACTGGATTTGTTTTGTGATTAAAATTTTCAAATATGACAATGAAAAGTGCATATAGTCTGGGCTTACTATCTTTTCATATCATTGGTAGGTATTCGTATGTATTGGTTTTAATTAAACGGTTCTGTATTTTAGATCGCCTTTCTATAGATGATACCTTGATTAGTTGGTCTTTTCCAACATTACTGGATCACCAAAAGACATTAATTTGTAGAAAGGTTTTCAGTTTTAAGGAGCAAAGTGGTGTTTATTATTTACGATCAAAGGAATGGTTATACATAAAAGAATTTCATTTTTCTAATAAACAAAGTGCAGTTTGTGTAATTGCTTCAGATTATGATTATAATAGATATGAATTACTATGTAATATTTTGGTGGATAAATATATAAATACAGGAAATTCAATTGAATTAACTAAAGTGTATTTAAGTTTTTGTACTATGTCAACTTTTCAAGAAAATGGTACGGTACTTATAAGTGAATTTAAAAGAATTTCTTCAGTAGCAACTTGTATATTGAAAGGTGAATTTTGCTTTATATATTTGTTATATTACTTTGACAAGTCATTTTTTAGATATGATTAAAGCTTTTGGACCTGAAATTATTTTGGTATATACGGCTTTATTATTTAAAAAACGAATTATTGTTTATCATTCGAATTTGAAACTATTACAGAAGGTTATATTTAAGTATACTCTTTTTTAAGTGTATTTTAAATTAGGTTTTTAGGGATTGCTATGCATTTGTAAACTGATGCCGTTTTGCAATCCTAATGATTTTTTATATCCCACCATTGATGATGTTTTAGTCTTACAGGTAATTATGGGTATGAAGATTTTATTCTAATAAGTATATTTTCAGGGAAAGACATTCTTTGTTGCAGGCATATTAACAGATCATTCGCGTTTGACCCCAGATTACTATGATTTGTTCATTAATTTAATTGATTTTCAAGTAACAGTTATTCCACAAGCTAAAGGTACTAAAATAAGCTCTTGATGTGAACTGCATTTAATGGTTACCTCCTTGCACTCTTGCATGTTAGCTGCCTCTCACTTTGCAATAAGAAATTGGAAGTAAAACCTAAATCCCCCCCAGAATATACGTATATAACAAAGAATTAAAAACAGCTTGTTTAACAGTTCGAACGATTTAGACAAGTGAGCTAACAATTTTGAAAAACAATGACAAGCATCACTGAAGTATTACAAATAGCTTATTAAGTATGTTTTTTAGAGTAAATATAGACTACGTTTATTTCGGTTACTTCAATCCGGTTTGAAATCAAGCTGCTCGAGTAATCCACTTTCAAGCTTGGATTTAAACACGCAAGAATATGATTTCAAGCGGCTTGAACAGTTCAAGTCAATCCCAAAAATTTACAGCTTGACTTGACTGAAGCGGCTTCAAACTACCTATATAAACGGGTAAGCAGTTGAATTTACCTGAAATGACACTTCAAGTGCATATTCGTACCTAACTTCGCATCATGTCATTTTCCGGTCTTTATTTTTATCAACATAACCGAGAAAGTAATTTAATAACTCCTTCTTCTTTTTCAAACCCTTTACATATAAACGCTTGAGATTGGGATTGACAATTAAAGCCGCTTGACTTCAATCGGGATCGAAATAACCGAAATAAACGTAGTCATAGTAAGTATTTAAAGAACAAAATAATTATGCACATGTAAGCAAAATTCAGTTTCAATACTGGTCATCTTTGCATATAGGTGGTTCGACAAACTTCGTTACTATGATCACTTTTACTTGACGCATCTGCAAATACTAAATGCACTAAATATGTTTTTAAATTTAAAATGGTTCTCCATAACCTTAAATAATTGAAAAAAATTAAAGCTGTAATTTAAACCTATTCAAGTTAAAATAACCAAGTTTTAACGTTGGTAAAAAAAAAATATTATAGTGCGACAAAATTGTATTACCAAAGGTCACAAAAATTGTATCGTCATTTTTTAAATTTCAACATAAAGAAAATTCTTTCAGCGCCTGAAGATGGCAGATGTGATTTTACTGGAAAATTGACAAAGTATATATATTGCTGTGAAATCTGGGTAAAATCCTCTTCGGAATAAAAAAAAACATTCGAGCACCAACGTTGGGCCGTCAAGATTATGCTGTGAAACCTACAAAAAGCCTCACCAGAGTAAAAAATATTCGAGCCTCTCGAATTGGGCACCACGATTTGCTGTGATTCTCGCCCTGTTGAATCTCTTCAGATAGTCGCCTTTTTACTCTTTCCGCCTCGGCTGCTCACTTAGTTAAAACTTTCATCCTCATTCATAAAAAAAACAAACACATTCCTACTACAAACATCAACGTTAACTCTATTTACATCAATATTCATAATACATTAAAATTTCAAAATTAAATTTCAGCATAAATTTCAGTATCATAAAATTTCAAGATTAAATTTGTCATCATTTTAATTTGCATCCAGAATTAAAGTCCTTGTAGGATGCCTACTCATTAATTTAACAATATTTGCAGACCTGAGTCTGAATAAAAGGGAGCATCTCCCACCCCTTTACGTTAATTAAACAGGTTAGTCTAATTGAGCTCAAAGACAGACTCAAATTTTCATCATAATCAAGAACATAAACTGCTAAATACTCCTTTCTACTTAAACAAGAAAATTTTACCTTAAAATTCAAAATTTGTTGTTTATACAAATTCACCACTGTCCATTTTTTTATCAAACAAATTATAAATATATCCAACACACACCAAAACATCAAAGTTCGAACAAATTGTATAATTTACCTGAAGGTTACTGTACTCGTGGCTTCAATGTACATCGTCCTTGCTAATTCCACCATTCCAGCTGGTTTATGTTGACGTCCTCAGATTCCTGGTCGCCTTTTAAAATTCATCTACAACACCATTCGTTTAAAAAGTTTCAGGGCTTCTCAGGAACGCATCAATGTATATCTAAATCTTGTTTGTAGATCCAATCACGTTTACTAATAACATTTGATTACTCACTCCTGAAAAATAGCACTGAAATTCATACTTCTTTCCCGCTATACCCAAAACTGCCTACTTTTGTTTATTCATTTATCGTTACAAATTTGGATAATTGGTACAGTAATACTCGCAAATATAACTAGACTTTATTACCTTGTATCTTCTTTTCTAAGTGCACTAATGCATAATAACTTGTATCGTAGCACGTAAAGAGCCAACTGTTTTAAAGTATTCAATAATCACCAAAATATAAGAGCAAACTGTTTAAAGTATTGAATCAAAATCGAAAATCTAAGAGAGCGAAGCTCCTATAAACACGGGTTTATATAATAGCTCGCCTGCACGTCGGTTTTGTCCCGCGACGGCCAGTTTTCAGAATTTCGCATTCTCTGTTCCCTTCTCGACAGTCCGGCACGCGATTCTACTAAATTTTTGCACTCGTGCCAGTTAAATCTAAGAAATTTTCACACGGCTCGCAAACACGTCCGAGAACAACTAATTAATTTTGTATAGAAATTGTTGTGTTTTCACCTCTCATATCTGCAACTTATTTCACCCAATCGCAAACCCATTGACGTTGCTCAAATCACGCCTTTTATTATCCGTGTCTCTGCCTTGCGCATTGTATCCGTCTTTTTCTAACCTGGCCTTAGTGGTGCAAATCGATATTCTTTACTATCGGTTATTTCAGTCCACGTGGATTCATATGTTAATATAAGCTACGGTTTATCCGACCGTTTGCAATATACGCAGAATTTTCATGTTTATCAGCTCGAATTTATTAGAATTTGACATTTAAAAATACGCAGGTGTTCAATCGTAACATTTTAAATAACACTTCTACGATTTGAATATTCCACGTATTCTAACTTTCTAGATATATTTGTATGCTAGCAACGCGTCTCATATTTGGTATTATTGGGTTTTTTAAGAGTTTTTATGCCTATTATACCTTAATAATCGTTCAATTAACTCCAATTAAAATAATAATGAATGGCATTGACTTCTACCCTTTAATTTTTAGTGAATCCTAATTAAATATTAATTATTATTTGTACATTTTGTTTAATACTCGTTACTTGAATTAATTAATATAAATTTTGCACGTAATTTCTATTTGTTTCTTTACTTGGAATAATTAAATTACATACAAGTTGAGCATTTTAATTCTGCTTCTTTTTATAGAAAGCGTCTAGTGAATAATTTAAATCCCTTATTTTTAATGAAACGAATAAATTTGTATGCTCCACTTTTTAATAACGCGTATTATCTAATAAAATTCTATACAAACCCTACCTTCTAATTGAATGATTTAAATCTTCACAGTAGGCCTTTAATTGCGCGTACTTTTTCCCAAAGCTTCCTTATACACGGTGATTAAAATTATTTGATGTCGTTAATTAATTTTCTACCCTGGTCTAAATTTGAGTAATATATATATATATATATATATATATATATATATATATATATATAATGAGAATTAATTCAGTAAAGACAAAGATAATGACAACTGAGTTACAGCCTAGTTCTAAACCAAAATTAAAAATAGGTAATACCGAGTTAGAGGAAGTAGATGAATTTTACTATTTAGGTAGTATAATTACAAAGGATGGACGTAGCAGAAGGGATATAGTAGCTAGAATAGCTCAAGCTAGAAAAATGTTTTTAAAAAAGAAAGACTTACTAATAGCTAATAGTATTAGTTTAGATAATAGAAAAAGTTTCTTAAAGTCGTACGTATGGAGCGTTCTACTATACGGTAGTGAGACTTGGACAATTAAAGAAGTAGATAAGAAAAAGATAGAAGCTTTTGAAACTTGGTGTTATAGGAGAATGTTAAAGACTAGTTGGACAGATAGAGTAACAAACGAGGAAGTTTATAGGAGGATAGGTGAGGATCCCTGTATGTGGAAACAATTGAAGGTCAGGAGAGATAGAATGATAGGGCACCAGTTAAGACATGAGGGACTATTTAGTAAAGTTTTAGATTATAGACTACCAAATAAAAATAGAGTAGGAAGGCTTAGACAAAGCTATATTAGTCAAATTATTAGAGATTTAGGTTGTGAAGGGTATGTAGACCTTTTTAGACTAGCTCAGAATAGAAAAGAATTTAGAGTTGCGTCAAACCGACTTTAAGTAAGTTCGAAAACAAAACAAAAAAAATAAAAATCAGTTAACTAAATGTCACCATGACAAACTCACAATTAGTTAGCGGTCTGGCACGTTGGTAGCGTTTCGTTGCTTAAGCCTTACCATAACATATAATTTAATAAACGTCACCATGACATAACTCACAATTAGGTAGCGGTCTGGCATGTTGGCAGCGATTCGTTGCTTAAGCCTTACCATAACATATAATTTAACACTTTTCCTTTTTGAAGCGGATAACCAGGTTATATTTCATTTCCTTATAAATGGTAATCATGTAAACATGTTAGAGTTCTTTAACAACCATCCGGTTGCTAATATCTATGTAGAGTCAGCTGGATAGGAAAAAGATAGAAGGATATAGGAAGACCTAGACCAAACTATATTAGTCAAATTATTAGAAATTTATGTTGTGAAGGGTATGTAGAGCTTTTTAGATTAGCACAGAATAGAAAAGAAGTTAGAGCTGCGCCAAACCGACCTTAAGTAAGGTCGAAAACAAAATGATGATGATATATATATATATATATATAAATTCTTTTTTAGCGAACGTAAATATATATGGATAAGTTGATATTTTTATTTTTTGGGATATTTTTCCCATTTCGAATGGACCTGCTCCTTGCCGAAGTTCTAGATTACTAGAACAGGTGAAATGGCTTGCGTGTTCTAATGAGCTAAAGAGCCAAACTACAGGTCCAACCAAAGTAGTAGGGTCGTTAGTGAGGAACCAGACTAAGACAGGTCCCCGAAAGAGGGCAGCGGCTCTTTCGGTACTTAGATTGGCAGAGACCATAGGGGTCGGTATGGCAGTCTAAGACACACTACCGCGATGTGGAAGGCAACGGGAAACCACCACATTACCTCCCAAGTATACAGCGTACCTAAATTATAATAAAATGATGGCATTCTCTGGGGTAAAAGATTCCGGAGTTAAAATAGTCCCCATTCGGATCTCCGGAGGGACTACTTGAAGATGCGATCGGAAAGTTAAGAATAAAAGTCGGGAACATTTTGCGAGTCGGAGCGTGGAATGTTAGAACTATGAAGCAAGTGGGTAAGCTAGAGAACCTAAAAATCGAAATGAACAGGTTATTATTAGACATAGTAGGGATCAGCGAAGTTCGGTGGCCAGAGGCGGGGGATTTTTGGAGTGGAGACTTCAGGGTAATTCATACAGGAGCCGAGGAAGGAAATTTGGGTGTGGGGATAGTTATGCGGAAAAAGATAGGATACTGTGTAGAAAATTACTTACAAAAGAATGAAAGTGTACTCATGGTTGGATTAGAATCTAAACCGGTAAACACAGTAATAATACAATAATACAATAATACAAAGATATCGAAGACATATTAAGACACGTAAAAGGACATGAAAATTTAATAATTACGGGGGATTTTAATGCAGTGGTAGGTGAAGGTAGGGAAGGAGCGATAGTAGGTTTATTTGGTTTAGGCACTAGAAACGACAGAGGAAATAGGCTGGTAGAATTTTGCGACAAGAACAATTTAATCATTACAAACACATTATTTCAACATCATGCTAGAAGACGATATACGTGGAAGATGCCAGGAGATATAGGAAGATATCAAATAGATTACATTCTTGTTAGACAACGGTTTAGGAATCAAGGAAAAGACTGTAGAAGCTACCCAGAAGCAGATATAGATACTGACCACAACATCGTAATTACGAAGGCCGCACTTAAATTTAAAAAATTGAAAAAAAGAAACGGAAAAAGGCACTTGGACCTACAGAAACTAAAAGAGAAAGATATTCAAGTAAGATTCGAAAAAAGGTCAAATGAATTGCTCAAAGATATCAGGAAAATATCTGATACTAAGGAAGTAGAAACAGAATGGAATAACATTAAATTCAGCCTCGACATGGCGGCGAGATATTCTGGGGTATACACAAAAAGTAAATAAGAAACCATGGATAACAAAGGATATCCTGAATTTAATAGAAGAAAGACGAAAATACAAAAATAAATCAGACGAAACAGGAAAACAGAGATACAAAGCCATAAAATGGGAAATTATTCGAAAATGCAGGAAAGCTAAAGAACAATGGATTGATGAAAAGTGCAAAAAGGTACAAACTAAGATGGAAGTAGGAAAAACAGATGAAGCATACAAACTAATTAGAATCAATTTTAGGGATATAGAACTGTATAGCAAAAATATAAGGGACGCGGGAGGAAATGTCATTATAGAAAATGTAGAGAAAGTGGGTAGATGGCAAGAATATATATGGAATTTATATTCAGGAGAAGAACTAACTGCATTAGAAAAGGAATCAGACATTGAAAATTATGACTTGGGATATCCTATACTTAGAGATGAATTTGAAATAGCATTAAAGGGTCTGAAAAATGGTAAGGCGCCGGGTATAGATAAGGTGCAAGCGGAGACTCTAAAAGCCGCTGGTCAAGCAGTAACAGAACGTCTCTTCCAACTTGTAAGCTATATGTATGAGACAGGTATCAGACTGGTAGCGGACTGTACAACATCTTTATGCCTCACTGAATCATGGTTCAATGATAACAAACTTGCCCTGAATAGGGATAAAACCAAACAAATAATTTTTTCATTAAAAAGGGATTCTTTTTCAAAGGAGCAATCAGCTAGTTTTCTCGGTATTACCCTGGATAGCAAATTAAGTTGGGACACCCACTGTGATCTGCTATGCAAAAAACTTTGCCGAACTATTTATCTCATAAACTCTTTGGTAAGATCACTTTCACCTAATGTGCTACTGTCATGTTATCATGGCATGTTCCATTGTCATATTTCATATGATATAATTGTGTGGGGTCATTGTAGCGGCTCCCTTCGGGTTTTCAAGCTTCAACGTAGAGTTGTTCGCATTATATCTAACCTTGGGTTCCGTGATGACTGCCGTGCATCTTTTATAAAATTTAAAATTTTAACTTTGCCTTGTCTGTTTATTTTACAATGTCTGCTTTACATAAAAAACAAATCTTTCAATATCAACACAACACTGATATTCATCACTTTGACACTGCAACAAGGAAAATTGGTTGTACCTTACCATAGGCTAAGTAGGAGCAGAAATGGTTCTAACTACTTTGGCTGTATGTTTTATAATGCACTTCATTCTAGCATAAAAGATTTGCCTATTTATCAATTTAAATTAAATATAAAAAGGTTCTTATTAGAAAATGTTTTCTACACAATACCTGAGTTTTTAGCTTCAGTTGGTTCTTTAAGGTTGTCCTCTGAAGATTTATAATATAATTTCCATCTTTTTGGTGTTTTTTTTTTTAATTGTATATTCGAAATATATTTTTATTGTATTTGACAAATTGTTATTCACGTCAGTGATTCACACATGTTTTATTATAAATAAATAAATAAATAAATAAACAGGCGAGATACCCGAAGATTTCAAACATAACATCATAGTAACTATACCAAAAAAGAAAGGCGCAGATAGATGTGAAAATTTTCGAACAATAAGCTTGACAGCACACGTATCAAAAATATTAACTAGAATTGTACAAAGACGAATGGAAAAACGGACTGAAGAAATACTAGGAGAAGACCAATTTGGGTTTAGGCGAAACAGGGGAACACGGGAGGCTATCTTAGCTCTGAGGGTGATAATGGAGAAAACAATAGAAAAAGGGGAAAGCGTGTATATAGGGTTTGTAGATCTGGAAAAAGCATTTGACAATGTAAAATGGAAAAAAATGTTCGAAATACTCAAAAAGGTTGGAATGAGTTATAGGGATAGACGTATAGTACATAGCTTATACAAAGAGCAAACAGGAGTAATAGAATTAGAGCAGGAACGTAGAGAAGTAAACATCAGGAAAGGGGTAAGATAGGGATGTTCCCTATCCCCACTAATTTTTAACTTGTACATTGAGGAGGCAATGAATACTGTTCAATGCAGGAAGACATTTGGAATTACTATGCAGGGACAAAAAATTGATATGCTTAGATTTGCAGATGATATAGCGGTATTAGCATCTAGCAAGGAAGAGTTAGAAGCTGCTCTCAATGAACTGGAAACGGTTCTAACAGAGAGATACGGTATGAAAATTAACAAAAGCAAAACTAAAGTACTAGTATGCAAAGGAGGGAAAAATAAATCAAAAACAAGAATACAAATATGCAACACGAACTTACAAGAGGTTAAGGATTTCTGCTACCTAGGAAGCCAAATAACGCAAGATGGGAAAAGCACAAAAGATATAAAACAAAGATTAGCACAAGGTCGTGCTACATTTAACAAGAAAAAGCAACTACTGTGCTCAAAGACCACAAACATAGAAACAAGGAAAAGATTGCTCAAAACATATGTGTGGAGCACAGCACTGCATGGCTGTGAAGCCTGGACAGTGGGAGAAGCGGACAAGAAAAAGGTAGAAGCCTTTGAAATGTGGAGCTACAGACGTATGATGAAGATATCATGGACAGACAAAGTTAAGAACGAAGAGGTACTAAAAATGGTAGGAGAAGAAAGAAGTATGTGGAAAACGGTAAAAAATAGGAGAGATAGGATGATAGGCCACATACTACGGCATGAAGGAATAGTGCGGAATATACTAGAAGCAGAGATAGGAAAAAAGAGAAGAAGAGGTAGACCTAGGTTAGACTACTGCACACAGATAGTGAAAGATGTAAGCTGTAGGAGTGTAGGCTAGCTCAAAAGAGAAATCAATGGAGGTACGCATCCAACCAGTCCCAAGATGGATAAATTAATGACGAAGAAAGTAGCTGCACTTAAACATGATATTTATTATAAGCAACTACTGCTTGTAGCATTGGATGGGCAATATTCTCGAATTATGGTAATTGCGTGAAAGCATTTACTGGAAAACTATTATTTCGGCAAATGTCTACGTGTTGGGGGATCTTGGCAGCCACAGGTTGCTTAACCCCCTTCAATAAGTCTCTGTGAAATAGGGCATAATATTAGAAAACAATATAAGGGGAACCGAGCTGTATTGCTGTGTGAGAATTTCAGGGAACCATGTAGGTTAGTTTAGAAAAGAAATAAGTGCAGGTACATGTCCAACCAGTTTTGAGACGGGAAACCTAATGACGAAAAAATAAGCACAGACAAATCTGATGATTATTATTTGTTGTAAAATATCTGCAACTAATGTTGACTGTGCGAAAAGACATATTGGAAAAAACATTAAATCAGTAAATGTTCAAGTGTTGGGGGAACTTGGCAGCCACAGGCTGCTTACCCCCCTTCGCAACCACTGAATGTCGGAGAAATAGGGTATATAATTGTAAAACAATAGAAGGTGCCCGAACTGCATTTAACAAGAAAGAACGGCGCCTATGATGAAAGACAACAAACCTAGAACAAAAAGTTGTTGAAAGCATATGTGTGGAGCACAGCACAGACAATATGCCTACGAAATACGAGCAGTCTGAAAAGCAGACAGAAGAACAGTAGCGGCCTTTGAAATGCCGTGCTTCAGATGTTTGAGGATGGACAGACAAAGGTAATAACAAATAGGTTATAGAAACAGTAAGGGAACAAGGATATCTTTGGGAAAAAAATATGAGAAATTGAAGGGCAGAATACGTTCTAAGGCATTTTTGGGGAATAGTATGGGATATATGACAAGCAGAGATAGGAAAAAAGAGGTGGATGTAGACCTAGATCAGATAGTGATAGATGCAGACTGTGCAAATTTCGGGGAAATCTGTAGGTTAGTTCAGAATAGGAAACAATGATGGTACGCGTCTAACCAGTTTCAGGACTGAAGACCCAATGATGATGGGATATTTTTCGTTTGGATTTTTATTTAATATTTATTTGTTGGTTTCTGATGTTTCGATTTATTTAAAATATTTTTCAAAGAGCTAAAAGTATAAAGATAATAACAGTATTCAAATTATAAAGCTTTTTTTGGAATACACAGCTTGAATAGAAAATATTTGACATTGACATTGACAAAATATAAATGTGTAACTAAGGAAACTTGTAGAAACTGTATAAGTAGTAGGTTTGTTAATTATGGATGTAATGTT
Organism: Platerodrilus igneus; assembly: GCA_036346225.1. NCBI lineage: Eukaryota > Metazoa > Arthropoda > Insecta > Coleoptera > Lycidae > Platerodrilus > Platerodrilus igneus. The sequence goes on from JARFIW010001303.1 coordinate 6,318,315, forward strand.
CTGATTGTGTGGGGTATATAGTATGGTGTGTTGTGTTGATTTAAATATTTATATACAAACACAATAAAAACCCCTATTCAACAAAACGAAATTGCCAACACAAAAAACAAACAATTACCATACATCAAAAATTTAACACCATTAATTTCTAAAATATTTAAAAAACCTAACATTTGTGTAGCTTACACATATGAAAAATCGATTCGAAATTTATTCACAAAACTAAAAGACCCCATTAATCCACTTCTACGAAGCAACCTAGTTTATAAATCACATGCAGTTGCAAAAAACATACATAGGACAGACTTCACAATGGTTAAAAATAGAATTACCCAACATCGTAGCGATGCAAAAATTGGAAAAACTTATTGTGCTCTTGCTTCTCATCTACATTCTTCCAAACATACAGCCAATTTCAATGAAATCTCCATATTAACAGAAGACAATAACCACAAAAGACGATTATTTTTAGAATCTTACCACATAATACAAGACAACAATTGCATCAACAACAAACAAGACATCAATAACCTCAGTACAGTGTACTCAAACTATATAACATCACCAAAATAGACAACGATCCATAAAACTAATTTACTAACTTACCTCTACATTTCAAAATATATTTAAATCAACACATCACACCATACTATATACCCCACACAATCAGAACATTACATCCATAATTAACAAACCTACTACTTATACAGTTTCTAGAAGTTTCCTTAGATACACATTTATTTTTATGTCAATGTCAAATATTTTCTATTCAAGCTGTGTATGCCAAAAAACTTTATAATTTGAATACTGTTATTATCTTTATACTTTTAACTCTTTGAAAAAGATTTTAAACAAATCGAAACGTCAGAAACCAGCAAATGAATATTTAATAAAAATCCAAACGAAAAATATACTACCTAAAATATTTTTATATATATATATTACTCATATTTAGACCAGGGTAGAAAATTAATGAATTACATAAAATAATTTTAATCACCGTGTATAAGGAATTTTATTAGATAATATGCTTTATTAAAACACCGTGGAGAATAAAAATTCATTCGTTTCAGTAAAAATAAGAGATTTAAATCATGTACAAGACGCTTTATATCAAAAGAAACAGTATTAACAAGCTCTACGTGTAATGTAATTATTCCGAGGAAATAAACAAATGGAAATTACGTGCAAAATTTATATTAATTAACCCTATTTTAAGTAACCGGTATTAAACAAAGTGTACAAATAATAATTAATATTTAATTTGTATTCGCTAAAAATGAAAGGATAGAAGTCAATTTTAATTGGAGTTAATTAAACCATTATTAATAATAAGCATAAAAGTCTGTGAAAATCCAGGATTATAATACCAGAAAATAAAGCTCTGAGAATTAATATTATGTTTGAACACCTGCGTAGTTTAAAAAGCTCATTCTGCGTAAATTTTGCAGATAATTAATGGTTACAAAGAATCTTGGAGAAACCGGGGCTTAATATTCACGGGAAGGCGCGATACGGGGTTATTTAACCCAGATAGTCCACATGGACTGAAATAATCGATAATAAAGAATATCAATTTGCATCAATAAGAACAGGTTAGATAGAGACAGATAATATGCACAAGACCGAGACACATATAGTAAAAGGCGTGATTTAAGCAACGTCACGAGGGTCACAATTGGTTGAAAATAGGATGCAAATATCAGAGGTAGAAACAACGATTTCTGTATAAAAGTCAATTAGTTATTTCCAGACGTTGCTGCCGTGTTGAAATTTCTGAGATTTAACTGGGGCGAGTACAAAATTCGTAAAAACTGACGCGCGAGCTACGGAATGGGAACATAGCAAGCGAAATTCTTTAGAATTGTCCATTTTGGGGACTCGACCGAGAGACGGGCTAACTTCTATATATACCCAGGTGAATATGAACAAGCTCTCTGACATCCGCGACTTGATTCAATACGTTAAACAGTGCATTTTAGTTTGATAGAATAATTTAAAGTTTGCTCGTATATTTTGGTGATTTAAAACAGTTTGTTATTTACGTGCTAACATGAATGTACTTGAGTGCACTTAGATACAAGGTAATAAAATTTAGTATCACTGTACCAATTAGTAAAATTTACAACGACAAATGAATACACCAAAAGTAGGCAGTTTTGGCGTATATTGGTGAAAGAAGTATGAATTTCTTTGCTATTTTTCGGGGTGTTAATGATTAAATGGTTCATAAATGTGTCTGGATCCACAAAACAAGGGTCAGATATACACAGATGAGTTCTGGAAAAGCCCAGAAACAACTTTAAATAAATGGTGATGGAGAAAATTTGAAAAGCGTTGAGAATCAGAAGCTGTAAATATAATCCAGTTGGAATGGTGTGATTAACAAAAGGGACGATGTACCTTGAAGCTACGAGTGCAGTAACCTTCAGGTAATTTATACTATTTTGTTTGAACTTTGATATTTTGTGTGTGTTGAATTACTTTATAATTGATTTACTTTAAATGGACATTAGTGAAATTGTACTAACCATAAAATTTTAATGTTAAGGTGAAATTTGCTTGTTTAGGTAGAAAGGGTATTTAGTATTGATGTTCTGGATTATGATGAAAATTTGGGTATGTCTTTGAGCTCAATTAGACGAACCTGGTTAATTAACGTAAAGGGGTGGTAGATGCTCCTTTGTACTCAGACTCGGTCTGCATATATTGTTATATTAATTAGTAGGCATCCAACAAGGACTTTAATTCAGGATGCACATTTAAATGATAATAAATGTAATCTTGAAAATTTCTGATACTGAAATTTATGCCAAAATTTAATTTTGAAATTTTAATGTATTGTGAATATTGATGTAAATAGAGTTAACGTTCGTGTTTGTGATAGGAATGTGTTTGTTTTTTTTTTATGAATGAGGATGAAAGTTATCTAGGGGAGCAGCCGAGCCGATTAACAGACGAAAGTCAATGGACCAACACAGTTAAAGTAATGAATAGCTTTTCGTAGGATTCACAGCATTCTGGACATCCAATTCGTAGGGGCTCGATTCGAAAAACGGAGTACCCGGACGTTGGTGGTATCACAGCAAATTTGGCGACCCAAAAGTGAGGCTCGAGTTCCAAATAAAATTTTTGTGATTTTATTCCAGGAAACTGGCGATCTGAGAGAGAGAGTTTCTGTGTGTATAAATTTAAGAGTATTTTGAGATGTGTGTGAGTGATTAGAACGTATGCAGAGAAAAGAGTGGTTAAGGAGTCAAGGAGTGGAAATTGGAAGTGACGATAGTGCATTGTGTGAAAAAAATACGAAAATGGAAGAAGCTGGAGGCAGTAGAGATCAGTCGAGGACGGAATCGGGGGATCAAGGAAACGAGATGATATTGAGAATGTTAGAGAGGATGAGTGAAGAATCGAATAAGAAATTTGACCGAATGAATGAGACATTAACAGGAGTTAGGGAAACCCTAAGTGAGAAAATAGATAAGACGAATAAAGAAGTTTCAGAATTTAAAAATAGTCTTACCGTAAAGATGGGGGAAGTTGAAAATAGGGTTGAAAAAAATGAGCGTGATATTACAGGTCTTCGACAGGAAATGGGACATTTAAGGTCCGAAGTATGCATTTTTTGTGAAGAAGAGATTAATGTAAAAATGACTGAAGTGACGGACTCATGTAGGGATCAGTTAGGCAGGGTAGAACGCGAAGTTAGTAGTATCAAATACAACATGTCAAATAGAGTTAACGTTCGTGTTTGTGATAGGAATGTGTTTGTTTTTTTTTATGAATGAGGATGAAAGTTATCTAGGGGAGCAGCCGAGGCGATTAACAGAAGAAAGTCAATGGACCAACACAGTTAAAGTAATGAATAGCTTTTCGTAGGATTCACAGCATTCTGGACATCCAATTCGTAGGGGCTCGATTCGAAAAACGGAGTACCCGGACGTTGGTGGTATCACAGCAATATATATATATATATATATATATAAAAGAATGAAATTTATTGGCAAGTGACTCAATATTAGCCACAAGGGCATCCTGTCGACGCGTTTCGCCCTAATTGGGGCTCATCAGGACAGGAGTAGCAAAGATGTAATATTAAACACGAACACATTATGGGAAGTACAGCATCACCTAGCTCACAATTTGTGCCTTCGTGCTGTTTCACCTGACTTTGCAGGTTTTATCAACAGTCGGCACGGAGGAGATCCGGTTCAACTGCCTTTTTCCATAGCCAAAGATTATAATTATAAAGAATATGTAAATTTAATGAGTCTTAAAATAATATTAAAGAATGAAATTTATTGGCAGTGACTCAATATTAGCAAAGGGCATCCTGTCGCGCTTTGGCTAATTGGGGCTCATCAGGACAGGAGTAGCAAAGATGTAATATTAAACACGAACACATTATGGGAAGTACAGCATCACCTAGCTCACAATTTGTGCCTTCGTGCTGTTTCACCTGACTTTGCAGGTTTTATCAACAGTCGGCACGGAGGAGATCCGGTTCAACTGCCTTTTTCCACGAAGACACAAATTGTGAGCTAGGTGATGCTGTACTTCCCATAATGTGTTCGTGTTTAATATTACATCTTTGCTACTCCTGTCCTGATGAGCCCCAATTAGGCGAAACGCTCGACAGGATGCCCTTGTGGCTAATATTGAGTCACTTGCCAATAAATTTCATTCTTTAATATTATTTTAAGACTCATTAAATTTACATATTCTTTATAATTATAATCTTTGGCTATGGAAAAGGCAGTTGAACCGATCTCCGGCGACTGTTGATAAAACCTGCAAGTCAGTGAAACAGCACGAAGGCACAAATTGTGAGCTAGGTGATGCTGTACTCCCAAATGTGTTCGTGTTTAATTACATCTTGCTACTCCTGTCCTGATGAGCCCAATTCAAACGCACAGGATGCTCAATATTTCATCATTAATATTATTTTAAGACTCATTAAATTTATATATATATATATATATATATATATATATATATATATATATGGTGAGGCAGATTAAGTGTCAAGAGTGCCCTAGACAAGCACCTCATCGGCACCTCTCTAGCCACCATACTATATTATAAATATTTTCTTGTACTAGTAGTAGTAAACATGTGATGAGAGTGAAGAAAGCAAGAGGGCCTGAACGAGCATGGAAATCCATGATGCCTCTCTGAGAAACAGATCTGACTGTGTATGCTTGCTGACAGATGATGGTGTGTTATCAAACGGTGAAACTTAAAAGAATTTATAAATATTCGATAAATAAAAAAATATTGTTATGCTAATCACATTCAATGACAATTGTAAAGTCAAATAAAATTAAAAGTTTCTGCATTTACATTTCTGTTATGCGAAATTGTCAACATCGTCGAAGTTTATAGATAGCAATAATTTTTATTCGATGTTAAGTATTGCTAATGAATTTAATCTCCTATCATTCATGGTAGACCATAGATAATTTTTCACTCTCTTTAGACAGGCAACACTCTGCTCACCACTGCAATTGCTGACTGCCGTCAATACGCACATTCTTAATGCTATCTCGATGTTTGGGTAAATTAATTCATGTTCTTTATTTCTTAGAACCTGCAAAATTGCGTTGGTTGTTCGGGGATGGAATCGGGGCAGTTCTTCATCTCGAGCCATCGTTGTTAAATAAGAACATAGATGGATACAGTCATCAACAAAGCACTTTTCTAAATCACCAGAATACATTGTTACTAACAAGCTTGCTCTATTTTGAATTTCTTCAGTATTCAAATTGATCAAATTCTTAAAAACCAAAATTTATCATAAATATTACTGTACACTTCTCGTTTCTTTTGAAGTTGAACCACAAGTCTGTCTATAATTACTAAATATGCAGTCACTCAGGATGTTTTCCGATCAGATAATGAAGAAGTAATATCTTCGGCAGATTCATCTGCTGTGACTCTGAGCTTTCTCTTCCATATCCTCTTTGTGTCCCTTTCATATTCTTTGACTAATGAAAGTTCTGAGGTTGACATATTTGTAGCATTATCATATGACTGGCCTCTACAGTCTAATATATTTATTTCAAACATGTCTAGTGTTTTAATAACAGCATCTGCAATGTCTTGTGATTTGTGACCGGCATTAGGGACAAACTTAAAGAAAACATTCAATGGGCATACCATTATATCGGATCACGAAAGTTAGTTGGTTAATGTGGGAAATATCTGGTGTTGAATCCACTATTATTGAATAATATTTTGATACATTGATTTCATCTTTTATTTGTATTAAAATTTTGTTTGCTATCAATTCAATAAATTCGCCACAAATCGTAGAACTTAAGTAATTGGTACATCCCCTTCCCTTGCCGCCATATTTAGCAATATGTTTACTTAGAAACGGATCCAACTCCGCTATGAATTCTGGCATCATTAAATAATTTCCGCTATGAAGAGAGCCAAGTTTTTTTGTCATATCCCCTAAAAGATAAACCATGCGATGCTAAGGACTTTACAGTCACAACCACTGGTTTCAAAACTTCACGCCGATAAGTTAACTCTTCTAGAAATTGAGCAGCGAACTCGTGATCGTCACGACCGACAATGTTAGATATACGTTGTAAGGACAAAACACGTCTTATGTTCACATGAGTTTTAGTGGCTTTCTAATCTAATCGATGCATTCTTCCAATCATTAAAACCAACATCTTGTTTTCCAAAACTGGTTACACCACGGAATAACAAACAAGGTCCACAATAAACTTTTCCTGTGCGTGGAGAGTAAATAAGCCATTTCCATGGACGTTTTCACTATTTGATAACCTTCGTTCAAACATTGTTTTTGTCAAAAAATGTGAGATTTTTATCTTCGTATGTTCTCTTACTCAATGAAAAATCTGTGTTTATATTTTGACTAAAACCATTCAGTGCAATATATTCTTGTGTTTTGTTATTGATATTCCACTTGACTGGGTCACAATCCACGATAACCAGTCCACTTTGTGACTGCCTCACAACTTTTACTGCTGACGAAACTGGAGTAGACGGTGTAAGCATGGACAAATCTTGCGGTTGTATTGAACTAGTAGGAATTTCGCATTGAATAGGGTCGGTAGCAGACGCACTGTGAATTGCGCTAGAAGAATTATCGCTTTTTAATTTTGAAAAAAAGTCTCAATATTTTTCGTGTGCTTTATTACATTTTGATGTTTCTCTTCTTTTTCCTTAGCCTTCCTTTTATATGCTGCACCACTAGGTTTTTTTTTATTCAATTCACTTGTTCTTAGAGCAATAAACTTAAACGTAATTAAACCTTTTGCAATGGTTAAATTAAATAGGAGTTTGACCTGAAAAAAATCTGAAATTATCTACTTACAAGAAAACATCTATATGCCAAACTCTTATGCAGTTTAACTTACTTAAAATTAATAGTGCAAACAAATGTCCTTTAAAAGATTAAACGAAGATAAACTTGCATTCACTATTTAATTATCGTGGATTTATAACTTCGTCCTTGTCGAAATTGTTAATTAAATTTCCATATATATGTAGAAGTAATTTACCAAAAAAATGCATATGAAAACCATACCATGCTTTTCTGTGTTGTACTTTTCTATTTAAATTTATAGTACTGGCATATACTTCATTAAACTAACTGTGTTATTTACTTCCAATCAAAATTGCTTTGGCCATCAATAACTTAAAAACACATTCTTCTTGACAAATATTTTAAACCTCTAATGTGAACTTGAACATAATTCAATTTAAATACAATTCGTAGTTGGTCAATAAATGGACAATCAATCATTGATCTTCGTTCCTGATTGTTTACTGCTTTATATAGTATCAATGTCATTAACACTAGAAAGATCCATATGCTTCTGGTTAATCTGATCTATAAACTAATGTAATTTTGTTGGAATCATGCTAATTGATATATTACGTTATCTAAATAGCTCTCAGTTTTAATAAGTTCGTAAATATCTTGCTATCGTTCGTTAATTAGTGTATTTCGAAAAATAAATGAAAATGCTTATCTGTAATAGCTTGTTATCGTGTTGACCTTTCTGACTTATGGTTGTTAAACACTATCTTCTAATTAGGATGTTACCTGCTTAAATTTACAATTTGATTTATTAATTGATCTTGTGAATGAAATATAATTTAGAAAAATGTAGAAGAATAAAATGCAGCTTTTCAAGCAAAATACACTCTTCTTGTTAAATACTTCCAATTCTGTCATGAACTGAAGTTATAAAATGAACTTGAACTGGTTTTTAATAACATTTTCAGGAGGAGTGCAATGCAATTTTAAAATTAGAAATTCTGGTTTTCAACTTATATCATGTGCTGTAGATTGTGTTTTAAATGGGATTTAGTATCAAGGGATGATATACATTTTCACAGATTTCACTCATGTACTTTTTTTATTAAAGAGATTACTATTATGCAAAGTTTATTGTACCATGCGAATATTAAACAGGGTGTTTCAAATTATGGGGCATGAGTAATTAGAATATTGGATAGATTTCATTATTTGTTGGCTGTTTTTGGGTGTTTTATATACAGGATATGATTCTCAATGACCTTTTATCACATCAATATATATGGGGAGCTCTGTGGTACAACTGATGTCATTTAGATACACCTGGAAATCACACCGTTAATAACTACGCTTTGGGATCTTGAGATAGGTAGGTTTCGATCCACTGCTCCATACACTCACCAATTCCTAACAACACTAATTTATGCATTAATTTATATATATATATATATATATATATATATATATAATGGTATTAAATGCCTTGCTTAAATTGGCATAAATACATCCGCACTATATCCATTTTCCAGAGTGTTGACTACTTATTCCATAAAACTTAATCAATTGGTCAGAGAAGACCATTTACTAACAAAATGCTGTTGATTGATGGTAATTTTTTTTACTGACGAGCTGAGCCTTGTGGCAATGATTGCCTCAAGTATCTTTGGTATAACTGATAGCTTAATAATAGATCTGTAATTTTTGATATCATTCTTACTACCATTTTTATATATAGAAAACACATTACATATTTCCCATATTACTGCCACAACACCTTCTTTAAGAGATTTTTCAAACAATATCTTTAACAGCTCGGCAAGTTAGGAAGCTTAAGGTAAATGACTGGAACTCCCATTACCAAGGTTAGTATTATAGTCTAACTTATTCAGTTCATTAATAATATTATCCTCGTTAATTATTATCGAATTTAGGTATATTGCATCCTTAAAATTACTGTCCCATGCTGTGGTCTTGACTAACATGAGATGCTCTTTATATGGTGATCCAAAGTAGTCAATATACAGTCAACAATAGCATTAAGCTCTTTTCCTACATTTCCATTGCAAAACTTTGTAAGTGGTACACTTTTGCATCTTTGTAAGTATTAATATATTTCCAAAATGCTTGTGGTATTTCACTGATAAGATTCTTCAATTTGCTATTCATTAGCTACTAAACAGGCATCTGTAGTTTCTTTGCATATTCAGTGATATGTAGAAAACTTTTGATAATCCTCCAGAAATTTGGATCTTTTAAGCTGTTTGTGTAAGGGCTTCTTCTTTGTAATTAGTGATTTTGGGTCCATGGTTAGTGGCACTGGAAATTTCTAATCACTTTTTACCAATATGTACAAGGTAAACAGTTGAATCATGTGGTTGATAACTTTATAAAAGGCGTTAACTGACTTCTCAACACTTTTACACGATTCAAGAATTTTACAATCAACTGAGATTAAAAAGCTTTTTAAATGGCTGTAAGTGACATTTTTAAGTCTATGATGCATCTACTATTCTTTCTACCTGATGTTGTATATCTAATATGATCTAACGAAATTAATTTATTGACCCGTTTGTAAAAGTGAATATTTAAATCAAATCAATGTATGTCTTTTAGAAGAGATAAAATCATGTAGTTTTTAGTTTTTCAAGGATTTTTTGTAACTAAATCGTTCATACAGCTCTTAAAACATCCCTAACGTGTAGGAACAGGTAATTTTAACGAAATTACTTTATCGCCGCATTCACTTTGTATTCTGTTGAATTTGACCAATAGAATGTGAACCGGTTTCTTTGCATAAGATTTAAAGTGTTTTAAGGAATGTAATTTCATAATACTGGTGAAAAATATGGCAAATGCAATCATATGTAATAACGTGTTTATAGTGTTCTACTAAAGATCGTGCTTTACACACTGCAATTGCATTATCTGTAACAAGTCCATAAAATTTTTGGAACTTATTTCTTCAGCCACTTTTATAGTTTTTTGACATGAAAATTCGCCAGTATGCTGCGTCTCATCTGTGTATGATGTTTATAAAGATATTGTCATGGTGGAATTGTAACAACACAGTTAATTATTGCTTGGTTTCTAGAAAAACATAAATTTTTAAAAACAAAAATGAAGCTCATTTCACATTATATTAGACCAACTGTTTAGCTGTAATGCAGACGTAGCTGCAATTGCTAATTGGGAATTCATATAATTCTTGATTCAGTCATGTTCTACATTTAAAAGCTTATGTTATACTTTATGCTTTAATGGAAATGAATATGCCTGTTGTAAAATTTCAAAAAATCTAACCAATAAGATTTTTCAACAATTGAAAATGGTACCCCAGATGGATAAATCGCATGACCACCAGTTCATGTAGAACTTCCTAAAATATGATCATTAAATTATGATTAATTTGTAACAAAAAAATACCTTTTACTTAAATTCAATTAAATTAACTGTACTTTCCACCAGAAGAGTTGATTCGTTCTGTTCTATTAGGCTTGCATCATCTTTGCATTTTTTGTTCGTTTTTAATAATTTTGGATTGAAATAGGACACTTTCGACATTTCACAATATGTTCCTTTAAACGAGTTGCATTTTTAGAATATTTGGCGTTGCAATAAACACATGAGTAAAACGCCCCACGTTTAACGATACTGCCTATTTTCTCCCCTCTTCTACTTCCTTTGCAGTAAGTCCAGATATTACTTTTTAATTTTTCCATAATGATTTATAATGTTAGTAATATATTATATTATAATGTAATTTACGAAATGCAGTATAAAGCTTGTACTTTTGCTAATTACCATGCAATGTGCATGAGGATGCGACCACGGGGCTAGGTACTAGAAAGTACAAACTAAAATAGGAGTCAACGTTTTAGTTTCAGGTTTTTTATTTTGTGTGATTATTATATCTGCTTGTTTGCCACACACACTCAATTAATGCTAGATTGCGTTTGTATTTTTATTAATTCTGACGGGAAAAAATATCAAGTTTAACATTGAGTACAGCTTCTACAGTAATATAAACAAAGGGAAAGCACAAAGCACTACAATATTATAATGTATAACTGAAATAGTGTGCGCAAACAAAATAGTCTAAACCTAAACCAACATGTTAAATATTCTGCTGCGATGTGATAATATTGCAACTTAAGAAGCATGTTTATTTGTGTTAATTACACATTAACCTTTAAAACTACTCGCTCAAAAATTATTTTTAAAGGTGTTGCAGGTTATAAAATAAAATACAAAATAATTTTACAAATATTCGCGTAAATTGTACCAAATTTTCGGAAATATTACTGATTATTCCGAGGAGAATTTTTGCTGCTTCCGACATTAGATTTCAAATGTTTGTATATTTCCAAAATTCACTGAACATCTAGCAAAAGAAATAACTACTGTGTTTTAGTATATCCAAGTATTTTCTGATATTTAGCTTCTGCAGTTTCACGAAATTGTTTAAGACCTTCAGCATACATTGTATACATAGAAATATGACCATATTTTAAAATAATATTTTCCCACATCTTTGAGCAAAAAATTCTGTTTGTTTAGTATTATGTATTATATGTGCTGTACATTCAACGCCAGTAATGCTTAGACAAAACTTTTCATTGAATTCAAAAAAATAATTATTTGTATTTCGTCTCGCTTTTCTTCTAAAATTTGCATTCGTGTTGTCTACACGGTATGCTTATCATTTTATGCTTCAAATTGTTATTTCTAAAATAATGGAATTGAGAATTATTTCTGAAGTTTTGACAGACAAGATACGAAATTTAAAATTCTAATTTTTATTCCAGTTTCCAAATCAAAAAGACTAATAACGTTTGGAAATAACTTTATATCGTGATGATTAGATTCATCAGAATATACAGGGTGTCCACGTCCTCTGTGAAAGTTCTATAACTTTTATGTTATTTAAGATATCAACTTCCGGTTTTTTTAAACGATAGCCACGGCTAGGCCGCACAATCTAAAAATATTTTCACCTATATACAGGGTGTGCCAATATGGTTTCCAACCCAAAGTTATGTTTTTTTAAATGAAACACCCTAGATTTGATACCATATTCTAAAAGCTCTTTTGATGCTCATCAAAATTATATAGAGGTACTATAGGTCTACAATGGACGGTTTGCTTTTTATGAGTCACTTTATGTCAAAATCATGTCAACTTTGAAAAATTGCAGAAGTTTTCTTATTGAACTTGGAGAGTTGATTCTTTCACGACATAATTTTCCATATCCTGTTGTATTATTATCGATAGCGCGATGTGCTTGTTTTTCCTTTTATTGTACAAGGTGAAGCAAAACGCAAAATGAACAAAAGTCAATTTTTTAAATGGCACCCGCCATATTGGATTTTGCCATTGAATAGTGTTTTTGTGGAGCTTTCTATTGACATATAATGTTTTATAGGTTACATGAAAAAAATTTCTGAAAAATTGAGAAAACATGTTTTTTATGCAGTTTTGGGACTAGAGAAAACTAAGTAGGCTACTAGCATCAAATCTGACATATCTTGGTTACCAATAATACCTCCTCATGCATTAAGGGACCATTGATGTCGATGATCGACAGTTCTTAACCAATGTGGATTTTCGGTTGCATAGTAATGCATATTATGCCTATTGACTGATTCGTTGCTTTTGAACGATGCCTCGTAAGTGAACAAAATGTTCGAAACGTAATAATTTTCGGCAAACACACTGCTTATTCTACTTGAAAATTGTATGCGATTCTCAAAATCATCTCCATATAGTTCTTGATGAAGTTCGATGTGATAAGGGTGGAATGGATGTTTCAATATTATATTGTTTACGCTGATTTTTGAAATATCAGTTACTAGAGCGATTTCTCTGGTGCTCAGATTCCGATTTTCTTCTATTATCAGCAAAACTTCTAATTCGGATTCGTCGTCAATTCGTTTTGCTATTATTTCACACTTAAAATATGCAACGTTTCCAGTAGCTTCAAATCTGTCTCGCAGCTTTTCAAAGGTTACAGTTTGTGGCATTCTCAAGTTTGAATATTTTTGATGATAGATTCAACTTGCCAATAAAGGGTTTCGATCAGCTTCTCCAATACAGTATATCATATTAATTAATTCTTGACGTGTGAAATTCATTGTGACATCAACAATTTAAACGGAAAATTTTTAAGATAATTAATATTGACAAGATATGTCAGATTTGATGCTAGTAGCCTACTTAGTTTTCTCTAGTCCCAAAACTGCATAAAAAACATGTTTTCTCAATTTTTCAGAATTTTTTCTCATGTAACCTATAAAACATTATATGTCAATAGAAAGCTCCACAAAAACGCTATTCAATGGCAAAATCCAATATGGCGGGTGCCATTTAAAAAAATTGACTTTTTGTTCATTTTGCGTTTTGCTTCACCTTGTACAATAAAAGGAAAAACAAGCACATCGCGCTATCGATAATAATACAACAGGATATGGAAAATTATGTCGTGAAAGAATCAACTCTCCAAGTTCAATAAGAAAACTTCTGCAATTTTTCAAAGTTGACATGATTTTGACATAAAATGACTCATAAAAAGCAAACTGTCCATTGTAGACCTATAGTACCTCTATATAATTTTGATGAGCATCAAAAAAGCTTTTAGAATATGGTATCAAATCTAGGGTGTTTCATTTAAAAAAACATAACTTTGGGTTGGAAACCATATTGGCACACCCTGTATATAGGTGAAAATATTTTTAGATTGTGCGGCCTAGCCGTGGCTATCGTTTAAAAAAACCGGAAGTTGATATCTTAAATAACATAAAAGTTATAGAACTTTCACAGAGGACGTGGACACCCTGTATATATGGAAAGAATTGTTTTCATTCTGGAAAATGCATACTACGATGCACATTACACACAATTGTCTCCAATTTTGTTCTAACACAATTTATTGAATACCGTTTTGATAAATTGTGATGTGAAGTTACAATTGTGATTAACGGCTTGAAATGACATAAGTTCTTCTGCCAATGCTAATTGATTTTCTTTGTCTCTACTACCCTTTTTCCCTTCCTCTGCTATATTACCTGGGTTTAATGGTAGCAGTAAAGTCAGTTTCAACTTATAAGAAACACAGAATTAATTTATAAAGAAATGACGGAGATTAAAACTTTTAAAAGACCCAGCAAGATATCTCTATCTGAAATTAAGAGCGTCATATTTGAGTTTTCAGTCGTGGAACTGGTTGGAAGTGTACCTCCATTGTTTCCTATTCTGAACTAACCTTCATATTTCCCTGAAATTCCTACAGCCTACATCTTTCTCTATCTCTGTGCGATAGTCGAATTTTGGTTACCTCTACCTCTCTTTTTCCCTTCTTCTGCTTCTAATTCCTCATGCTTTAGAACGTGTCCTATCATCATATCCCTCCTACTTTTTACTGTTTTCACATATTTATTTCTTCCCCGACCCTTTCTAGTACCTTTTGTTCTTAACTTTGTCCATGATATCCTCATCATATGTCTGTAGTACCACATTTCAAAGGCTTCTATCTTTTTCCTGTTCACTTCCCCTACTATCCACCCAATAAGTGACTACAATGTTTTTTAACGTAAAAGACAATTTTAACGGCTAAGCTACTATTAAAGCCACTTATAGCAAATTGCCTGAACTGTTACTGCTTTGAATACTGGGAAGGTAGCCGAATAGTGTCAGAATTAGATACAATTACCTAAAGTCACCTCCTTTAAAGCAATTATTTGTCTTGGATAATTTTTACTCTGATAATCATGTACACCAATGATCCCACAAATGATGGAATCTTTTTTCAGTAATAATAATTAGAAGAAAGATATTCTATTAACTTTTGTTTTCAATGAATGCAATGCAATTGACTACAATTAATATGAAATAGTTAATGTTTTTAAATTAACCGTCATTAGCTAAACCTTACTATTTATTTGCACTTTTAAATTAACCACTTATGCTATCTTGCACATGTGCATATTATCTTGGATCCTCGTGCAATCTTTTTCAAGGTATTCCTGCTTGGAGATACTCGCAGTGTTCGTGGATTTGCAAGAGAAATTAGTGGCAACACTGTACAAAACTGTCAAACTTTATTGCCTCAAATGACAGTATTCTTAAAACGTAATTCTAGGTATTCATTTGCATACAGTTACCAGCACTATGTTGCTACATTTGACGTCATCGTAAAGTTAATTCGAATGGACTATATTTGTTATCCTTGCTACATATATATTATATTATATTATATTATATATTATATTATTATCTATTCTTCTGATATGATCCTTAAAAATCATGTTTGATGTTTGTTTCATGAACTCATTTCTATGAAGTGATTGTTTACTTGTTTTTAAAATTGATAGTTAAATTTATTCTCATTTACAATAAGATTTGTACTGCTGTGTGTTTTCTGTGAATGTACCTGTATTAATTCTATGCTTGAATTGAACTACGTTAATATTAAATTATTTTCCTTTGTATAACTATAAATTTAAGAACAGTTAAAGGTCTAGAATAGAACCTTGAGGTTTACGCTGATGCTGCTTGAGGTATATGTATCAAACTATTTAAGCCATGCCTGAAAATTATCCTATTTTTATGCACTTTAGTTATTTTAGCAGAAGGTGAAAATCAAGGTAATCGGAAGATTTACAGTGTTAAAAAATTTGTAAGTTCAATTCCTGTTTTTGTGCAGTTTATTTTCTATGAAATCTATTATGTTTTCCTTGATTTTATTGACTAATATGCGATGTTTTAGATTAATCTAGATGTGTATATTGTACTAAGCATTGGCTTGTTCAATTTCTTTGGGTGTACTTTTTATTATCGAATTGTTCTGAAATACTATCAATTCCTGATGATATTCAACGAACTTCGTTCGTTTATGAAATCGATTTGTCGTCCGTCTGTCCGTCCGTCCGAGGCCTTTCTAATGGTCGGACATCAATGTGTGATACATCAATCGATTCAGCTCGGTGTCCAGAGCTTAAGTTTTGATGTCAGTTAAAATCGGACCACGGGGGCGCCGTGCCCCCGCGATATTCCGTCGGAAAAAAAAAATTTCAAATAGGTCCAAAATTAATGTGCGATACATATTTGGACTCCCCTAACATAGCTGAGTCGAAATATGGTACCCCACAAAATCTGACCACGGATACCCGACCCCCCGGGAATTAATTTTATCAAAATTTCAAATAGGTCCAAAATTAATGTGCGATACATATTTGGACTCCCCTAACATAGCTGAGTCGAAATATGGTACCCCCACAAAATCTGACCACGGATACCCGACCCCCGGGGAATTAATTTTATCAAAATTTCAAATAGGTCCAAAATTAATGTGCGATACATATTTGGACTCCCCTAACATAGCTGAGTCGAAATATGGTACCCCCACAAAATCTGACCACGGATACCCGACCCCCGGAATTAATTTTTATCAAAATTTCAAATAGGTCCAAAATTAATGTGCGATACATAAATTGTTTTAAAGTAAGTCTACATTTGGAAGTTCGTTGCGACAATGCCTTGCATTTTCAACTTGTTTTGATTTTTAGTTGTACACGATCAATTGTTTGGATATTGCTGATGTAACTCTTTTCCCAAAAATTAATTCTAAATAAATGTTGACCTAATTTAATAAAGTGTCAAGTGAATATTTCATTTGATTGAGGAAATATGGTAGGAGTTATTCATAGTCAAAATATTGGTGTCTCTACTATCGATATTGATGTGTCGAATCTGCAAAAAATTTTGAGTTCTTGAAAACATTCAAATAAAGAGACCATTAACCAAAAATGTTTTATTACTTATCAAGCGACAGTTATTATATATAGTGTTCTTGCACCATTGTGTGAAATTAAATAAACATTTCTTATGTGTATATTTATAACTAAGCTATATGCCCGCGTCTTACAATTAGAATTATAATTTGACCAATTTATAATTCCTTTTTTTTGTACCTTGTACAATGATTAATTAGTTTTGCCCAGCCCAAAAAGTAATATAATTGGCAAACATCTGAGAGTGCATAGGTAACCATTGGAAACATGTTATTAAAATAATTATTTGTTTAAATATTTTAGATATATTTACAATGACTAAAATACAAAGGGATTTTGCTATGCTTCTGATGGAAATGGTTGAAAAGACAGATATTAATGATACACATATCGAAACTGAAATTAAAACAAAAACCCAAGACCTGTTAGATAATTTAATTTCATTTGCTACTGTTGAAATAGGAGATAAACGTCTCATTACAATGGAATCTTTAAGAGAAAGAAAATTAAATCCTAAAATAGAAAATTTCCTGTTTAACTTAGCTGTTGCAGAAAATATAATGATGCTCTGATAAATAAGTGTAGCCCTACACTAGGATTAGTATTTGCGTGCTAATTTGATACAAGTCAAAATATATTATTTTAATAATTACCTAAGTTTTATTGCTAAAGGTAAAATTGTTATACCTATATCATAATAAACAGTGATTTTTTTTTAAGTTTGAATACAATCTCCGTTGATCTCATTACTTACTTGACAAATGGTTTCAGAAGCCATCACATTTATTTATTAGAGGAGAAGGTGCAAATATGGAATACCATTTTGTTTATTAAATATACCTTCTAAACGAAGAGGCAAATCAAATCTAAATTTGGCGAGGCTCTACCTATTATAGCTAGGTATAAGCATTTTAATCAAATTCAATATACCCTTAATATTTTTGAAAAACAATCGTTTGAAAAAATGTAAAAATCGCCTCTTCAAAATATTGGATGGAAGTATGGAATACCTTTACAAATTAATAAATAAATTTATAAAGTGAATTTTTTATTGTTAAAGACCAAAAGTATAATATAACCATTTATTGTGCACTCGTTTAAACAGCGGCGCATACTGTCAATCAAGTGATCAATTTTTTCCTGTGGTATATCATACCAAGCTTTTTGAATCCGAAGCCGAAGATACTGCAAGTCGTTTGGTGGGTGTGGTCATTCACTTAGCCTTCTGCCGATCATCCCAAACATGCTCAATGGGTAAGAAATCTAGCGAGCGAGAGGGTCATGAGGAAACAACAGCGTTAGCATCCTGCAAACATCATATTGTAACCCTTACCGTATAAGTGAATGCCTTATCTTGTTGGAAAATGGAATTTTCCAACCCCGAAGAATTGAAGTGCAACAGGCTTTACCACATTGGCAATGTAACTTGCTGTGTATAAGTTGCCATCGATGAAGACCAAGGGTGATCTGCTACCATAGCATATTTCACCCCATATCATCGCTCTTTGTGTAAGGGCTGTGTGGCATTCCACAAAAAATGTTGAATTATTGTATTCTTCGTGCCTTCTTCTTGAAATCAATTTGCTCATTCGTTGCTCCATTCTAGTCTGCAGGTATGGTGAAGTGAAGTAAGAGGAAGACGCAAAAATGAATGATACGAATGCGGTC
Organism: Platerodrilus igneus; assembly: GCA_036346225.1. Lineage (NCBI taxonomy): Eukaryota > Metazoa > Arthropoda > Insecta > Coleoptera > Lycidae > Platerodrilus > Platerodrilus igneus. The sequence goes on from JARFIW010001303.1 coordinate 6,337,071, forward strand.
CATAAGATTTTATCTGGTAATAGACGGATGACATTGGCAATCTATCCAGTTTATTGCAATTGATCAAGTTGTTGAAAATCTGTCTGTTGTGACCAACAGTCTTAAATGGCATTCTTCATGATCGGTAGTCGCCCAGGGACGTTCAGATTCTGGACAACCTTGTTCAACCCCTTCATTGGACCATCTTTCCACCAGTAATATCTCTAAACAAAAGTCCGGCCTCTCTCAAATCAATAATACGGCCACATTCAAAATCATTTAGTTTTGATAATTTGCATGGCGAACTCTTGGCATTCTTAAATTTTTATAAAGCATTAGTGGACAAACCATCGAAAACTTAACATTTATTACACACCAATAGCTTGTTTACAATTAATTGATACTAAGTGACAACAAGGAAATGAAAAAAGACAAAAGAAAAAAATGTCTAGATTTTATTTAAATTTTAATCATAACTTTGTTTCATCAAAATTGCCATGTTTTGATAATTTACAATACAATACACTTTGGTATTAACTACTTGCACCTCACAGACATATTTATCTATCTTCACACGTACGTACTCATTATGTGCCCACATGATGCACTGAACTCATAATTCGCCACAAAATTTTTCATCACAAAAAATGTATTCTGCATCATTATCGTCAAGGTAGGAAGGTCTTCATGTATCATCCAAATTGTCATCTGAATCATCTGCTAGGTCACACCATCATTATTGTCATTCTTCTGGGGGGAGAGTACTTTACGTTTAATATTTGGATGCTTATTGAGTAAATTTCTTTTTCATATCCCTGGACTTTTCAAGACTAATGTTCCTTTTAGTTTTAGAAACTTTTGCCTCTTTTTCATTTTTTCTATTTATGGACTCATTGAGTTTAACTTTATAAAGAGATGACGTAATCAGAGAAGCTTTGGCAGCTTTTTGTTTCTTGTTAGAATTCTTTTTCTTTGAGTTGGGAATCGGGCTAATGTCAAAAGGAGACAATAGTAGAAATTTGTGAGCTGCAGTGTTTGTGTTTGATGACTTTGAACACGAAAACTGGTTTATGTCGGATGCACGATTGTGGACAGCTACTTTGTAAAATAGGGTTGCTGTAGATGAAGAAGGTTCAGCTTGGTCATTATGAATAATTCCTCTCTTTGCTGCTTCTTGATTTGTTGCTAAAAAGTCAGCATTGGAGAAAATATTTCTTTTCAGGTGGTAGATTCCAGTAACCCGAAAACCATTGCAGCTACTCACGAGTCTGAGCTTTAAGATTTGCCCTACCAAACAATTCCACCACATCAAAAGGACTTATTGTTATGATGGATCCATGCTCTAATTTCTTCACTATAATATGTTTTTAATGGCTCCATAAATGATTTGTCCAAAGGCTGCAGCTTATGTGTCAAATGAGGAGGCAAAGATACTATGACTATGAGATTCTCTCTTGCAAGGTCTATGTTAATGTTACAGGTATGACTGTATGCCCATCGAGAATTAATAAAATCGGGTTATCTTTAGAGGGTTTTATATGTTTGATAAAGTGACAACCATTGAGTGAAAATATGGGCCTGTACCCAACCAGATAGATGTACAACTCCAACAGACCCTGGAGGAGTATCTCTGTATTCATATCTTTCCTAAGAAAAATCGCTCATAAAGATGGTACAAACTGATCAGCAGGGCTCATGGAAAAATAACTTTTATCAAAGCCTCCTTTCTGCCAAGGTTAAGGATGCAATCTGACGTTTACCTCGTAGGACTATTGCCAAGGAAATTATGCTGTGTACAATGGTTAATCCTAATTCATCTACATTATAGATGTTTGCTGGAGGGAAGGAACATTTTTCCAACTCTGTTTCTAGAAGATAACAGAAATCAGAAACCTTTTCTTTACAGAAACCTACAGCTCTGGCAAATGATGCCCCAGTAGGCTTCCTAATTGACAATTCTGGATGCCGCTTCACAAATAAATCAAGCTATACTCTACGTGTCCATCCTGATGCAGAAAAGGGGTGTTCAATTGTGTTTCTAAAAGTCATTTGGCATGCAAGTTGTTTTAGATCTTGCTTAGTAAGTCAGTAGAATTTTGATTTCATTACTAAAATATATTGCACTAGCTGCTGTTTTATATTGTCTCTCTAGAACACATTTCCTTCCCAACTGTTACTGCAGCTTCTTTAGGTGAAATAGTCGTGTTCTGATAAAGGAGAAAGAGAGTAGCATGATGAACTCCATAAATATTGGCAACCTTCAGGTAGCTCATTTTCTTTTCCCTGACAACCTTAATTGCTAAACTTTTTTTTATTATTATATTTATTCTACTTCCACAAACATTGTGTTAAGTTGTTTGTGGCATTCTAAAATAAAAGTCAGAAACGTCTATTAAGAAATATGGGTGTAAATATGGAATACTTGTATTCAATATTTACAACAACTACATAGCCAACATTTACGTTATATCAAGTTACATAAGTTGAATTACAGAAAAGAAGTTATCTCCTCCAAAAGCGTAATTCATATAATAACGATGTACATGCAATGCATTTAATAACGGCATACCTGCTTAAGCTTTATGAACATGCGATTCACAATGTCTGTGACAACAGCCTGAAAAACTTTTATGAATGAATTGTAATGAATGAAAGCCTAAATGAAGTACGTAATCAAATTCAACTACTTACCGTTAGATGTTGATTTTGATAATGACCGCCCTTCCATATTACATATGTATTCGATATTTGCACCTTCTCTATTAGCATTTACATGTATTTATTCTGCAGTGAATGTGAATTACAATTAAATGTATCATTACCTTTTAGTCTTTTAATTTTGTGTTTGCTTAATGTATATACAGAACGCGAAAAGTTTGGCAGGTATTACTATGCATTATTGTAGCCTTGACTTGTAAGAATGTTGATAACTTTTATTCCTAAAGTATGTAATGTTAATTTACAAAGGAGCTGTATACAGTTTCTGCACATTCAGTGCTGACATCTTATTTCGGTGGTAAAATAATGCATTGTTAAAACCTTGCCCTTAAATTATGCTAATAATCCTTTGTTTCTTGCGTATTTAGCTCAAAAAATCACATATTCTTATATCGAAATAGTCTTAATACAACTTTTTCACACTTAGGACTGACAATCTTATTGTTTTGGAATCGAAATATGAGGTGTACTTTTAAAGTAACTTCCATTTGCACACATCTTTTACATAGCTTGTTATTTGTCATGTGCGTTATGGGTAGTTTTCCCTTTAATGCATGGGATATCTGCATACAGTTGCTGCTTGTATAATAGTGTTATTTATCGCGCGTTCAAAATATCCAAGACAATCTGACAAATCATCGGTATGAACTTTGCAGTGCAATTGATTTTTTAAATGCTAGAAATGTGCGACCAAGCAAAAGTAAAATAGAAGGTCAATCATCACAGTAACAACATGTTGGTTCTCTGAAAACAAAAAATTTAAACAGACACTTTCGGTAACATGTGTAGCATATTCTGGGACAGACAACGTATTTTTTTGGAAGAATGTATGGTGAGAGGCTCAACAATAAATTCTGCTGTTTATTGTAAGACTTTAAATCTTGTCATCTGATTTGGATGTCATCCTTCCTACAGTCCTGATCTGGCACTGTACGTTTACCAGTTCTTCTTATACCTAAAAAAATTCTTCCGTGGTACATTTTGAGCATGACGAAGATCTTGAAAATGGTTAGTAACTTTGTTTATGAAGAGGGCATACAAAAGCTTGTACCACATTATTACAAGGTCTCACTTATGGAAATAAAATTTAGTAAATATTATGCTTTGTTATTTAATTGTACCAAATATGTTGAGAACGATAAATAATAGCTTGCAAATACTGTTGAAAAAAAGGTCAACACATCTCCACTTCTTCGAATTAGTTTGGTTCCATTATGTTTGTATATATAGGGTGCTCCAAAAAGCACTAATTTTTAAAAAACGAATAAACCTATCAAATTTTAATAAAATACAACATAACCTACTCCACTGAGTCACTCAATGAAATTTCCAATAACGCCCTCACAGGTGTCTGGCTGAATATCGGTAATGATATGATTTCATTCTTCAGTTCTTGAATTGTACACATTTTGTTGGCATACACCTGTAACTTAACAAGGTTTGAGGTCACAGGATCAGACAGGCCACTCCTGGCCACCACAAAACTAAATTACCCGGTCTGAAAATTGTTGTTGGTATAAGCGAATATTTCATACTAGGTGTAGCATATCATTTCATCCTGCTGAAACCAAAAATGGTCGATGTTCATATTTTAAAAAAAGGCCATAACCAACTGATTGCCATGAGACTATAAGATTCTCTATTTACCGTAACTACAGCTCCATTATCTCTAAAGAAAAATATGCTAATCACCCTACCAGGCCAAAACCGTACTGCAATCATACTTAGCAGATGCATTTTGCACTTGTGAACTACTTGTAGAATTGCTACACTTCGTTTAACGTTTTATCTGGTCGGTAATGCAGTTAACAAAATGTAACACTTAGATTCTGGTACATTGAAATGCCGATAGATGGCTCTTAAAAGCCGGTAATACAATTACCAAAGTTCATAAGATACACCATGACGTCACTGATAATTTATATTGCGCCATAATTAAGCGGGTTACATAAAATTAAAACAATAAAATTAGAGAGTCTACTCACGTGAAGGATCCGCTAACCGGCAGGAAATCACGCTGCGGTAGCCTCGGCATCGCTGCTGCTGGTAGAGTTGGACCTCCAAATTATCTCGGGTCATGGGATGCTCCAGGGTCATCTCCGTTCCTATATGCAGTGGAAGACGGGAATAGGTAATTAAGGAAAGATAATCAAGATAAGGAAATCTACATAATAAGATAACACGACACCCCGCACGACTGTTCACTTCAAAGTTCGGCGTAAAAAGCCACGTTTCAGCGAGAACCGCTGGAACTCCCTTACTCTTTGTAGCATTGCCTTACCCTATCGGGATAATTCACACTTGCCAATTGCACTATTGTGACGTACCGGAAGCCCCGCCCAGTCTATTTAAATTGTTCCCGCTTCTTGCGTATTTAAAATTATGGCGGGAACTTCCGCACATCAAGAAAACTAACTAAAACAATGTTTAAGTGCAAATTCGATTTGCACGTAACAGAATACACACGCGCGCACGCACACTCACCCGCACGCACGCACGCGCGCACATACACCCCCCCCCATTTCATCCAGTTCTATTTGTTCATTAATCCGTTAAGGTGGAAATGGGATTCATCGCTGAAAATATTTTTTTTGCAAAATTTGCTTCTACTGGTAGTCTCTTTTCAATCCATTCGCAAAATCTCTTTCTGTTTGGATGATCATGAATTGATTGTCTTGGATTTAGTGTGGCATTTTGTTGCATGACAGCAGCAGTAACTTGCTGCTTGTTGTGTCGAGTTCGAGAGTTGGGGAAATATGCTCTTCTATTGAGTCTATAACTTGTGAAGTACCCCAGAGATCAATATTAGGTCCATTACTTTTCTGTCCATAGTTCTATTACTATAGTATTACTAAAGTATTGTTATTATCACATACATGCGGACATGCAGTTATATTGTTCATTTAAGGTATGTTCTTCAATAGTTTCATCATCCGATATGGATTTATTCATTCAACGATTCAAATCTTCATCAAGCATTCAATTGTCAGAATTCTTAAATTTGTTAAAATGGCTACTGTCGATGCTTTTTTATTTTAGTAATAAAGGAATCAAAACACTGACTTTCTTAGACAGTTACTTAACTTTTGATTCCATGCACGAAGGGCTTGTTTGAGACTATTAATAATTGTAAATAGACTTGTATATAGTAGTACGCTAATACGAGAGAGAAATAGTAGGTTATGAGTACAGGTAAAAAAATAGAAAAAGCGAACTATAGGTTTGACTAGTTACGCATGATTCTGGTAAAAGGGACACGACATTTTGTAATAGTGATTAAAACATTCCTAGATTGTACAACTACATTGAAATAAAGATTGAATTAGTTTAAAGCCTTCGGCGTTTTCATATCAAAATAAGAGGTTATGGGCCCAGTAGCTACAAACTACATTACGTGTCAATTGAAGAAAACCACGATAGACAGCGATGTTAAGTACACGAAAAATGAAGAGGATAGAGAGAAAAGTTTATAGTTGAAGTACCAACTAGTAGTGGGAAGTTTGATATATTTGATGACAAATACGAGTCCAGATATTACGTTCGCTGTCACATGTTTGGGTCAATTTACGTCAAATCCGAGCAATGATCATTGGAATGCATTAAGGCGAGTATTGAGATACTTGCAAGAAACGATCAATTACGGAATCACGTACCGAAAACAGTCCGAAAATCAAATAGTTACTTATACAGACGCAGATTGGGGTAGTGATAAAAAACAACTGTAAATCATACAGCGGAAACATAATGACTATCCTTTGGAGGGGCTGTGACTTGGTTATGTCACTTTGCGAATGCAATAAAGAAGCCACTTGGATGAAAACTTTTTGTGTGAATTAAACGAGACAGACGGCAAGGTACCATGGAAGATTAAGATCGACAACGCTGCTGCGAAGAATATAGCTGAGAATAACGTAAGTGACCGCAGTAAACACATCGAGCTTAAATTATTTAGAATTCAAGAGAACATAAACGGTGGACAAAATGAGCTACAGTACGTGCCGAGTGAAATGAATCTAGCCGACAAGTTCACAAAAGGACTCAAACGCATGAAAATGCGAAAGTTGTGTGGTGACATTGGAATTGGCTAAACGAGTTAATCCAATTCAAGACGAGTACAGGTAAAAAAAAATAGAAAAAGCGAATGATGTGTTTGACTAGTTACACATGATTCTGGTACAACGGATATGACATTTTGTAATAGTAATTAAAACATTCCTATATTGTACAATTACAATGGAATAAAGATTGAATTAGTTTAAAGCCTTCAGCGTTTTCATATCAAACCAGATCTTGCATCTCATACTCTAACGTAAGAGAATGTTTAAGTTTACACCTTTCATCTGGATTATAACTAAATATCAGCAAATCATCTACATAAAGTGTTATGATCAGCAAGACTGTTCTCTTGACATACGTGCACGTTTCCTTGTTACCTTGTTTGAAACCTAAACCAATTAGACAGTGACTTAACTTTTGATTCCATGCACGAAATCGTCTTTCTACATACTGTATTTACTATATTTTCATTACCCTGAATTATTGTATATTTAGATTGGTGTATATAAGTAGTTTCATTCAAGTCCCCATTCAAAAATGCTGTCTTTACATCTAGATGGCTAATATCTAGATTATATTGTGCTGCTAATGCAATTCGCATTTTGACATTTTCACAACTAATGACAGGAGAATAAGTTTCATCAAAGTCACTGAAAGAACAGATTAATTAGTTATCTAAAATGTTAAAAATATTAAACCAATGACAATTTGGCTTTAGAACAAGGGCAAATACAATTGATGCTATAATAGAGCTAGTTGGAAAACTAAAAAATAGTTTACAGAACAACGAAAAATGTATAGCCGTTTCCCTAGGTCTTGCAAAAGCATTCAAAACATTCCCCCATGATCTTCTACTAGAAACTCTTGAAGCATATGGAATTAAAGACATTGTGTTGAGTATAGTAAACTACCTAAAAGATAGAAAGCAGCTCCTAAAATATAATTGTTATATCTGTGGCTCATTAGAATAAAACATTTAGTTAAACAATCAAAGAATGAATTGAAGATCAGATTTGTTATCGAAAATATTGTTATTCAAATTTACTTAATTCAAAAATTAATTATTAGTTATCAATTTTCTCTCTAGAAGTTATACCAAATAGAGACACAACAATAATAATATACCCAGTGCTACAGTTTTATATTTGCTGGAGTTTTGCACTTTAAAAATATAAAGTTTTATTCTTAAAAGATGAAAAGGCTAAAAACTGTATTTCTTCGGCTAACTTGGCTATTATACCCAAGGGAGAGTTAGATATGGGTTGAGGCTGAATTTACTTAGTTAAATAAAAGAAAATGTAATTTTAAGTTGGCCGTCACTGTATTTAACAAGTATTAATTAATTTTGAGGGGCAGATACTGAAAACACTTGTGTTTTTTAATTAAAATTCTTGGGTAAATATAGTGTGACAAATATAGGGTAGATCTTATCTCAGCCAATTAGATGTCTTTCCCAACAAAAAATAATTCCGCATATGCAACTCTTAAATTACAATACACAAGAAAATTGTTAACGTAATGACTCGTCTATTTCATTTTTGAGAAATAAATATTTTTATTATAGCAACTCTATAAAATCATATTCAATAAAATTATAAAATCATTTTACAGGTTTTTAGCTTAAAATATTCAAACAGGAAATTTTAAATATTTTATGCATTTACAAGCTCGTTATTTCAACCATGATTTATCAGATCTGACATACCATTTATATGTTCAGATTTTTCCATAAAATAAATTAACTACATTTCAATGTATAAAAGAGAAAAATTAAGTGGTTATTCTACTTTTATACAAGACAAATTTCTTGCAAATCATTACACAAAATAACGTTTAACATAATTCTCTAGTCCGGCCTTTCGCAAATGAGAAGGACAAACAAAAGAAAGCTCTAATTGTTACAAATTTTAAATAGGAATTTTAATTATAATTTTTGTTGTACAAAAAGAATCAAATAGACTGAATTAACGATATTTTTACTTTTAGTTTGGTTAACGAGTGTAATGACGTCTCGAGCTTTAAGGGAATTTGATTAATATAACCGGTTTTTTATAAATTCTCTAACGAATTCAGCAACACAATAAAACACCCTTAATAATGAGCTGGAGATAATTACTCCTATGGAACTACTCTGCTGTGGTGCAGGATTTAACTAGGCGAAACTGTAATTTATTGACATCAGTGGTTCATATTCATGTAACAGAACTAACCACCTCAGACCAACAACTCTGAAGGAAAAGTGATATTCGAATTCTTAAATTTTGCGCATCAACAACCCCATTACGAACTTCTCAGAGGATGGAATGGAAGTGATGAAATTATCAGGGTAGCTCATAAGAACAATTTGTTTCGGAAAACGCTATCTACATGAAATTATGCCAAAGAAGATGCTCAACAAAACCAGGACAGACCACGAGCGGTGTTTATAAAACGGCTTGGAAGACCTTGAAAAGTTTGAGAATCATAATGTATTTACTTATAATTTCTAATGTTAAAGGTTTTAATGATGTTCATAACAAGATTTCAAACACCTGAAGTATATAATTTGTTATTACAACGAAATATGTAATTTAACCTTGCAATAGAATTAATAGGAAATAATGGATTGTTTATTGTTTTCCATCTGGAACTAAAAATTTATTTTGAATATGAAAACTTATTTAGAATTACATATAAGTAATTTTAGCAAATTTGTTCATGTTTTCTTTCTTTTATAAAGAAATGGTTACAACAGTGGTCCACAAGTTATACAAATAGGAACTGTGCCAGGACCTTTACTTTTCCAAACATGAATTAATTCTTCGCTAGGAATTCACATGGAGTCCATAGTTTATGCTGATGATAACTTACTAGTATTCGATAACAATTAAACATTAACCAAACAAAAAGCACAATACAGGCTAGAATACATAAAGAAATGGCTAGATCAACGTAAACCGACTTTAAGTACAGATAATTGTCTTTTTAATTATACAAAAAAAAAATAGACCACATTTCAGTACCCTGACTATTAATGACTTTATTATTAAAGAAATAAATGAAAACACCTTGGAGTAATAATTGATAGTCACTTAAGATGGCGAATCATGCTAATACTTTAGTTAGAAAAATTAATGGACTCGTACACAAATTTTACGAATTACATAAAACCTAAATTGAAAAATTAACCCTTATAATATATAAAGCATTAGTGGAATCTGTGCTAAAATACAGAATCCTAGTTTGAGGGAAGTACCCACAACAATGCTTTACAAACACTTGACGTTACACAAAAATACATTTCAGAATACATATTTCAAAAGAAGGCCTGCTTCAAATCTATTATATAACACAAATTTATTAAACAGCAGGGAACTATTTTTTGTCATGCTGCACAATCCAAGAGCACATCAATCTTAATTATGCAACCAGAGCTAATACTAATAGCAGTATAAAAATTTATTACTACAAGAAAAGTGCAAGTTAGCAATTACAAATCAGTTAAATGACCTATCGAAAATACTAAAGCAAGTGAAGTATATTAACAACGTTAGACAATTACGTACAATATATACATTAGATTATAATAAACTCATTGTAGTTGTTATTTACTCATAACATTGACTTTCTACTACACTTTATTTAATCACATTAGAACCAGGCGTGAGTCCGATTAAGAAAGCAATGTACACATGTTCCACATTTAACTAATAGTTTCGTGCAACTTATTTGCTAATATTGTATCTAGAAATTGAACTTCAATTTAAAAATCAATACACATGCACACACACAGATGATTCACCTAGGTGCATGTTAAATATTACATAAATACACACTACGAAATAAATGTAACACATTCGTTTTTTCCTCAATGCAAACAAAATATCATTAATTAGTACTACACCGAATATTATTTTCTATTTCAGCTATTGAAAATAATTTTACTTGAATTTTCTCTGCGAGTACATCATTTTATTTTCTTCTTGATGCTTATATTTGTAACAAAGCAAAAATTGAAGTTTTACATTAGTTTTAGTACATATACTTCCTCACCATGATCTATTGACCAAACAATAAACTATGTTATTTCCTTTGAATTCTATTGCTAGGTTAAGCCCCCATACTTTATTGTAATCATAAATTACATGCCTCAGGTGTTTGAAATCTTGTTGCAAAAGACACTGAAATTCAAGATAATCGTTTAAAATAGCAGTTTAATATTAGATATTGTAAGTAAATACATTATTATGCTCAAATAGTTCAAGGTTTTCAGAGTTATTTTATAACTACTGCTGGTGGTCTGTCCTAGTTTTGTTAGGCATTTGCCTTCTTTGGCATAATTCCATGTAGATATGGTTTCCCAGGACGAATCGTGCTTATGAGCCACTTTGATAATTTTGTTACTTCTATTCCATCCTTCGAGATACTCATAATGGACTCATTGATGGTAAAATTTAGTTTAAGAATTAAGACAGCGCTTTAACCTGTTTTTTTTAGCACAAAACCTAAGAATCTTAATACAACTTATCCCTTCAGAGATGTGGCCTGAAAGAGTATGAATTGTTACATGAGAATGTGCAATTGATGTTAATAAACGTTTATGGTTCCATCTAGTAAAATCCTGCAACACCGCAGAATAGTTTCATCAGAGTGATTATCCACAAGTCGCTATTAAGGGTGAATGACATTCTGTTGTTGAATTCGTTAAAGAATTTATGGAAAACTGGTATTAAACAACTTCCCTTAATGTTCGAGACATCAACACACCCGGTAACACCATTAGATGTAAAAGTACTGTAACGTTCCGAAGGTTTTTTTTTCATAAAACAGAAATAATTAAAATTTCAATCCTTTAATTTAAGATATTTTGTTAAAAAAAAAAAATTAAGTAAATTCCTGTTTAAAATTTGTAAAAATTAGAGTCTTCTTTTGTTTGTCCTCATTTGCGAGAGACTGAACTAAAGAAATTAAGATTTCTTTGTGTATCGACTTTAGAATTTGTCTTGTATAAAAGTAGAAAAACCATTCAATCTTCCTATTCTATAATTTAAAACTTAGCCGATTTATAAACATGTAAATAATATGTCAGATCTGACAAATCATAATTGAGTTAACAAATTTGTGTATGCTTAAACTATTTGAAAATTCTATTGGAGTACTTTAAAACCAAAAATCTGTGGTACATCTTTGAATAAATCTTCATAATATGCATAAACGTTAGTCTTAAATGGTTCAGTATTAATATATTATAATGAATTTTATTGTTATTAAGAAAAAAAATTTTATTTCTCAAAAATGAAATAGGCCTGTCAATACATTGACTTTTTTTTATGTCTTGTAATTTAAAAGTTGCATTTGAAATATTTTTTGTTGGGAAATTAATCTAATTGATTGAGACATCTACCCTATGTATTATCAATATATTTATACAAGAATTTTGATAAGGAATAAGAATTAATAAATACCAAAGGGTTTTCTGTATCCACCCTTCAAAATTAATTAATACTTGTTAGATACAGTGGCATCCAACTCAAAATTACATTTTCTTTTATTCAACTAAGCAATTTCAGCCCCGACCCATCTCTAACTCTCCCTTGTGGTAATAACCAAGTTAGCCAAAGGCATAATTTTTTTAGACATTACATCTTCTAAGTATAAAACTGTAGCACTATTATAACTAATCATGTTTTTAAGCATTTTTAAAGTATACATCGTGTATTGTATGATCCATGTAGCCGTTAAATTAATAACTATTTTGTATTGCTTTATAGGTTAAATGTAAATTTTGCCAATGATTCGAATTGTGTTTCTTCAACATTTTTATTCTGTTAAAACAATTCTTATTGTTGTAAGGAATGCACCTAGCAGTAGAATTATGTTTGTTTTTTATTAATATTAAGAATAGGTGCACTATATAGTCAATTGGCAAAACTTGCCTTCGAAAGGTTTTCATTAAAAAGATGCACTTTTTTTTAAAAATCGCTGGATTTCAAATCCTATACACGGTACTGCTTCAGACACTGTAGATGTCGTTGAATAAAAAGCAAATTATAGCAGATAAAAAGTTGAGGGTAATTTACAAACTTCAAAGTTCTACATTGTCGATTGTATCATCATCTCTGTGCTGTGCTACAGTCAGCAAGATGAATACTTGGACATGAAGTACATTGAAAGTGACTATCTGATAATGAAGAAACTCACCCCTTCTTTAATATTACTAATTGTAGCAATGTCAATGTAAATATTGTAATTAATGAAAAATAAATTTGAGCAGCCGAATCTATTTTATTTATAATAGTTTTAAATTTCTTAAAGGGAAAATTGGGAAACAGACATTTTATTCTTCCAAAATGAGAGTAATCTGGTAAGTTTGATTTCGTAAGTACATAAAGAACTACTAGAACTTATTGCATAGTTTTTATAACAAGTCATAGGAGTTGAGTATTCATGGTTTTTTCTTGCAAGATTGAATGTAGATGGGGCACTGATTTATGTATAAGTTATTAAAACTACTACTAGATTATTTTAAAGGAAGTTGTAATTGTAGGCGTGTTACATGCCAAAAACAGCTTCATAATTTTGTATAAATATTATTAAGAATATTATGCATAGAAATGTGATCTAGATGTTCCCCGGCAATGTTTTAGGAGGATCAACTCTTTATTATTATGTGAATTTATGGTAACAAATGTTCTCACAGGTTGTGGAACAAGACATGATGTTATCCCACCAATGAGGATGCGTAACGTACAAGGGATGGTGGGTTTTCAAGTTGTTGGAAGTGTCCTATAATGGATTCTTGACATGACCACCTATCTTGAACGAAGTGTGTGAGAGTGTATTATAGAATGTAGTAGTTCTACCTGTAGATTCCTTATCTTTATGATACCTTTATTTTGTGTTCCTGTTTAAGATTTTAAGAAAGAAATCCAGCAAATCTCTTTATAAAAATTTGAGCTAGAGCAACAAGCAGCACTCATGATGACCCAGCTTGATTGATAAATATCGCATTTGCTACATGGTCTGCTACATATTAAATTAAAACATAAGCAGTGTTATTAATTAATTTACATTGTTAATTTAAAACAAAAATTATATTATTTTTACATTTTTAAATTCTGTGTATTATAGTACAACGACGAAGCACAAATAAAGAAATGGTTTTGCAAATGGGATCCGCATTGGATAAACAAAATACACGGGTCAAAAAAACAAAAGCTATCATGCATGTTGTATATTCAAACTAGGCAAACAGCTCTATTTTTTCTAATTTTCCTAATTCTAATATTATAACAAATAATATTGAATTTAAAACCTTCAATATACATACACCTCAATTGCAATGTAATTAATCATCAATTTGTTTCAGTTCTTCACAAAACTTACTTTACTATACATAAACAGTACAACTATAAAAATATATTTACAAATTATACATAAATTTTAAATAACAACGCAGGAATAAATAAATACATAATAAAATAAATAAGTTGTTTTGGAATGATACACTAGAGAAATGCTTTTGTGTTGAAGAGTAAAAATTCAGCATACTTAAAATTGCAGTCCAAATAGATTGTATCGACTTATGGAATTAACACATTTTAAAGTAACTACAAAGTTATCAAACTACCTGTAAAAATAAATCCATATTATGACAAAAATTTGAGTTTGGTAATATACAAGATGGTCGCTGAGGTTGTTTCAAAAATTCATATAAGGATGCTTTAGATGATTTTGAGTACAAAGAATTCTCTTTAGCTTTGCCAAATTCTGAACCGCTTCTAAGATATCGGAGATAAAAATTGCTGATCTGGTTGAGTTAATTTTTAAATTTAATCTTGTGTGTTTAAATATGATCCTTGTTGCTGTGGCTTAGTCAAGGTCATTTAAATAAATTAATTTTGCAGTATTTGTCATTATAGTTATCTTTTGTGGTTCACCATGCCCTATTGCTTCTCTAACTTTGAATATGCAGATATAGTTTTTATGGATATTGCAACAGAAGTTCATTGGCTGCCATTGTAGAATATCGTCGCCACTTCCCGTTAAACTACATACCATACAACAAAACATTTCATAGATTGTTACATTGCTGGGCACCACTGACGGTCTTAGAAATATTTGGATATAACAGGAATTGAATCATCTTGACCAGCCATCGCCATTCTTGCAATGTATTGAAAAAAATCCATCGCAACAGATCAAAAGAAGATAAGCCATTAGGAACTCTGCATGAAAATGGATTGCATCTGTACGACTACCAAAAAGTGGTATATCTGCTTCCTACTGACTGCATTCCAAGAATCACTTCTGTGAGTGACCGAACTCAAATCTAAACAAAATAACAAAAATTTTGTTTGGCAATGAAGCGAGTTTCACCCGCGAAAGCATAAACAATCCACACAACAAACATGTATGTAATGACGAAAACAAACATGCGATGACTGAAACACGATTTCCACATAATTTTACTGTCATCAGAAACGTTTTCTCAAGACTTCACATTTTTGATGTAAATCTGAATAATGAGGACTGCAGAGCTTTTTATAGATGGATGCCAACATTACTGGTTCATGTGCCAGTTCATACTTGCTAACATATGATTTTTATGCCCGACGGCATTTCATTACATATTTTTTAAATAGAAACTACCACAACCGCTGGATTGGAAACAAGGGACCGATTTATTAGCTTCCTTATTTTCTAGATTTGATACCAATAAAATTTTCTTTGTTTGAGGTTATCTTAAATAAATTGCATATGGGACAGATAAGTCAGTCACAGAAATGAATTAGTAGACAGAATCCACAATGCATTTCAACTTCTTCACGATAATATGCAGAACTACATTTGAGAACGAAAGTTGCGAGGAGGCTAATACGTTACTTTGAGGAGGATGATGAGCATGTGAAGCATCTTTAATTTTTCGAACAATGTGCAGTTAATTAAAACTACCGGGTTGCCAAGTTTATCCCAGATATCTCCGAAATGGTTCATTTGGCAAAACTGAAGAGGATCATTTGTACTTAAAATCAGCCAAAGAATCACAAATTTTGGAACAACCTCAGCGGACACTCTGTATAATGGAAATAGGCAGCGATGTATACAAATGCAGTATGACAAACAAAATAGATAGTAACAAAATAATCAAGAGATGGGAATTAACGGTACAATTGGGAAATGAAGTTAAAAAAAATATTTTAAAATTCTTGTTCATTTCGTGCATGTTTTGAAGTTTTACAATTGGATAACTGATTCTGACACAGCACTAACTAAATATTTGGAGCAGGCAAACCTAAATTAGGTATTGAACATAACCATTAATTTAGCGAATTGAAGCAGCGTGTGGAAAAGGACGAGTTTGAACTTTGACTTGACAACTAGTACACCGTTTTCAATTAATTAAATATGCAACTAAATATAACTTTCAGTGAATTCTAAATATATGAAAACAGTCTCATGTGATGGATTCATTAACAGTCAATACCAAACCAATAACCTTTTTATTTACAATTGCTAAAAAAAGTTGAAAATAGTATTACATCATCAAGAATGTTATCAATATCTTGTCAAAATATATTTCTATTTGTGTTTTTAAAAAGAAAAAGGTTGATAATATACTTTTCAAATGGTGGGCTACATAAAAACAAATATGGCAAGTTTATATTTTCAATTTTGAACGAGAATAATTTAAGAACAAAAATAAAAACCAATACAACCCTAGAAATATTATCTTTGAGATGTGGCATACTATATTCATTGATATTATTGCTCAAGAACAACACTCTGAACAGATTAACCCCAATTCTATTAGACTTAACCTGCCGTTCGCCAACTATATGCAATGTAGCAGTTGCTACTTCGTAAATTTGTTATTTAAAGGATAACACTGATCTGCAGTCATAGATGAAATGTTATTATTAAAATAGCGAACGTTTATATAATTATGTTGAAATAAAAACGATTTGTGGCTCAGAAAACAATTATTTTCCAAATTCACAAGTATCACATTGCGTGATAACTAGGACAAAGCAATAATTGCAACAGGAATCTGGTAAGCAATATTAGTGAAGCATTCACAAGAAGAGCTGGAAAAGGAAGGAGATGAGAATATTAACCTGTTTTGTTACCAAGATTTTGAGCCATTGCATAACTTCACAACCACAACGTCAAAATGAAGTATTACATTTGGAGTTTGTGGCTTTTGTATGCCCTAAAACCGCAAAGATGTAGCACGGAAAAAGCATCATCACGTTCAACATTTCAGGAAATTTGAATCTTCAACAGACCAAAGCAGCTCATTCCAACAAGTGTTTTGCTGCCATTTATAACCACATGAAGTAATAAACCTCGTATTTTTTTCATATCACCATAACCTAGCTTTTATCGCACTTTTCAGATACCATTGCATTTCACATTTTATGACTAGTTAAAAAATATAGGTTTCTTTGTACATTTGCAAAAATATTCTCAGGGCAAATAACAATAATTAACAATTAAATTCTAATAATATAATAATTTGACAATATTTATCTACCCTAATATAAGAATATTTGATGACTAGCTATTCTAATGGTTAATAGGACATTTACAACTAAATCTATTAGTACAATAGGCCATTTCTTTTTTATAAACTTGCATACAATTCTAAAATCAATAAACAAAACTTGTAAATTACAGTGCAAACATGAGCCTGTACAAATACAAGAAATAAGGTTTATCGAGTATATCTGAATACCTGATCATTCAAAGATAAACCATATAAATTGTTTACATTATATAAAGGTAGGTTTGGGTTTACAAGTTGCCAAGTTTTATAAATTGCCACAGTTTAATGAAGCTCACATGTTATAGAAACATTCTTTTTCCAATTTGTATTTGTTTTGCATTTTGATTGTTTTCTGTCTTTCTAAATTATTTAATTTTATTGTCTTACATTTTTTCATAAATTTTCTATGGCTTCATAAAATTTTTAAATAGATGAAAAAAAGAAAAAGCTCCAGTCAGGGATACCAAACACACTCGGTCGGCATTTAAGAAAATTAGGGATGCTGTTGCATGACAAAAACTTCTGAAAACTATAAAACAATTTCATCTTCAACAATTTTCTTATAAATCCCATACTGAACACATTACAACCAATATGCCATATTTTCTCCACTTGGTGTATTGTTTACTGATGAATAAAGTTAACACTGTAGTAAGAAATTGAGAAGGTGATCATGTAATGGCATGTGTCTAAATAAGTACTAATTATTTATATTTATGTTACACTTCTAACGGCATCCTCATTTTCACTTACGTTTGTGGTAAAAATAATCAAACCTCATATAAACAACAGCCACACTCAAACTTGCTCAAGCAAGTACAATGCAGTAGTATTTTTAACTCTGTCAGTAGAAATGCAGAAACATATTTGAAGATTACAATTTTAACTCGTGTTGTGAAGATCATTAGCCATGGAAAGAACTCTTAGTCTCAGGTGTTCAAACCAGCATTTGTAAATTTTCTGTTGGAAAGATTCACTTCAGCAAACATATTAGTTCTCAAAAGAGTTCCCAAACTTCTTTATTTTATTTGATTAAATAGTTCTTTTACTGAAGATGACTACTTATTAATTAGTTCTTATTGCATTAGTTTGAAAGTGTAAAGCATCGGCATTACATTAAATAGAAATCGGATACAAAAGAGGAAAAATAATCTTAAATGGATAAAATTAATATTGATGCATCCTTTATAATTCTGATTTCATGAATAGTAGCATTCATTAAGCGGCATTTCTATAAATTAGTAGTTCTATTAAAATCAAATGTAAACCCCACAAAACCATTTATTCGCACCATCTAGTGCCGTAATGATCACACATCGAAAATATAAAGAACGTAAGTGATAAGAGTGGACAGTGTTTTGACAGACTTCAAAGCATACGGTCGTTTTCAAGCTTCGACCTCCGCTTTGTGTAGTGTACACCACCAAATTTGGTAAGTTTATTCACTTCCTCAGTTATGATTTGTCAATGCTAATTTGTACATGTCAATGTTTGTAAGATAATACGCATATTCCCGGCCACACGCCAAAACAGTATTATTTTATTTCTGTTGAATACATATTTGAAAATAACTCAGGTTATAAGTTATTTCAAACCACAAGATAAACAAAATATTTATAACAGTAGATATTCAGAGTGGAATCATGTTTTAAAATAAACAAGGTGTTGATTTATATGTTTGATACCACAATTATCCAAAATACAAGAGAATTTTTTTAGAAATTTTAGTATGATGGAGTATAATTAATGTTACATTGCAATCCCAAGTAAACCTCAGACCGGATGCTTCGTTAGTAAAATTCACAAGTATCAGGTTGCAGATGATTAAATCATTTCGTGCAATACAATGTATTCATTTATATTACCAGACATGTACGCATGACACTAACTTAAGTAAACCATATGACATGCTGGACATTTACACATGACGCTAACTTAAGTAAACCATATGACAGCACGTATCTTTCATGTGCAATAAGAAAGTTATATAATGCCATATACACATGCATGCATGCACGCATATGCACACGTGCGAGTGGAAGAAATGCAAAAGCTACACAGCCGCCAAAAATCAATGAATTGCTTGTCGACCAGTAACAAATAGACTTAAAAGGTTATTATAGATTAAAGAAGTCGAACGAAGCAACTGCACTTTTAACACGATGACCCACAAAATAATCGGCAACCCGAGATCAAATTTGGATAAGGTAGTTCCACACCGCTTTGGTGTAAAATTAGAAATAACTATTTTTTTAATATGGATTTCAGCGGGTGAAATAGATGGCTTTAATTAAATTGGCACTCAGTTATAAAGTTACTATACATGTGTATAAATTGTTTTTTTTTTGTTTTGTGGTGGCATATACAAGGCTTGTTCAATTGAAACCCATGTTTGGTTCAGAAAAAATTTATTGATAACTAAATTTACAAATAATTACCACTGCGATTAAGGCACATATCCCATTGTTTCGTCGACCTATGTATACCCTACCTAAAGAAATCTTGTGGCTGCTGCTCGAAGAATTTTTTCACAACGTTTTGTACTTCTTCATCCGACTGAAAACGGTTACCTTTTAATGCTTTTTTCAGTGGCGCAAAGATGTGAAAATCGCAAGGCGATAAATCGGGACTATAGGGTGGATGCTCTAATATCCTCCATTTCTTTCCCTGTAGATTTTCTTACACACATGCCATATTCCTGTCTGTTGATGCAGTACACATTGCACCTGGTCGCGACTTATCATTCATCCCTTCGCGTCCATTCCTAAATTTTCGACACCATTCCTTGACAGTTGGATATGCAAAACATGTGTTTTCATACATTGCTTGCATTCGTGTATGAATTTCCAATAGTTGCAAACCTTTAGCACAGAGAAATTGAATGACCGCATGCTGATCACATTTGGTTGAATTGTTAATAACAAACATCATTTCAAAATCACAATACTTAAAATCGCTGTCAAATATATATGAGAGAAACTGACCAGTGGGAAGTTTATAAACACCACTAACGTTGCAAAACGTCAGTTGAGTAATGACAATTGTTTCCAAGGCTAACCTGACCAAAGATGGGTTTCAATTGAACAAGCCTCATATTTATGAAACCTATTTAGCTAGACACAGAAAGTGTAGAACTCCACCCATATTGTAGGTTAAATTGTTTACTTTATTAGCTCTACGAAGCCTGGACATTAGAATTAAAGTTAACAAAGTGGATGATGTAAGAGGACTGTTATGCTCCTTGCACTGAATTGGATGTAGGTAACATTACAATTTTGCAGATAGAAACGGTGCACCTGCGATTACCTTTACGTTATAATTTTATTCTAACTATGTTTATAATTTTTACAGTAGTAGTTTAATCACATACATATTGAAGTGCTATAAAATCTTATCATGGCAGAATTGTTCAGGATCGATGTTTTGGCACAAACATTTTGTATGGACAGTGGTATGTATCGTCTGAATTAATTTATTCTCCCCTATACAGAGCAGTTTGGTTGACATAAATATTTGGTGAAATATAGATTTCTATATTATAGAAATATTTTATGTCACATCATTAATTACTACTGGCACCCTAGTAATAATAAGCTGAAAATTATTTTAATTATATAATTTGTTATACACAGTCATTCAAATTGGACACTCACCATTGGGATTTCATAAACGGTAAGAGACAGTGTTGGTTATATTGGAGCAAAGTTGAAGTTTTTGATGTTAGTCAATATTCACAAAAGAAATATATCGCAACTGTTTGTAGTTTTTGGGTATGATGAAAAAAGGGAAAAATGCTTTTTCACTTTAACATTTTTTAAAAATTTTTGAAATCTTTAAGAACGTTTCTAAGGCAGTTACTTATGCTCAAAACAATGACAAAGTTAAAATTGTCATAAAACGTTTTGATCTATCAGAACCATCATCAGGTTTATTATTTTATGGACGTCATATTAGATTGGAATACATTAGATTGTTCTTTGGCGATTTATACAATGTATCACATAATATATTTTCATTTGTAAAAACATCTATTATTGACAAAAATACAGTATGCTTTGAAAAACAATCGAAACAAGGTTGTATTTTAACCTGTAGTCAATTGTAGGCTAATATAAGTAAAAGTAAAACATATCCGATATCAACGAATCAAAGTATGAAAAATAAAATCTTAAAAACCCCAAAACAAAAGTGCAACAACATAACTACAGCAAATGCTCGAATTGGAAGATGTTGGTTCTGAAACGAATTCTATTTACAGCTATTTGAATATCTCATCTGGGTATTGATGCAAATGCATACATTTTATCTTTAGCCCCACAAGAAGAAATCTAAGCAAAAGAGGTCTGAAAATCTTGCGGGTCATTCTACTACTCCTTGGTTTCATATCCATTGTTGTGGGAAATGCTGATTTAAAAATTCTCAAACTAAATTAGTGTTAGTGGAGGTGCACCATCTTGTTGCAACCATAATATTCGTCTTTGTATTAAAGAGTGTCTTTCAAATAATTGATAATTTAAGTGTTGAAATACTGTAAATAACGTTCTACGTTTAATGATAAATAGATGGACTCAAAATGCGATCACGTAAGATTCCACCACAGAGTGTCTGATTTCTCAAAAGTGTCAAAGATTTTCAATGTGTCAGTAAATGCTCATTCTTTTAATTATACATGCCTACATTCGTAAATTGACATTCATCAGACCAAATGATCTTATACAAAAACCATGCATCGTTTGTAGTTTGCATAAACACACCCAAGGTCCTGGGTTCAAATCCCGACAGTCCGCTTGAAAAATGTTAGGCGAGCATTTTTCACAAAAATACACCCTCGTTCGGATGAGACGTAAAATGGAGGTCCCGTGTGTGTGTGTGTGTGTAGTCATGTATGTTATAGATCCCTACTTTGCTTGAAACAGCAAGGATTCGGCAAAATTCCAAATTTTCCAGATAAAAAAACTCGCTTCCTGGCCAATGTAGTACCTTCGGGTGGAGCATTGGAAAAAATCACGTAACGTTTGCATAAACAATCAATTACAAAAATTTAAACAACGAATATTACATGCATGAAGCGTTTGAGATACATGAATCTTGTATTGATAATATTTATTACTCGATAAACTATGCCACATTGTTGTTTGAGGTAAATTTAAATTCTAGGTTATGGTATTACTTGATGTCATCGAATTACGATTTATCTGCAGATATTGTAATATTTCTCAAATTGAACAATTTAATAAAATTATACCTGCTGTAGAATATTTTGTAAATCTTTGTCTGCTAAGCTGCGCCTAGGTTCTTGGTGTGGTCTTTTAAAATAACTGTATTCAACAAGATTTCTATCTAACTGTTTTGTTTATATTGTAAATAATTAAAGCTAAATTTTATTTTCTATTAAGTTTGTTGATTATTTACGTTCGCCTCGGTATATTTAAGTTTGTTAGAGTAAATTTCCACGTGTTTACTTCATGCACACGCCAACAAGTGCCGCGAGTGATAAGACTGTGTTATTCCACATGTGCAAACAGTGTAGTGACTGGAAAATCCACGAAGCAAAAGAGTATCGATTTGTCGTTCGAACAGACCGCATCGCTGTTTTACATGTTCTACGTAGAACAAATTAATTAGATGAACCGCTATCGTCATAAATGTGCTTCGCTACACCCGCCAAAGAGAAGAGTAGTTTTTTTGTTTACATCGTTTTTGTCGTTGACACGGCTTCGTGAACAACAGGTGAGTACTTTTAGTAAACGCTTGAACTGATTAAAACCATTAAGTATATGTTGTTTGTTAAATTATCATTTAATTTTATATACAGTCCACTTCTCTCTACCACAGAGCTATTCACCGCAATATTTTACATTTGGTAACTTCTCGCCGGATTTGAGTAAACAACAAACTCATTTAATTAATCACACTGCTCATCAAAGCATTGACAGTTTTAATTAGCATAATTTCTATCGTTTGAGTTGTTTACGAGCATTTGTTATCTACGTTGCAATAGGTTTACGTATTTGTTATCGCCGCTAGGCTATTATAAATCGTCAAGTTCTCGTTCTTGTCTCATCCGCTTTTGTATTTATTTATTTAACCATGGCAGAAAAGTTGAAACGTAATTGTTTTCTACGTAATATTGCAATCAATTCACTAGAGGAAATGTTTGAAATCGCTCAAAAATGTACGATCAAAGCAACCTTTTTAGATTTATTTCGCGCACAGTATGAAACTCTGGAAACCGTTAGAGAAAATTTCTTAACACATCATAATTGGATAGTAGGTGCAATTTCTTCCGCCGGTAACGCTGATGAACAATTTGAAATGGAAGACGCTATACGTAAACGCTTTGATAACAACTACTTTAAAATAAAAGCGCTCTATTTCAAGCTGTTTACCAACCAATCTTTGCCTCGGGCTAATCTGTCCCCGCCGCTAGATACTTTAAAGTCGAAAGTATCACTTCCTCCGCTGACGCTGCCTACGTTTGATAGGGAAAGGTGTTTCTTTGAAAGTTTTATTGATCGGTTTGATATTTTAGTTCATCTTAATAACGATTTGTCGGACGTGGATAAATTTTCGTATCTTCAATCAGCACTAAAAGATTCTGCACTTTTAATCATTAAAAACTTTGAGCTTACAGAAGCCAATTATGTTCTTGCATACACATAACTTCGCAAAAGATATCGTAATATTCGTCACATTACCTCAGTTCTATGGAACAATATAGATAAATTTCACAAATTAAACTCCGATAATTCCGTCGGTTTGCAGAAATTAGTTGATACTTTTGTCGATAATTTACAAGCGCTTAAAAAATTTGATTTACCCATAGAGCAATGGGATTTTATTCTTGTACAAATGATCTTAAATCGCTTGGATGTACACGCTGCTCGTAGTTTTGAAATGCATCAAGATCCGACCGCATCCCATCTTATAAAAAATTAATTGCTTATCTGGAAAATACATGTAAATGCTTATCGAATTTGTCGGTAAATCATAAAACTGATTTAAACAAAGTTATTCATTCCAATAACACGTCTAAGCCTCGATACGCTGTTTCCATGTTAGTACAGACCAAACCTAATGTTAATAAATGTCCGCTTTGCAAACAAGATCACAATCTTTATCGCTGTAATGATTTCGTTAAACTTTCGTCGCAAGATCGCTACAACTTTGCAAAAAATCAACACTAACCTTAAAAGATCTGTTCTGTGAGGATGTAGGTGTTCGGGATACGTTTCAAAATAAGTACGGCTTGTGTTTACGAATTCAACTTAAAAGAGACGCAATATCACAAAGAAATCAAATAGTGCAACTCGCAAATCATGAACATTTTTAACTGAAAGCAAAGGCATCAGCAGTTGTAACAAAATATAAAACAATACTTCTATTATTATCAAGTAAGAATAACATATTTTGCACGTATGGTTCATTATGCTAATTGATTAAATAAGCTTCCAAGTGAAAAATGGTCTTTAGCAGTTTCTACCACCAACCATACCAGAACTAATTTTTTTTTGTATTTATACACAATTTGAAAATTTTATCTAATATGTTATTAATAGAAATGATCTATTTTGAAACAATTCTATGCAGACATTTCAGTACGATTTTATAAATTTGCCAGAATTGGAATGGTATAAAAAATTATAGTGTAGCTATCCTGAACATTTGAGAGTTTACATGGTCTCAGACAAAATTGGAAACATTGCTTAGTTTAGTTTCCAAACATTGTTTTCGATCAATACATGAATATATAAAAGTTCACTATCTAATAACTGGTCATAATCAATTGTTATGCAACAAATTTCGTTTTGGTATATAATTCAAAATTTTATGTTGGATAAGAAGTGGCCGTCTTGGTTTAACTGTTATCAGCTATTTTAAGTAATATTAATTTCATGTGATTATTTGCATTCATAAACTGTAACAATTAATTAATGTAATTTCTACAGTAACATCACTATGTTGAAAAATACTGTTAACTATACGTTCCTAAACAAATTTTCAAAGCGACTATAATTTTACTAAAACTAATTCCACTGGCATTAAACAACTAATATTACTGGAATTATTAACAATGACAATGCATAAATATATATACAAATCACAAAGCAGATGGTTTTCGCTTAACATACATCGCTCAATTCTAAAGCACCATCTTCCTCCAATTTCGATACTAATTTTATAACCCGATGACCTTCTTCTGTTTGTTTGGACATATCGATTAATGCTAACAATTTTTTTACTCCAATAAAAACCCTAAATCATACTTAATTTATACATTACCATGATTATATAAGGATTACCTCTTTCTCTCAGTATGTCTTGCAAGTTGCTTTAATTCCTGCGGAGAAAAGACATCAGATTCTTCTACAACTCCCAGAAGGTGCTCTGGCTTGGATAAATTCGGAACATGCAAAATGTAAGTGAATGCAGATAACATTTCCATATCTTCTAATACTTGTCTAAAAATATGTAAAAAACAACAATATATCAAGTTTCA
This sequence comes from Platerodrilus igneus, assembly GCA_036346225.1. Taxonomy (NCBI): domain Eukaryota; kingdom Metazoa; phylum Arthropoda; class Insecta; order Coleoptera; family Lycidae; genus Platerodrilus; species Platerodrilus igneus. The sequence goes on from JARFIW010001303.1 coordinate 6,362,852, forward strand.
AATATAATCATCACTATTTAGAAACTATAAAATAATACAGTATTGCCTGAAAAAGAATAAATATATGATTTCTAACCTAGTAAAAATGACATTAACCCAGCAACAAATATTAGGAACTGTATTGAACTCAGCTAAAAAATATGTTTGATGTCAGTTGTTTTACTCATTATTGTGCTATCACCAATATTTTGAATTAGCAGTCACCATTTTACCTGATTGATGTTCGATATATACTAGTACAAATTTTGTCCTTATTTATATGACCACAGCTATATTAAAACATTTTTCCTACAGTACCTAGCTTATTTGATTTGACCTCAAAATTAAAAATTATCCACTCAAGTAATTTTCTATATGCAAAAATCTCATATTCGCTCAATCTACTTAGTAATAGCACACATTGTCTCTCTAAGGGTTTAAAACAAAGTTATACTTGCGTTTTATATTGTCAACTTTACTGACATTCTTCATGTGCCCATTAAAACATGTCTTTGATTATAATTACCATCCAAAGATCGTTTTCATTTAGAAATAACTGCATCGAAAATTTCCCGATTCTATTTTAGATTTCCATTTTAAATAAATCTTTATATGTCGAAGTCCACTTTATCAATTTTAGAAAGTACTTTTATTTTAATCTATTAAAATATCAATGTGACCTTGCACCAAGATAACTTATAATTTATACTGATGCATTAAATATGTCGTCAGTGCACAATATAAAAGAGCGATTCAACTATATATGAATGACCAATGAATGTTGAACGAATGCTCCTCATTATTTCCGGCTTAATATAGTAAAAATCTAAATACATCATCTTTCCCGAACGTTTCAATTACATTCTAGGAGTTCTGACTCATCTCATGATGTAATAATGAACCATAATTTCGCGTATTCTTATCTTTAATTGCCTGTCAGTTGAAAATTTATTGCAATCATAAAATTCTTACAATCTCTTACTAATGCTTGGCAATTTCATGAAAAAGACACCAGATTAAAACTGATATTGCAAAAGTGCAAATTTCTAATAAACCATTAATTAAATTATATAATTACTAATTGGAACACAGCTCAACATAGAGTAAAATTTACAAAGTTAAAATATATGAGAAGGATGCATTATATGTGCATCGAAATATCCTAAGCAAAAGCACAGCAGAATCTAATTACTTATTGTTTCTCAACGTATTGTGAATGAAATATGTATGCATTATAATTTCCAAGATCCAAATGAAAAGAACACATTTAAGATGTATTGTAATTAAAATGTCTTACCTTCTACTGCTGGTACATAAAACTAATAGCTTCTTTCCACGAGGTGGTTGCTTTTTTAACAATACTAAAAGAGCTTGTAGTGTCAAATTGGAATAACGTGGCCCTATTGGTCCATAATCGAGGAGACGTTCTATATTGTCAACTAAGACACAACTTAATGTAGAACGATAAGCATCATCAAACACCTAAGAGTTTAATTAGAACAGTTTTGGAAATATTCTTAAACTAACCTTGCGAATATGTAAACACTTGGCCGTTTCTGTAAAACCAACCATTTCCTCTGGTGAACAAACTTTGACAAATGGAAAATCTGAATTTTTAGCAAGCTGGGCTGCCAATGCTGTTTTACCAGAATTTGGAGGTCCTTCTAGTAAAACAGATACCAAACCTATTAATTAAGTTCATTAGTCTGCTGATAATATTAAAAATAATAACCAGAGGTATCCACAGACCGTGCTTGTTCGATATATAATCTTCCATCCTCCAATAAGGAGGTGACAGGAGGACCCCAATTAAAAATACCACGAGACAAACATTGATCTAAAACTTCTTGAGCACTTCCAAATGCCTATAAATTAATGTTAATTAATATACAACAAAATTTACAAATACCCACTGGTTTAATATCATTCTCCAAAGCGTGCAAAAAATCAGATCGACACACAAGTAATTTTTCCATTGCTTCAGGGTCAACTTCAACTTTAGATGTAGCTTTGATAAGTCGATTCATCGCTGTTGATTGAGCTGCACGTACCAAACCTTCAAGTTCAGCACCAGAAAAGTTCTTGGTTAGAGTTGCCAATTCCTAAACATATTAATGTTTAGTAGCAATAATGTAAAATAATTATCTACAAATACCAGTGTATCAACATCAGGATCAATTTTTTTAAACTGTCTCATTCTAGAAGTATGAATATTTAAAATTTGAACTCGACCTTCTTCATTGGGTAAACTGATTTCCATTTGGACTTCTAACCGACCAGGTCTTATTAAGGCTTCGTCAATCATATCTTTACGATTTGTCATTCCTTGAAAAATATCTTCCATATTGTATAATTTATTAAATATAGAAAACAACAAACAATTTTTATAAAAAGTGTATCCCTAGGCTGGTTTAGGTTTCTGGATTTATATACAAAGAAATAGAATTAATAAATAAACAAGAACAAAAATTCTAGGCCCTCCCATACATTTTTGTAGGTGATAATCGGTTTATTCCTTAACGTAGTGGTGCCATTTCTCTCTAATTTATCTTTATTTTACAATTCCCTTGTCTGTATATCTGCTCCCAAAGTGAAACTCCATCTAGTTGACAATCTACAACCTCTTACATCCCTACAGAGAAGTGTTTTACAATAACAGAAATGAACATTTAAAAAGTTACAGTAAATGTTCAAATAGGTTGCCATTATTTTCTACACAAACGTAAGCTCACCTTACTATATGATTTAAATTAACCGATGCTAATAAATATCTATTTTTAAACATATCAACATTCACATGAATTTTTAAATAACCTGCACCATCTTGATGAAACTGGCAGTAACAATATTTCATTCAAGGCATTTTTCAAATCAGCCTGCAGTAAGTTAAGATTCCGTAAAATTTAGATTGTTGTTGGTACATAAAATTTTTTTATATTCGGCATTTTTTTGGATTTTGATCTAACCATCTGACCTGAAAAGTAAGTGAATGAGGATTCGTTTCTTTTATTTCATTATCCTGCATTGTGCAGAAACAACGAGGGATGCCCCCGTCTTGTCAGAGTAGTTTGTTTCCATAGTACTTTAAAAGGAGGTCTCTTTTCTTTCCATTTTAGGTTCATTTGCATCATCTGAATTTTCGGATGATATTTGCATTGGATATCCCAACATTTAATTATAACTATTGAAACACAAAACAAATTCAGATGAGAGTACGGTTCTACCTACACCAATTCAAAGAAACATCACTTTGCCTTTCTTAACCTATTAAAGACGTATATACATACAAAAATACAATCTATATATGAGTATGCCCAAAAACCATTTAAATAATACCTGAAGCCTTATATAAAAAAAAATAGTTCACTTCCATTAAGTAAAACGGAAATCTTGAAATTTATGAAACCGAAATATCTTTCTAACATTCGTAATAAAGTCACTACTATTATCTAATTTTTAACAAATGTAAGAAAACGTCCACTTAATTAATAAAATCAAATAAATTCCCATGTAATTAACAACAGGTACAATCTTTCAATATTGACGACAGCATATCTGGCCAATATGGACCGTCACACAGAAGAAAAAGTTTTCAAAAGTCTGCATGATTTGGATAACTAACTATAGCTTGTTATGCACAGTTTTGGGCCCAGAAAATCTAGCTACTAATCCACACAAAAACTCTGTGACGTACTCCGTTAAAAATCCTGTTTTGGTAAAATACCAAACACCTTATCTACTATCAAAAATGGTTTCCGACTAACCTAGTGGGACAGGTGGTGTAAGTCTTTAAAAAGGGTCCCGGGTGTGAAATGTCTTAATGGGGAAGTATCTTGGATGCCACCTAATCTTACAGGGTTTCTAGGGAAAAGCCCTTAATTGAATAACAAGAAGATACCAAACTCTGAGATCAGGAGAGTGAGTCCCGCTTAAAAATTCACATGAGAAATCATTAAGTACAATATTGCTGAAACATAAAACAAACATTACAGATGTATTACAGGTATGTTTTCCTTAGTTTGTGTATTTACAAACTCTCTCGAGTACAGTTTCAGAAGTTTTCATAAATACCTAGAGTGATCGCTGACTGTAGCTAATGCAGACACGTTTAAATGCCTCTATCTACTGTGACTTCGAAACTCTCAACATGCTTATCTCCAACATAAAATTGTCAATCTGGACACCAATGTGCCAAAAAATTAAAAACAACCGACTTGGTAGGGTATTATCCGAATATGGTTGACTACTTTCAGTCTGTTTGATAATCTATTCTCAAAGGTAGTTAACCTACTCAAGTTGCACGTTGATTGTTTGGATAGTAAGTATGAAGAACTCTACGAGAAACTTGATCTTCCCTTCATAAAATAATTCGGACATTTTCGGCAAACTTCGAGCAGATGAAGAATTAAGACTGCAAATTGGAAATACCTTGCGTTATTTTTTCTATTTAATACATATGTATAATTAATTTACGGATAGATTGACAAAGCTCAGCCTATAGGACTTTTTATTTACTTGAGTCAGCACAATTTGCATGTGACCCGTCTTAATGCTCAGACGATGAGATCATTGGTGCCAGCATAATACAGTATTAATCAAAACAAATAAAGCATAAAATTGTAATAATTTAGAATGAAATTACGAAGAAGATATTATGTGTAACCTTTTAAAACTGCTATAATGAATTTGACAACTTTTGAGTATGAACAATAAATGATACAAAAATAATTCTATCTTGGATTAAAAATACACATCATCATCATCATTTGGTAATCAGTTCTGGAACTGGTTAGACGTGTATCCTCATTGTTTCCTATTCTGAGCTAACCTACACATTTCTCTGAAATTTCCACAGTCTGCATCTTTCACTATCTGCGTGTAATAGTCTGATCTAGGTGTACCTCTACATCCTTTTCTCCTATCTCTCCTTATAATATATTCCACACTATTCCCCAAAAATTCCTTAGAACCTATCCTGCCCTTCTATTTCGACTATTTTTGTTGCTTTCCACAGATATCTTTATTCCCCTACTATTTCTATAAGCAAAGTTAACTTTGTCTGTCTATGCTATCGTTCTCAAACATCTGAAGAACAACATTCCAAAATGCTTCCACCGTTTTTCTGTCTGCTTCTCCTACTGTCACTATTTCATAGACCTACTGTGCTGTGCTCCACATATATGCTTTCAACAATTTTCTCCTTGTTTCTATATTTGTTGTCTTCGAACATAACCACTGCTCTTTCTTGTTAGATGCAGTTCGGTTCCCCCTATATTGATTACAAATAATATACTCTATTTCCTCGATATTCAGTGGTATGTGAAGGGGGTTACGCAGCATACGGCTACCAAGATCCCCAACACTTGAACATTTGTCCAATTAATAGTTTTCCAATATATCCTTTCGCACAATCAACATTAGTTGAAAATATTTCAAAACCAACAACTAGTTGTTTATAATAATCATCAGATGTAAATGCAATTATTTTTTTCGTCATACCGTTCCCTGAAATTCCCACAGCCTCATTACAGCTTAGTTCCCCTTCTGTTGTTTCCTAATTATAGGCCCTATTGCACCAAGATTCAGTGGTATGTAAAGGGAGTTAAGCAGCCTGTGTCTACCAAGGATCCCCCAACAATTAGACATTTGTCGAATTAATAGTTTTCCAGTAAATCCTTTCGCACAATTAACATTAATTGAGAATATTGCAAAACCAATACCTGTAGTTTCTTATAATAATCATCAGGTTTAAGTAGTTATTTTTTTTGTCATTGATTTGCATTTTGAGCTAGCCTGCACATTCCTCTGAAATTCCCACAGCCTACTTCTTTCACTATCTGTGCGTAATAGTCTAACCTTGGTCTACATCTACCTCTCTTTTTTCCTATCTCTACTTCTAATATATTCCGCACTATTCCCTCATGCCTGTCATCCTATCTCTCCTATTTTTTACTGTTTTCCACATATTTTTTGCACTTTATCAATCCATTATTCTTTAGTTTTCCTGCATTTGTGAGTAATTTCACATTTTATGACTTTGTATTTCTGTTTTTCTGTTTCGTCTGTTCTATTTTTGTATTCTTCTATTAAATTCAGGATATCCTTTGTTATCCATGGTTTCTAATTTTCTTTTTGTGTATAGCCCAGAATATCTCGGGCCGCCATGTTTAAGCTGGATTTAATGTTATTCCATTCTGTTTCTACTTCCTTAGTATAAGAAATTTTTCTGATCTTTTACTTTTTCAAAGCCAAAGTGCCTTTTTCCATTCCTTTTTTTTCAAATTTTTAAATTTAAGCTTGGCCTTCATAATTATGATATTGTAGTCAGTGACTATATCTGTTTCTGGGTAACTTCTACAGTCTTTTACTTGATTCCTAAACTGTTGTCTAACAAGAATGTAATCTATTTGATATCTTCCTATATCTCATGGCATCTTCCATGTGTATCGTTTTCTAGTATGATGTTGAAATAATGTGTTTATAATGATTAAATTGTTCTTGTCACAAAATTCTACCAGCCTATTTCCACTACTACTGCTCCTCCGCTACCCTCACCTATCGTTGCATTAAAATCTCCCGTAATTATTAAATTTTCATGTCCTTTTAGATATATTAGTATATCTTCGATATCTTTGTAGATTGCTTCTACGTCTTCGTCACTATAGCTAGATGTGGGCATGTACTGTATTATTACTGTATTTACCAGTTAGATTATAATCTAACCATGAGTTCTCTTTCGTTCTTTTGTAAATAATTTTCTACACAGAGTCCTGTCCTTTTTCGCATAACTATCTTCACACCCGAATTTCCTTCCTCTGATCCTGTATGAATTACTCCGAAGTCTCCACTCCAAAAGTCCCCTGCCTCTGGCCACCAAACTTCGCTGATCCCTACTATGTCTAGTGCTAGCCTATCCATTTCAACTTTCAGGTTGTCTAGCTTACCTACTTGCTTCATACTTCTGACATTCTACGCTTCGACTCGCAAAATGTTCCCTGCTGTTCCTTTAAACTTTCCTATTACATCCTCTGAAGTTGTCCCCTCCCGGAGATCCAAATGGGGAATTATTTTAACTCTGGAATCTTTTACCTCAGACGATGTCATGGTGTTATTTACAATGTAGAGTACGCTGTGTACTTGGGAGGTAATGTGGTGGTTTCCTATTGCCTTACATCGCAGTAATGTGTTTTAGAATGCCAGTCCAACCCCTATGGTCTCTGCCAATCTAAGTACTGAAAGAACTGCTGTCATATTTCGGGAACCTGTCTTAGTCTGGTTCCTCACTAAAGACCCCACCAATTTGGTAAAACCTTTGGTTCGGCTCTTTAGCTCATTGGAACACTTAAGCCGTTCCACCCGTTCTAGTAATCTAGAACTTCTTCAAGGTGCAGATCCATTCGGAACGGACCTTCTAATTATAATAATAATTTTACATTTCACAGTATAAAGTTTATAATTTACAATTTTTGATATTGTATATTTAAAAATATAAAACTTATTATTGTGCCAAGCAAACATAGGACTTGGGAGGTGTGTCCTTGGTGTCAGTGAGTGCTAAGAAGTACATTCAAAGTAGAAATCTTTTATTTGTCAAATTGAAATATTTGGAAGGTTAGGTTATTAATATTCAACATGAATGACGTTATTGTATTTTTTAATCTTTAATAATTTTAGAAGACTTTGTTACGTTCATTTTCGGCAATAATTGGCTATTTTATTTACAATAATTTTCAACTCAAATCCTTTGCTAATTAATTATCCGTTTATCTAAATTCCATGTCTACGGTTAAATAAAATCGTCGATTCGTAATTAAAAAGAAATATGTTGGCCAATAATTTTCAACTAAAATCCACTTTGCTTCTACAACTTAACTTTATTCGATAAATTAAATATCCATATTTTACTTGGTAAATACTTCTGCTAATTAAGAATAAATTCTACTTCCCAGAATTCACTAACGTAAAGTTTACGCTATTCTCAGATAGCCGATAACGTGTTCCAAGTATCCGATAATTGCTTCTTACGTGTTTTCTGTCGGAAGAATTCGTCAAATTAAAGCTGCGTATTATACCAATATAAACTGTGTTTTTCCAAGTTAATTCTCAATAGAAATATTACTTTGAACTCTGGTCACTAGCTGAACGAAATTGATTTTATTTGCTTTCCAATCGACACAACGGAGACACGTGTAGGAATGTTTGGTTGTTTCCGTTTTTCGTTATGAAAATTTCGCGCACGCAATACGGCGTTGTATGTATTTAGGGTTTTAGAAAATTGTATTTTTCGTCGAAATTAAAATAATTTCTACTGGTAATTGCTCTAGCTTCTTCCCGTGGCCTTCAGGCCATGATGAATGGTCGTCCCTTGCTGTAATGGGAGGCCAAGTGCATTCTTTCTGGGCATAGACCCACCTACTCGTTGACGTGGACCAGCTAGTGACTCAACCCCGATGTCGGCAACTTCAAGGGTGAGTGTTTTCTTTCTCCATCATTTACGATTGCGACCATATCGGTTGAGATTTTCGGTTTTAGCTCATGTATTCCTAAATTTAATCCGTTTAGATGACAATTAGTGAATTAGTTTGAGATTTATTGACACTCTACGAATGCATTATTATTTGCTTTGAATAACTAAGAGTGTACAACTTATTAAGGTGAAAATGATTTGAAGGCTTGCTGGCACGTTTGAAAATGTTGTTGCCATTAGATGTATACACTTAGTTTTAGATTTACCATGCTGATTTAGAGCTGTTGGTTTTAGAGGGGTAATTTCGCTTAATTTCTTTTTTTTGTTGAAACTCAATCTAGGAAGTAACCTAAAACTGGCAGCTCACCATTTAAAAAAAGATTTGTTCTTTTGGTTGATATTTTTTTAGATTTAGGGTGTAATTATTTATTGCATGTACATATTGTGTTTAATTATAGGTTTCTTTTGTTGATATGTTGTGTTTTGAGTATGAATGAGTGTGTGTAATTTTCCTTTCTTTATTTCAGGCCTCCCTTAATTTTTGTTGTAGGTATAATCCCCCGCCCACTCGCCGATCGAGCCTGGTCCATTTCTCTTTTTTTTTTGTTTTTTTCTAGGCTACGTCAATGCATGTAGCAATTTAATTAACAATGACATGACATAATACACCATATAATTTTAAATTTGCTTAAAAATGCTTTGTTCACGCAGTGTAATTTGAAACAAATTGCTTTCTGATTGGTTCCATATGTTGTTGGAAATTAGATCACATATTTTTCGGGTCCTATACTTGCTTGGTGATACTGTACTCTATTTTTATACAAGAATGCACACAACCTTAAAATTATATTTTTTAAAGGAAATTGCTTAACCCTGTTACATACTGTTTTTGGCCCTCAGAATATCTAGCAAGAAATTCACAGAAAATTATTGGTGGGATTTACTAATACAGAAACTATTAAAATGAAATCTGATTATACACATTTCAAAGAAACGTCACGTGCTATAGAAGCTGCAATTTAAACCAGTAATGCAAAAATGCTGCATGCCATAAATTTGTGTTTGTAACATGATGACAGACAGTTTCAACATGTGTTATAATATAATAACAAATGATTATACTTTATTTTGATTCTAAATATTATTAAAAAAAAAATAATACCGAATACAGACTTAAAATCTGCATGCTAATTTATTGTTGAATCAAATATTTAAAACCCTCCTTAGTAGTTACATTAACTACCAGAATATTGTTAGAATACTTTATTTTCAAATAAAAGAAACTGAAAGTTGTCTAATAAGTTCAAGACCTCTTTACTGCTAGGCCTACAAGAATCAACTGCAAAGCTCGAAAGGCTCACAACTAACATGCAGTATGTAACAACACCCAGATGAAGAACAAACTGATTAATGAAAAGTCCTTACTGTGGGCAGGAATCAAATTAGCAAACCAGATTTTAAATTGATAAGTTATGTATATGAGCCGTACGACCCTCAAGCCCAAAACTAACGATTTAAATAATTTGCAGCCAATATATAGAACAAAAAATAATCTTATATAGCAGCCCAACATTACACAACTTTTTTTTTATTTTAAAGCTGTAATTATAATTGGATAAAATTGATCTTGTTCGTTTTAAAAAAAAAGGTAAAACAGTTTAACAAAATGCTTCAACATTAGCAATAATAATATATATATATATATATATATATATATATATATATATATATATATATATATATGAATTAAGAAAGTGATCTACAAGTAAATTTTCTTTAGGCAATTAATCATTAAAAACACAAATTACCATGTAGGGTAGATGGGATACATATACCTATTACAGACGGTTTCATACTAAACAACTACCGCAAACTAAAACCATTAATATTTATATAACTTACCAATAACTAAGATATTATTCAACTGTTCAACACCATCAATTTTTGCCAACAATTGGTTAACTACAGTATCATGAACTCCAGTATTTCCAGCTACAGATCCTCTTTGTTTACAAATTGCATCAATTTCATCAAAAATGATAATATGCAAACCGCTATTAGGTCCAGCCTACATTAAGCATATCAATACCAATTCCTTAAAGCAAAACTCACCTTCTTTTCTTCCTCTTCAGCATCTGCAAACAATCGTCGTATATTTGCTTCAGATTCACCTACATACTTATCCAAAATTTGAGGACCATTAACTATTTTAGGCTCACGTGCATTTAACATTTTGCCAATTTGTCTTGCCATTAAAGTTTTTCCAGTACCAGGTGGACCATATAACAAAATACCTTTGACGTGTTTGCAGCCTACAAAAATCTCTGGTAAGTAAAAACTTTGCAGTTTAAAAGCATTTTAAATACCCAATTGTTCTACAACTTCTGGTGGAAAAACACGTGAGGCAAATGCTCTTCTGAAAATTGAATTAAATTCTTTATCAAGACCCCCAATGCCCATTTTTTGAAAATCAAAATCTGGATTAATAATTGACTGTCGCTGCTGCTTACTACAAAAAGTTCTAGATTAGGTACAGTGATTTTAATCATAACAAATTCAGTCAAATTTTACATATTTTATAAACAGAATAAATGTATTCAAAATTATTGGGAGTGTTTCTAGAATACATAAACAAAAATCAGTAATTCTAATATTTGTTTTGAGATGTATGCAGTTATACATAAATTTTGGGTTCGGTAACTAATTTTTTTTTTGCAGATGATCGTGTCAGTACCTATTATGTCAACAACAACTCGTATTTTAGCATGTACTAACGTATTACTTAAATGGATACTAATAATGAAATAGCAAGTCTGAAATCGAAACAAAAACATTTACCACTTTGACATAATAATAGGTACTTTCATAATCAAATTATCTCATTTACAACTATTTATTACACAATTACTGATTGCAAGCGTGGAATTTCCAAAAACATGATCTCATGAGATATTTCATTGGGTGAATAGAAATATAAATGAAGAAAGAAAATTCTCACATATGGCAAACAACCAGTCAGAATGCCACCAAGATGTTATGCTTTAAAAGGTATACCATGTAGATAACAGACTGGACATTATGGGCCAGAAAGATTATGGTTGCTGTACATAATATTACTGAAATCTCAAATAATAATAATAATAATAATAATAATAATAATATATATATATATATATATATATATATATGTAAATTAAAAACATTCTTAAAATTTGAAGAAAATCAAAAATATCTCAGAAAGTAATGGATTCAGGTATAGGGAATGCTTAACAAAAGTGCAAGAACACTTAATGAACCATCCATTGTAGCAATAAAATTGATAGGGTACCATTTAAAAAGTTTTAAAAATTAGATTTTGCGAAACCTGACACACCCTGTATACTGTGAAGGAATTTCAAAAGAGTGATATTTACAAATATACTATGGTATATAGTAAAATCTTCTGCATCTTGAAAATAAACATAAGTTGCGTATTAGTGCAGTGGCAATGTATCTAATCAGGGTCATTTTTTCTAAAAACAGTTGAATATCTCAAAAACTAAAAAAAAATAGACAGATAAAATTTGGTATCAAATTAAAGCTCTTTTTATGGGCTTTTGAAAAATGTAATAATATATAGGGTGTTCCATTAAAAAATATATAAGTTTAATATGCCCTGGAATTATGGAACACCCTGTATGCTTCTAAATATTTTTAAAATGTGCACTTTAGGCATGCCTAATATGCCTTCAAATTTGGTTTACGTAGCTTTTATAATAACGGAGTTATAGACCGTTGCCACACTAAAAACTCATACTGTGTGTGTGTGTGTATATATATATATATATATATATATATATATATATATATATATATATATATATATTGATATGAATAGAGGGAATTAAAAGTACATATAGCACCATTACGTGAACATACAGCACTCTGAACCTGAGCAAAATGAAGAAATTTTTGTAAATACTCATTTTCACAGTAGAGTATTTGTAGAACGCTCAATATATTAAGGTATAAATACATAAACCATATAAGTAAACAAATTTCGTTCGTATTACATAACTTAATTGTATTTTTAGATAAGAATAAAGATTATTCCAAAAGTAAGAAAAAGTTCCTCATCCATATCCATAAGTTTGCTATCAAGATATTGAAGAAGCAAATGCGACTATTATCAAAGATTTCATTTAAACGCGTTCTAAAAGAATTTCAGTTTGCAGGGAAAGTGTGGAGATTTAATTTGAATTTCATTTACATAACAAGCATATTAAAAGTATTGAAAAGTGTGTATAACAATGCTAAACATAGAGTTGCATTAAATTTGACGAGGGCATGTATACAATATTAAATTGAAAAGTGTGATCATCAAGAACATTCCATTGAAAATAGGTGAATGCCATTTTAAACGTTCATTCAATTAAGACAAACTAGTCACAAATCAAGCAATAAGGGTCGTAAAAATGAAAGAACAGCAGCGATAAAAAGATAAGAGATAACACGTGTAAATGTATTAATTAACGATACCTCGAGGTTATTTGACTGTAAAGTTCGATAAAAGTTGCATCACTTAGACGGGCCCTCTAAATTTCATCGAATAGAAACTACGCTCAGAGATTGCGAGATATTTCTAAATTTCATGATGTAGTATGGCTCGATACTACATAACCAATTAGAGATGCGGTCAATGGCCAGTGTTGAATACTCATTTTAAACGTCATGATTGAATCGTATTAGAGCAGACTGTAAGGGGTTGGTTCATTGATAATTACAGGTAAAAAATAGATAAATATAAATATAATTCTAATCGCAAGAGTGAACAATGATGTTAGTATAACGTAGTAAACAGACGACCTTGAAAGTTATTGCTACTATGAAGCAAGGTTTTTAAAGTAGATAATTAAAATAGTTTTAAATGAGTGAACAATAATAAATTACGGCAACATGAAGTTTTAATTTAAATGGAAGCATATTTCAAATTTGAATGGATTTAATGGTAAATGGATTATAAGATTGTAAACGATTTGAACGATATTGATATATTGATTTGGAAAGCATATATGAAATTTAATTACATTTATTGATAAAGTAATTTTAAATGATTTAGACGATCTTGGTATATGAATTTGGAATGCTATTTAATAATATTCTTTTCAACAATTTTGGACATGAATGCAAGTTTACGATACGGAAAAAGGATGACGAGCATAATTTAAACAGTAGAACAAAAATCCTATTGTTTTAAAATCTTATTTTAATTTAATTAGGTTAAATTAGGTAAGATTTTGTGTAAATCTTTGTGTGAAAGTGAATAATTGAAATTGAGGGTGGTTAAACTTCAGTAGGTTTGGCCATTATATAATGAGAATTATTGAATATAACTGATCAGCTGCGTTTAAATCCGATTTAAAGCATGTTATTAAAATTAACCCTAAAATTTTGTACATAGTATGATTTAAATAGGGACTGATTTATGAATGAATATCGTAATTAAAAGAGAAATTTTTGGACTATTTTGGTGTAAGCGAGCAATTATCTAGTAGTTATAATTTTTGCTCTTAAGATATTGTGTGAAAGGAAAATCCAGTGTGGCAATATTGGATTATATCTTTAGAATTTATTGTTTGTATGAAAGTATTTTTTTGAGAATACATGTATGAAATTGTTTGTTAGAGAAAAGCTGTATCTGGATGTAAGAACTGCTATTTGAAAAATTGTTTGTTAAAGAATATTTGATGTCATTATAAGTTTGATGTTTGATTTTATTCATTTCGTTTAAACTGGCTTAGCACAATCAATAATTAGAGCAACACTTTTAATAGAATCATCTTAGAGGTTCACAGCACTTTCATCGTTGCCCAACCTGGAGCTTTTTTTAGATCAGCTATAATTTACAGATATATATTGCTATGATGATAGGGTAGTTTAAGGGTAGATTAAGTCATAGGGGTCGTAGGATAGATATAAATAACTTTAACTTTAAGAAAATCAAATAATTCCAGCAATTATAAGAGTAAATCGACTATTCTACAAAAAGTCAATTGCGAGGACACTATATAAAAAATATGTGATTTAAATGCATGAGGAAGAAGCTCCTTTAGTAATAATCCGATATCATTTGATTAGAATAGAAATGTGTGCATCGTATAAGTATAGTTTACAAGTAAAGATAAGACTTTACAAGCAACTAATTGCATCAAAATAAATTACCGAAAAACAGAAAAATTGGCATTCCAAATATTTAATAATTGCGTTGAAAATATCAACGTAATTATTATGCAAACGCATCTTAATATGCCATTATTAGAAAATCGTTACGTGACTAGAAAGAACACATTTGTTCAGAAAACTAACATTCTGTAACAAACAAATAAACACCAAGCGGTTCAATTATATGATAAATCGTGGACTTTCAATTGACTTGATAAAAGCCAAAAATTGGAAATCTTATTATAATACTGTAATATACTGAACGCTTACGTGATTGATGGAGCATTTCGTCGAAGAATAAACTATTAAATTTTGTGAAAATTCCGAGTTCTGCCAGATAAAGCAAAGTACAAGCCTTGATTATAAACACGCCAATGAAAACTATTGGTGGGGAGGGCTTATAAATACAATAGAAAATGAATAACATTTAGTACATAAAATGAATAACATTTAGTACATATTCAACCGAGCACCAACTATGCTCGAATGCCGTAAAAACTTACATAATTAATCAGTAAAATAAAATTCAATATAAATGAAATTAGAAAGTGCAAAAATTTGTGCGACGAAAAATAAGCCGATCTACAAATAGACGGCTTCTTATATTGGGACGGCTTTTTGGAGGCGATTCCTTTATTGGGACGGTTTTTGTTGAGCCTTCTTATATTGGGACGGCTTTTTGGAGGCGATTCTTTTATTGGGACAGCATTTTGTTGATGCCATTTTGTGGAGACAATTTTGTTGATACGACTCAATGCTCATGTCGAGATCTAAGCCTTAACACAAATCTAAAAATACCAAAAATCAAAAGTGGATAATTTTGGCCAATAAGTAAAGCGTACGCAACAAGGGATGTATACCACAGACTATGATGAAACTCCAGTAACCATTCCAGGTTAGCGATTTTTAAACATTTTATTATTGAAAGACTGTTTTAAATTTAATATTTGCTATACATTGTGTATTTGTAAGAGTCATCAAAAATACCATTTAAAAAATATGAAAACAAGAAAAAGCATCTTGGAACGTTCAAAGGTACTTGAGAGTAATTAAGATATTTTTGCTGGATTTCAGGAAAGCATAAATTTGGTAAATGTAAATATTTTATACACGGGAAACTTTTGAGTTTGCACAGCATTGTACATATTATCAATTATTATATTGTGTGTTCTAGAACTGCTTTACTTGAATCCATTTAAAGGGTAAAATAAGATTTATTAGGAAGTCGAGTACTGAGTGAGCTAGTCGCGGTAAAAACCTAAAATAAATATTACATATCAATTAATAACGCCCAATTGAAGGGCATATCACAGCAATTTATGATACCCATCGTAGGGGCATAAAATCCCAAAGGCGATATCACAGCAATATATATATATATATATATATATATATATATATATATATATAGCTATTATAATAGGGTAGTTTAGGGATAGGTTAAGTCAAGGGGGCGTAGAATAAATATAAACACCTTCCACTTTAAGAAAAACACATAATTCCAGAAATCATAAGAGTAAAACAATCACTCTAAATAATGTTAATTGAGAGCACACTGTATATAAAATATGCGGAATTAAATGCATGAGAACATAAATATGTCTAAGTGTAGTTTACAAGTAAAGACAAGATTTTAAAACGCAATAAATTGCATCAAAATTAATTCACCGGGAAGCATAGATAACTTGGCATTGCAAATTTTTAACAATTGTGTCAAAAATATCATCGTACACGCATTCTTGATGATTCATTATTAGAAAATCGCTACGTGACTGGAAGAAAACACATTTGTTCAGAAAACCAATATTCTGTAGAAATAAACATGCACCAGGCGATTCAATTTGACGATAAAATTAACAAACATCCAAATACGTGATTTAATAAAAGTCAAAAGTTGGAAATTCTCGAATAATAAGACAATATGCGGGATGCAGACATGACAGACAAGGCATGCATTGAAAGATGTAAACTAAGTAATTGCTAAAAATTCCGAGGTATGCGAGATAAAGAAGAAGTATCGTCCTTGAATGTCAACAAGCCAATGAAATCAATTGGAGGTAGGGCTTATATATACGATAGTAACGGAGCGACATTTTTAGTCTATATTCAAACTGAGCAATGACTATGTTCAAAGGAGTTAAAACTTACGTAAACAGTGAAGTATAAAGCAAAATAAATCAGAGTTAAAAGTGCCAGAATTTGTGCAACGAAAATAAGCCGAACTGTAGATAGACGAAAGTAAAACAAATTAATTAAATTCATTTCTAATATTAATAAAACAGGGCTTTTAAAATTTGGATTTTAAATTTGGATTTTCAATCTGGATTTTAATTTGGGATATTTAATTGAGACGACTTTAATTTGGGATTTCTAACTTTGAACATACTCTAAATTTGGAGATAATTTAAAATGAACGTATTCTAATTCCAACTTGGTACGATATTAATTGGAAGCGATTTATGGGAGCCGATTCTTATATGGGGCCGGCATATCAATAAGCAAACCAAACACAGAAAGGGGATGCAGATCATAGACTAGAATGGAACTACAGAACCCATTCCAGGTTAGCAATCATAATACACTTTAATATTGAAAACTGTTTCATTTAATATTTGCCACATAGTATATTTGTAAGAGTCCAAAAAGGGGTCACTTAAAGATTTATGAAAATGGAATAGGTATCTTGGAACGTTCGAAGATCCCTGAATAATTAAAAGATATTTTTGCTGGCTTTCAGAAAAACATAAATCTGGTATATGTAGATATTCTGTACAAAAAGGAAAATTTTGAGTGTTGTAAATATTATCAATTATTATATTGTGTATTATAGAATTGCTCTATTTGATTCAATAAGATCTATTCAGTAAGCTAGTCAAGGTAAAATCATAATTTAACATTTCATATCAAGTGGGGCGAATAGCATAGCAATAAAAGAAATATCACAGCAATAAAAATGGCTCCCATCGTAGGGGCTCGATAATCCTAAAATAGGGAATATCACAGCAATAAATATGGTATGCCCAATCGTGGGGCAAATATCACAGCAAATAAATATGACATGCCCAATCGTGGGGCAAATATCATAGCAATATATATATATATATATATATATATATATATATATATATATATATATATCCTAAATGCCATGTCATAACTTTCACAAATGTTTTTAAACTCATTTAATAGCTTGTATACTATACGCAGGATATCTAAATGTTACTATAAACAAGCTAACACGTATGTTTAATCATATTAAATAATATAGTTCTGAAAAAGTGCTACTACGAAATATCAAATATACAAAGTAACATCCTAAACTCTGGTCGTATAGATAATTTAAAAATTATCAACACTTTTCAATTTAAGCATAAATATACCCTTTTCATACCTGTTCCAAATACAATAACTGTTCTTTAAGTGGATACAGAAAATTTGGACTGAATTTATTTGAAAGTATCATATCCTACCTTTTATTATTACCAACAAGGTTTAATGAAGAGGTTTCAGATTTTTCAAACAGAACTGCAGTATCCGCTAATAAACGTCCCATTTTGGTCTTCCTTGGTTTAACATGACCTCCTTGCTTCAAAGCACTTAGATCGGCAGCTGTAACAGACATAAAAATGTATCATTAACATCTATAAAGTAATGATAAATCAATCGTTGTCGTAAGAGACATCATCAGGACAAGTCGTGGAATACTGCTTCTGAACGTGCAGACTCATATGTACAGTTAGGCCAAGATATGTGTTGCAGCAAAACAGTGTATGCAAAAAAGTTATTTCCTTACTAGCAAGCTCACTAATACAATCAAACCGAAAGATGTTCTGTGGCAGCCTAAATCTTATTTTGGTTTATTTGATTGAGCTAGCGAATCTGCTACTCTAGAAATACTTTCCTTCTATACACTACTTTCCTACAGAGCCCCTCTCAGTTTAATTGGGCATGCATCTGCATATTCACAAAGTGTTCCATGATTTGTTCTGATGATGCTCCTTGCGACAATGAACAGGTCAAATTTATTAGTTTCTAACATGGCACAATTCAGACTCAGAACCGATATTATTATTAAGCATGGCTCTAGCCGCGAAAACCCCCTATAGTATCATTAATACAAGTAGCTTATAATACCTTCTAAATCCTTAACCACGAGCGATAAAAGTCGTTTATCCTTAAACGCAAATGCTAGCTGTTGTCCTACTGTAAATGCCTGACCAGGAAACTGATACAAAAATTCTCGAGCCATTTCATCGGTATTATAACTATCTTGAGTAGTCCTAAAAATTTATTAATCAGTCAGAGCAAAATAGTCAATAATGTTCATACGCTTTTTTCTGCATAAAATCTGCTTCAAATACAATAGAACAAAGACAATCACCACTTCCAGAAGTACTAAAATAATAAGGCTTAACATCAATGTCCTGATTAAGTGATAAGACTGCCCATTTTCTTTGAGGTAAACTAAATCCAACATTATGTGATGGTACAGCAGGATGAGCCTTAACTGAAAACACAAAATGCTGACCTCCACCCGTGTTTACATCAATATATCTGAAACATTACATTAATAATTGAAGTCTACAATAAATTGTGTTACTTAATATCTGGTGGAAAATCATGTTCATTTATAATCGCACAGTTTGAAAGAGATAATTCATCTGTAGGACATTTGGTTGCTTTGAACGACTAAAATTGAGAAGAAAACATGAAATTATACCTTTTTTAAATATTTCATAAACCATACCATTGTAGAATGAAATACTTTTGAAGTTTAATAGAACAACAACTCTGCAATGCAGCACAGCACTTTGTCAAATTGAAAAATCAATAACATCTACAAACAGCCTACAACCTAAATAAATTTAAAATTGAGGTTAGTGTACTAGGGAGACACTATCTCAATGCTTTTCTTTAAGGGGAAAATGGTATCACCATAGAGAACATTATCTATGGGTATCACCAAGTGTGCTTTAGTGTGGGTTCAATATGGCCAATTTGCCAGGGTCGTATTCGATTAATTCAATTGGAAATTCAATTCCAGTTTGAGGTATCAATTGGACACGTTTGAGCTTAGGCTAGTTTACAGTTCTAATAACAATTAGTGGAATTTTTTCATTTGTTTTGTGAACTCTATTTTTGTCGAAAACATACGATAAGTAATTTGTTTGGAAAATTTCTTAAACAATTTACAGGAGGTACCAACCGTCATTAAATTATAAGCTTCTTCCAATACTTGCATATGATTATACTATAGTATGCTTCACGAATATCAAATTATGAAAAATATTTTTCATTAGAAATTATAGCAAGAATTTTTTCTTATCAGTTATAAGAGCATTAACCATTATTTTGTCTTTACTTTGTGTACGAGTACTAGACTTGTCTTTGAACGGTATGTGAAAGTTGACGAGTCAGTAACCTGAATCTCATCTTTTCAAAGTGCATTTTAAATAATTATCAATAAAAACCCGCAATTATAGGTGTTGATTTGTTAATTTGGACTTTTAACTGTTCTGAATACTGCTGCGGTAAAGGTTGCTGTTTAGTTTTATTGTATTGTCTTAACCTCAAACTCCCTAGCAATTACGTATAAATATTCTTCTCGAATGTAATTTTTCTTGCATAATTCACCCTATGTCTTTCATAATATCCAAACGGCTTTTTCATGTATATAATTTTCTTCGCACTAATATCAATCTTCTATATCGATTTATACTTACACGAAGTGTATTCTTTAAACTGTCCGTAAGTTTGCGCTTTTCAGGAATAGCTAGAGGATCAACTGACGCACTAACATCAACTTGTTGTGAAGGTGACGAAGCTTCTAGAAAATGACCCCTACCGAATTCAAGTAAGATGTGTGATAATTTTCGGACTTTAGCTACCGGTGGCGATAATGGTGATGGCGGTAAAGTTTCTTCCTTTATTCCTTCCTAAAATATTATATATTTTATTAATGTGTTGAACAGTCACTAATAATAATTACCTGGTTGTAATGAATAGTAGGTACTGCATTCTCTCTTAAACGAATATAACATAATGAAGTTCTGTCTATATAAATTTCAGAAAAATGTTTTGAACATAGAGCACTATACTTAGAAGGTGCCCAACCAGCTCTATTAACAAATTTTATCCACAACTTCCGTTGCTGCGGATCCTTTGGAAATCTAAAAAAATCTTACCAATAAATTAATCTATTTTCAAGCAACCGGAATTTATATTGTAATAACAATTGCGTAAGATCCGTCCCTGATCATTGTGTACTTACTTATGAAAAGTTATTCCAGTACTTTTCTTCTTATCAACGGCATCTCTACTGGTACATGGGCGAACGGCACACGACACCATAGTTATTTTAGAGTTAGCAGATTCAAATATGATCCAAACACACATTAAATTGTTAAAATATGATAAAAACTCTAGTGTAAATATAAGTGACACAAACGTCGATTCAACATGGCTGACATGGTAACTTTACGAAACTTTTAGGGTAGAATTATTTTCGATTGGCGGGTGACGTCATGCGCAATAGATTTTAATATACTTCACACGTGAAGATTATTCATACTATAGTACGACCTACAAACATCATGCTGGCATTACAGTTTTAATATGTCGTCACGACTATCCCCTGTATTGTGTAAGATAAAATATCGTTTAAAAGGGCCACGTTTACTTTGACAATATCTAGAATTGCATAAATTTACAAAATAAATCCCGACTATAATATAATATCAAAGCTTTTACTTGTTTTCACCGATAAATAATTATAGGTTTACAGTTTTCTGTTCGGTAAAAGTTTGCTATGACAATAGTGTATATTCCAAGCTTATCGGAATAGTGTATGCATATGTAAAAATGACATTATAGAGTTAGCGGCTCCATGCTTTTTCCCTTATAAAACTCACATTATTCTTATAATTATAAAGACAAATCGTTGATTGAAGACAAACCATAGCGTTGCTGTAAAGTTGATTTTTAACAGTATTTTATAAAATAATATCAACAAATCACAAAATTTGACGCTAGCTATCAGCGTAAACACACCTCTAGAAAGTAGTAGGAAGACAGTTGTGCAAAGAACATGATGTAAAGGTCTTTCAAAATCTCATGGGCGGTTCCTAAAAACATTTACAACCAGCTGTCGATTTTTAATTCGTCTGTCATTTATTTACATATTTAAGGTTGTGGTTCGTTATTATTGTTTTTGATTATTATTTATGAGATCTGCCTTATTCAACTTCAAAGTTTTTCAAAACTACTGCAACTCAGTCTATTCTTTTTTGTAAGTATCATGCAGTTTGTAATTCAATTAGAAGAATAATGTTTGATTTTTGCAGATTATTTTGTTATTCCCGAACTGTCTATTTTATAGTGAGTAATTGTATAGGAACCAGCTCTGATTCATACACCTTTTGAAATTATGCGTGCCTGGACTGTCAGGAATCAATTTATTTATGGATAAATACAAATTGCTGGTCTGTCCAGATACAAGATATGTTTTAATTTGAAGGCGGATGAATCTAGTTGTCAAAATGTTTTGAATAATGATGTGAAGCTTGTAAAATATAAAAAAGCAGAACCTTTCTTCATAAAATGTATTATATAAAAAAAAACTTGAAATTATTTCTTTTTGGTTTCCCAGGCAACCGACGCCTACGACAACCATCGCCTACGACAACCATTTTTATACAACTTGATTTTTAAATGGAATTTAATGTAATAATACATAGTGCTGGTCATATGTGTTTGTTTCCTGAACATACTCCCAGCCCAAACAAAGAAAAACTACGGTACCGTTTGCCCCAAATGCTGCGAAAAATCATACGACTAGAAACAATTAAATTATGAATATGAACTTGGAACTAAAACTAATTTGTTAGTAGGGCGAACAACTTCCCTGCTGCTAGATCTAACCGTAACTACCCTTACATGTGATTTTCCAATGTTCCACACGAAGGCACTACATTGACCAGTAAGCGAGTTTTTTTACCTGGAAAATTTGGAATTTTGCTGAACCCTTGCTGTTCCAAGCAACGTAGGGATCTTTAACGTGCGTGACAACACTCACATACGGGACCTCCATTTTACCTCTCATCCGAACGAGGGTAGAGCAGATCTTTGTGAAAAATGCTCGCCTAACATTTTTCAAGCCGGACCGTGTCGGGATTCGAACCCGAGACCTTGGGCGTAATAGTCACATACATACCACTACGAAACGGAGCCGCCGACCGTAACTACCCGTACAACACCATCCTTAGATGGGTGCACATCAACTATAACGCCTATTGGCCAATGTAGGGGCTTGTTACATTCCAAATTTGGAAATGTACATTGATAAATTATATGAGTAAATTCCAGCGAATATTTTCAATAAACTTGTTAATTTCCGTCATTCTGGACAGTTGCGTTTGCGCAAAAGAATGCGCAGGCGCGGAGTGAATGGCACAAGTGCGCGGTGTGTGACACGACGGCATTAGTCACGAGACTTCGAAGCCAAGAAGAACTACCCGTGTCGTGTATCTGTCTTTTCGCTTCTTTAGGATGTAGGTTCCCTTTTACCTTTATATTCGAGTACCTTTACCTGTATCCTTCTTGCCTTACTTACGAACGAACGAAAGAGGAGGGACGACTAAATTTGGACTCAACAATGACGTACCCTACCCATAAACATGGATCCTGAGATGTTAAAAAATACCAGTGAGTAACCGTTTTACGTTATATGTGCATAAAACTTTGTCTATTGCGGAATACTTAAAACGTGGTGAAACGCATTATAGGATTTACGCGGCTTTAAATATTGCACAATAGTTTATCCATTGCCCGCAATATAGTATAGCGAACGACCGGTTTATAAGAGTTTGAGCTCCATGTTGGGCGCCACTCTTATACTATACTATACTATACTATATTGCAGGCAATAGATATACTATTGCGCAATAGTTAAAGCCGCGTAATTCCTATAACGCGCATCACCACGTTTCAAGTATTGCGCAATAGACAAAGTTTCATGCACATATAACGTAAAACGGTTACTCACTTGTATTTTTTAACATGTCAGGATCCTTGTTTATAGGTAGGCTACGCCATTGTTGAGTCAAAATTTAGTCGTCCCTCCTCTTTCGTTCGTTCGTAGGTAAGGCAAGAAGGATATAGGTAAAGGAACTCGAAGATAAAGATAAAAAGGAACCTACATCCTAAAAAAGAAAAAAGACAGATACACGACACAGGTAGCTGTTCTCGGCTTCGAAGTCTCGAGGCTAATGCCGTCGTGTCACACACCGCGCACTTGCACCATTCACTCCGCGCCTGCGCATTCTTTTGCGCAAACGCAACTGTTCGGAATGATGGAAATTAACAAGTTTATTTGAAAATATTCGCGGGAATTTACTCATATAATTTATCAATGTACATTTCCAAATTTGGAATGTTACAGGCTTTGTATTCATTTCCGCTAGATAGACCAACTGACCTACGGAAGGATCTGGACGATGTGCTTGCCACTTCTGTCTTTGGCGAATTGTGTGTAAATATTGTGTTTGAAATCTTTTGCAAACGATTTGGCTGACCATGTTTATTAGGTACCATTTACATTTTAGAGACATCATTGCATCCACTTCTACTTCAGGAACCGAATTCAATGTGCCTTGTATTAGAAAATGGGCTGACGTGAGGATGTCCAAGTCATCGGGTTGCTCCGAAACCTCTAACAACGGTCTCAAATTTAGAATGGCTTCGATACGACAAAATATTGTGGCATACTCTTTAAAAGTCAAATTTCTGCCTTGAAACTGTTTGTAAAGGAGATTTTTTACAAGTCTGACATTGATCTCCCACGATCGTCCAAAATTGCTTGCAATTGGAGGATTGAAAATCCATTCAATATTCAGTGAAGCGGTTGAAGTTAGAATTTCATTTTGGCGTTGCTTAAGGAATCGGGACATCTTCTTAAGCTTACCTGCTGCCCCTATAAAATTACTGGCGCAATCTGAATAAACACGACCCGGAAGACCCTTGCGGGATATGAATTGGTTAAAAGCAGCTAAAAATGCATCAGTTGTAAGATCTGAAACAAATTTTAAATGCACCGCCCGCACTGTTTGACAAACAAATGTACACAAGTAACCCTTAGTGATAGGTGCCTTGCTCAAATTTGATGATTTACATGAGAACGGACCAGAAAAATCTATTACACAATGACTAAAGGGTCTTGCAGGCATAACCCTAGACTCTGGATGGTTAGCCATATGTGGCTGATGAAGAATTTTTGAAAACCGTACGCACTTAACCCATTCCCTAATCACCTTACGTATTAGAGAATGCCCGGTTACAATCCAAAATTTCCTCCTCAATTCTAATTTGATTAAAGTTGGGCCTGCATGTAAATATTTTGTATCATAATAAAAACTGAGCAAAGTTGCCAGATGGCAACCTTTTGATAAATAAATAACCAAAAATAAATTCAAAATAATTTAAAAAGGCGATCTAATAAATTTATTGAAAAACCGAGTAAAACGGGCTAAAACAGCGTAAAACCAGCAAATAAATTCGTGAAAATTATATAAAGTGCGTGTAATAAAATAACAATTTAAAAACCAAAATCTAGGCCCTTTTTAAATCAAACAAATAACTAAAAGCACTAAATTTTAAATAATTTGAATATAAATATTCCATTTTTTAAGAACACGTGTACTTTAAGTTTCCTTAAAGTCTATTTTTAGTTGTAATTAGTGGTGTAACATTTCAAGGTCGAGTAAACAAGCGGTGAGTGTTTCCGGTACCGCATTCCAATAACGCCTGTTTTAATTAGTTTGTTTCTAAATTTAAATTTAAAGTCCGGTATTTTATAAATTTGTTTTTGAGGTAATTAGCTAGTTTGAATTTTAAATAAATAAATATAGTTTTGTTATAGTAGATTTATAATTGCCTATAATCATTGGACTTGCTACCTTTTTTGTCCTCCTTGTTATTTTGACGTTAGTGTTTATTTTAGTTCTGATAAATTTGAAATTTCATTTGGTGGTTTTTAAAAATTTGAATAAATAAATAAATACAGAGAAGTTTAAGGTCATTTGAAATCTTTGCCTTTTATTGGAGCAGCGTTTTTGTTTTGTACTTGTTGTTTTGCCGTTTAGCTACACATCTTAGCTTTGAGTTTATTTAGCGTCACCAGGGCATTTTGATCTGGGATTTGTTTGTCTTTGTTGTTTTGCTATTTGATTTTTCAGCATGGTTGTACATCAAGATGAGGAGCCGTTGCCGAAGAAGAAGAGGGGTGGTCGGTCGGAGTTGGTCAGGTGTGAGCAGTCGGAGGCTGGGTCGGTTGAGAAGGTCGGAGAGAAGGAGCTCGTGGTTGCGGTAGAGAGGTTGGTGTCGCAGTCCGACGGGGAGGTAGGTGCGTCGCAGAGGGAGTCTGGGTCTGCGGGGGTGGAGTTGGAGGGGCCGGCGCCCCTTGTGTGTGGAGCCGAGCCTGAGTCGCCCGCAACGTCGAGAGTACAGCGTCATGAGTCGACTGGTAGCAACGGATGCGTTGCTGCTAGCGACTTAGACGAGCTGGATCTCTTGATGTTCCGTGCGAGGAGGGCGCACGGCTTTATACATAAGCGGGTCCCTGCCGCTTCGGCGACCATCACCGTAGACGACAGGAAGGTGATTCGCAACGCCGCGGACGAGTTCCAAGACGTTGCGAATCAGCTATTAGGGATGGTTAGGGGTCTCAGGATGGTGCGTGGCGAGGTGAAGGAGGCTGTGGCGGAGATGGCAGCGGCGCGCACTGAGCAGGTCGTGGTAGGGCAGGGGAGACCAAGGGGTGTAATGTCCTATGCTGGAGCAGTGGTTAGGAAGGCAGCGTCGACGGTCCCAGTTCGTGTCGACGCCAACCCAGGGATGAAGGACGACGTCATGGTGACGTTGAAGAGGAAGGTTGACCCGGCCAAAGATGGGTTTGTTGTTGTCGGAGCACGTCGGACGCGTTGGGGTGGCGTTGTTGTCGAGTGTGCTGGTAAGGAGGATGCCAGGCGTTTGCAGTCGACAGTAGGTGGAGCTTGTCAGCGTCTTACAGCAAGGACCATCGAGAAGAGGAGGCCGCGCATCGTGCTCCCTGGGGTAGAGAGGGAGATGAAGCAAGAAGAGCTCGAGCAGAGGTTGATTGTTCAGAACCCCCGCTTCAGGGAGATTAGGTTCGAGGAGGAAGTGAAGAAGAAGTTCCGGTTTGGTGGCAGGAGACTCAGAGATCCGTTGGCCAGCGTCGTTTTTGAGGTTTCGCCGGCGGCTAGGAGGTGTTTTTTGTCGGAGGCAGTTTTTTGGGTTGGCGTAGGGTTTGGGCTCGGGATCATTTCTCAATGATCCAGTGCTTCCGTTGCTACGAGTTCGGCCACAGGTCCACAGAGTGTAAGGAGCGGGTGCAGTTTTGCGGTAACTGCGCCGAAGTAGGGCATGAGTTCAAGAGCTGTAGGCGAGCAGTTTCTTGTTGTGTTGTCTGTGCGAGGTCGAACGACAGGGTTGGTAGCGTTAGGGTCGACACTCGTCATGATGCGAAGTCCAGCCAGTGCCCCACGATGCAGCGGTTGAAGGCAGTCATCGCCAGGAACATCGACTATGGATCCTAGGCCATTAGATGATGTTTTGAGGAGATCGAAAATGCGCGCAGATTAATTTAGGCAATGGTAAAGGGGCCACCAATAATTTCGTCAAAATAATAAAAGAAAATGAAATCGACATCGGGTTCATACAGGAACCGCACCGCACCTGTATAGCCACAAAATAACAGGTTTTGGGAGGGGGGTTACCGTGTTAAATGCGAATAGCGAACGACCGCGCAGCGGAATAATAATAAATAATGGGACGTGTACCGGTATTTTACTAAATAATTTGTCTAAGGAATTTATAACCACCGCGGAAATAAAAACCGGGACAAACACGCTCTACGTGATAAGCGCGTACTTTC
Source organism: Platerodrilus igneus (assembly GCA_036346225.1). NCBI lineage: Eukaryota > Metazoa > Arthropoda > Insecta > Coleoptera > Lycidae > Platerodrilus > Platerodrilus igneus. The sequence goes on from JARFIW010001303.1 coordinate 6,390,448, forward strand.
CTCCAGTCGACCGGCGGGAAAATCCTCAAACCGAGGACTTAATAAATCAAATCGAAGGTAATTTTCGCAAAATTGGAAAGAATAAAAAACTAATAATTGGAGGACTTTAATGCTAAGTCGCCGTTATGGGGTAGCCCTATCGAAGACGATAGGGGCTCGCAGGTTGCTGATCTCTTTACGGAGTGGGATCTTAGTGTGATAAACACTAATGATTTACCTACGTTTGAGGAGCATAGAGGCAGCAGTTTTATAGATATTACTGCAGCCTCGCACGAGATGCTAGAAATAATTTATAATTGGGAACTTAGGACGGACGAGATAACGCTCTCTGACCATAAATTAATAATAATATCGATGACGAGAAAAAACCAAACGAGCAACTAACTATCTTTCCGCGGTTCTGTAATAAAAAAGCAAATTGGGGGCGGTTTAAAGAAAAATTTGGCGAAAGCATTCCTGCGCTCGAAAACGAGCTATTAAACTGCCAAGAAGCAGACGAAATAGAAACACTCGCGAAAAAAGTAAACGACGCTGTGGTAGACGCGTCGTCGTACTCCATGCCGCGAAAGAAAACATTTAAAGACAGCGTACCCTGGTGGACTCGCGAATTAACCACCAAGCGGGCAGAAACGCGTAACCTAAGGCACCGCTATCAACGCGCCTCGGGAGAAATAAGAGAACAACGGAGACTCGAATATAATCAAAGTAACCGCGAATATAAAATATTAATAGAAGAAACGCGAACAAATAAATTTAAAGAATTCTGCACGCGAAATTCCGAGAAGAAACCTTGGGGTACCGCATACCGCGTAATAAGAGGTAAACAACAGAAAATCGCGCTCGGTAATATAAAGAAAACAAATGGCGAATATACTGAAAGTTTTAAAACCACGGCGGAGTATTTATTAGAGAAATTTTTCCCATCAGATAATCCCGAGAAGGATGAGGGGTTGCACGATTTAGTACGTCGGGAAGCTATTGAGGCGCAAGGAACAGGTGCCGATAAGGCAATTTTAGTTCACGAGGTCGAAAGGGCTCTTAGGAGGATGAACCCTAAGAAGGCACCGGAGCATGACGGAATCACTTCGGACGCAGCTCTGAAAGCGTGCCTGTTAGCCCCGTGTGTGTTTGCCGGGCTGTTTAATCTTTGTTTAGAGAGGGGCGTATTTCCGCGTTGCTGGAAAGTCCAGAACGTGAAATTTATCCCTAAACCTAAAAAGGCAGATTCGTCAGATCCGGGCAGCTATCGTCCAATTAGTTTGCTACCGGTGCTGGGGAAAGCTTTGGATCGCGTTATGACTACGCGAGTTGAGCACTTAGTGCGAGACAGCGGTGGTTTTAATAACCGACAGTTCGGTTTTATGGAGGGAAAGTCGACTATCGACGCACTAGAATTCGTTGTCGGGATTAAGCAGGTGAGAGATGCTAAAGAGTACTGTGTTGTTGTTGCTTTGGACATTTCAGGAGCATTTGATGCTGCCTGGTGGCCATTAATCGTTTGCGAGTGAGATCGTAGGAGTTGTCCGCAGAACTTAATGTCGTTAGTCAAGAGCTATTTCTCGGGGCGACTGGCACAGGTTGAAATTCCGGGTGAAGTTTTGTCGCGCGTGGTAAAAAGGGGGTGCCCGCAAGAGTCATGCTCTGGTCCCACTTTTTGGAAGTTGTTATATGAGAGCATCTTTAGAGTCAAGTTGCCCGCAGGATACTCAATCGTTGGGTTTGCGGATGACACGCTTTTAATTATCAGATCGTGATTATTAATGGACATGCGAACAAAACCAAACGAGGCGCTAAATAAATTGCACGAATGGTCGCGGGAGGTAAAATTGAAATTTAATACGTCAAAATCGGAAGCACTATATTTCGGGATGAAACCGGGACAGCGACCCCCTAGGCTAGAGCTAGGAGGGGAGAAAATCCCGTTCAAAGACGCCATCACGTACCTCGGTGTCAAAATAGACAATAAATTAAATTGGAAAGCGCACGTACAATACGTAAAAAGCAAGGGCGGCGAATTATCAAATAAAATGATGGCGGCGGCGAAAATAAACTGGGATTTCAGAGGGGAATCGCTGAGGACGGTCTATGCCGGAGTGATAGAGCCGGCAATGCTGTACGCAGCATCTGTATGGGCGGAAAGTTGCAAAGTTCGAGAGATGCGTCAATTGACGAGCGTTCAACGCATCACCTCGGTGAGGGCGGCGAGGGCGTACAGGACCACCTCCACGGAGGCGGTCCTGGTTATCAGTAAAACTTTCCCTATCGAATATGTCGTTAGGGAGTTTCGAGATAGAAGGTTAGTAGATACCGGAAAAGGACGCGAAATTATCGAAGACATTTGTCTTGGCAATAGGGAGGCAGAGAAAAAGATTGTCGTATCAGAGTTAGGGCACCCGGCTGATATTATAGGAATCGAGTTTGTCGAAGGTGATCGGGACGCGACGGGTATCAGAATTTACACGGACGGTTCACGAATGGATGACGGGCAAGCAGGCGCGGCGTTTGTCGTGTTTAAGCAGGAAAGGGAGGTGTTCCGGTTTCAAACGAAACTCGCGAACTGGAGCACTATCTTCCAGTGCGAATTGGTAGCCATACAAGAGGCTATCGATTACGTAATAAATCACACGGGTAGAGACGATTATTATATAATCAGCGACAGTAAATCAGCGCTGACGGCATTAACTAACATGAACACCTCGACAGACCTCCAGGCGGACGTCTGGAAAATAGCGCATACAGCGCTCGAGTTTCGACGTTTAAAGTTCTGTTGGGTTAGGTCGCACGATGGTAACCTAGGAAATGATAGGGCTGACGAATTAGCTAAAGAGGCCGCGACGGGCGACTTTCGGATATCACATTCGTCGATATCGAGGTCTTTAATTAAAAGAAAGCTGCACGAAAAATCAATTCGACAATAGGAAGAGAGTTGGAACAACGCTGCCACGGGCAGGTTGACCCACAAATTCATACCGAGCATAGAAGCTAGAGGTAGGATCGAGGTTAAGCTCGATCACAAAATGGTGCAGTTGATAACAGGGCACGGCGCCCTGGAGGCGTATTTACAGAGGTTCGGTTTAACCAACAGAGACCGCTGCGAATGCGGTGAGGCGCGGAAAGCGCAGAGCACGTGCTCTTCGACTGCCCGCTTGAGGTGGGAAATTGAGGGTTGGCTGATAGCAAACTAGCTATCCTAGGTCTGGCATGGCCAAAGAGCCTAGAGGAAGTCGGGGAAGTGGTTAACCAGAAGGCGTTCTGGACAGCCTTAAAAGAATTTGCGGGAATGTAGTACCTACGGGTGGAGCATTGGGGACGTGGCCGCAAGTATAGCGGCCCTAATTCAAATTATAATGCTAAAGGCCTTATATCCATAGCAAAGTGACGTTGCTGGCTTAATTTGATTAGTATAAGTTCTGCTTGCACTAATTCTGCACCTGACAATGACCGCTTTCCGCTGCATGTGGCATTAATAGGTTTTGAATTAAAAATAAAACGAAGCACAAACGCAAAAACTCTTTGAAATCTCTAATAACTACTAAAACGGTGTGAACATAAATACAAATAATTTGGTTCTTTGGTTGAAACGTGAAGAACCGCTTTGAACACCTTACTTCATCCTGGATGGAATATACATCCAAGGCACGCTGATTGCTGTTCAACTCCCATTGTGATGGATGAGACTGAATACATGATGGACCTTGCCACCATAAAATATTTTTATTTAAATTACTTGCTAATCAACCATGTGAAGTTATATCACATGGATTGTATTTAGTATTGATGTAAAACCATTTAAATTTATTGGATTTGTTGAACCCTGTTGCTCACGTAAACTTTCAACTTTGCTGAATCTGATCTGATCATTAAAATTACCGACGCTGTAGTGTTGGAACCGGGATAAAAATCTCCAGTGTGTAATGAGAAAGTAATGTATGTAGTGTGATTATTAGCGTAAGTTTATATGCAGTGTTTACTAGATGCTATAGTAACAATCACAAGTGTGTAAGTAGGTAATGACCCTTGGATAAAAATAAACAAGAACTGAATTTGTGGTCGATTTGGAGCAGTTTATATACGTTTTCCCCTTCTGCTTGCAGGCGTGGTTATCGTGATTGATGCAAAATAAATTACGTTATTCTGGGTTTTTGTCTGGTAAATAAGTTTTATGTCTGGTACCCGTCCTCCGTTGAAGAATTCATTTTAGTCAGGTTGACAGCGAGTGGTGATAGGTGGTGTGGAGCAGGTCTCATGTTGTCGATATGGATCTTTATTGGTGCGCCGAAGAAACGCTGAACAAGATAGGTATTTGGCTCTTCGACTCGGGTGATAGACCATGGTCCCATCCATTTGGTCTGGAGTTGGGGATTGGCTGTTTAGTTTCTGGTCATTACTAAACCGCCAACGCGGAATTGAGGAGTGTTGGGATCTTGATTGGCGTAGCGGTTGCAAAAGTTGCTTTTATGTTGGCAAACGCTTCAAATGCTGTCTTTCCTAGCTGATCCATGGTTCGGCATCGACTTTCGGTTTATGTCTCAAAGCCTTGGTAGTATATTTAATAAGGCGGTGTCCCACTTTGCAGGATGCTGTGTGGCGTTTATGCACAGACTCTTTTTGATCTCCTGGTTACTTCTTTCCATAGGGTTGGCGCAGATGTGGTAGATGGGTAGTATACAGTGTTGGGATACAGATCTTTGTAGTTTTGGTCTCGGTGTCTGGAGTAGAACTGTGTGGCATTATTAATGATAATGGTTTTTAGATAACTGGTTAAGAAAGCTTCGTTTTCTAGAGTAAGGTCCCATTAAGCCGAGCGAGTCACTTTCCATGATCGTGCCAGTTGGTGAGGTCTTAATGGAGATAGACTGTAAAGATCCTCGCTTGATAACCTGAACACTGGCGGGCATATTTATTAATTTTATCACCCATTTTTGGCCAGAAATAACGCTGGTTAATAACTCTGTGCGTTTCTTCTGCCGCAGGATGTCAACACCCGTCAGTCCACTACAAAATTGTCCAGAATATGCCATTTGTGGTCGGTTTGTGGGCCTCGTATTTCCACTTCTGTCCATTACTGAATTATTCGTTAGGATGATAGGTGGTCACGCTGCGCCACTTGAACTTGTGGCTGTATTAGTTGGGGCCGTTACAATTTGTGGCTACGTCCCCAATGCTCCAACCGAAGATACTTCATTGGGTTTAAACGCGAAAATAACGTGCTTCAAATAAATATGACTTCAAAATTAATTAATCATGAATAAAATGTATAAACTAAAGTTGGAGTTTAAATAATGGAGTGTGCCTGATCAACAAGACACTAGAAAAAGTAAAAGAAAAGAGATTAATAATAGCGGATATCAGACGCCAGCTCTGCTTGCCGGTGTGACCTGAAAGATCGACTTAAAATTATACAAATCTAGCTAACTAGTATTTACCAATGAATTTGAATTTCTAAGCATACGCCAAATTTATTAATACATAGCGAATCCAGCTATTTATTCCTACTCTATAAATTTACAATATCGTCTTCTCTAGTCTAAGTATTTTATTCTAACTTCCGCTTAAATGCCCTAAAGTTTTCTATCGATCCATAACTGAATTATTCTAATTTCAATCTTCTTTCCTATAAATACTACAACCGAAAAAAAACCAGGCAAAACGCCCAACATAATAAATCCAGCCTCAATGCAATTCAATAAAATAAAATATATACATGTACAATACAGGCATAAAATATAATTATTTAAATAAAGCATTAAGCATGTAACAGTGCATAAATAGCAAAAAGTAACACTAAAATTATCAGGTGCACTTTCATATGCATTATTTCGGCTAGCGCCATCACACTGAAACGTGCTCGTTAAAAATTAAACGCAAAATCTATTTATTACTACAAATCAATGCTTATGCGAGTACAACCGCCACAATATTTACAAGTATCTCAAATGTAAATTTCTCCAGGATCCGAAAATCTGATCGTCTGCTGACATCTAATTATCTTACTTCTAAGAGAAGATGGGTATGCACTGCTAAAGTTCAGATAGGTATAGGCAAATCACTTTAAGAAGAACCCAACGTCATCATGCGCACAAAGCAAAAATTGGTTAGGAACAGTTCATTATATGTAATTAGGGATGGCAGTATTCAGGTTTTAGTGGCGTAGAGTTTTATGATCAACCAATCGGAAATTACCTTGTAAAAGTTTTAGATTTCATTACTATTTATTTTTACTTGATACACAGACGGACAGTTTTAAACCGCCATCTAACTAATATAAAATATCTTGTATATAACAATTTACATTAATAAAACAATAAGTTACTCAACAGATGCGTTTGCAGAACACTAGAATGAGATAGAAACCACTTAAGTAGGCCATGGTATTCAATCATTTGCTTTATCGGATTTTACAAAATAACCTTGCTATAGCAGTATTTTTTAGGGATATTGATGCACACAACTCATAGGCGATATTATATTAAAAATTTTAAATTATAATTTAATTGGTTGTTTATTTTTTTACTATTTAACGCCATATCTTCCGTTTAAACTGTAATAACTCAACTACGCCACTGTTATTACATTTCTGCGCAATCTGGCATATGACGTTGGGTTCTTCTTAAAGTGATTTGCCTATATGCACTAAATGTCTGGGGGAGTCACAGTCGCTATAATTTTTTAGTCCTGGAGGGATACCATAGATAAATAAAAGCAGATCATCCGATACATAGGGAATTATGGGAACCAAATTATGTGCATATCAAGTAGCGCTTGGAGGCGTTGCAGTATCATAGAAACATATTTAGCCTTCATTATACCCACTTTTGAATGAAAAAGCAGGAATAGTCTAATCTCTATCCTACTTGTTTTGTTTGGGAATGCCTTCACTATTTTGCAGTTATTCTAATCTATAGTATCATATTATTATTGTTCATTGCGAAATTCAAAAGATTAATGTTACAAGTATTCCATTCTTTAGGTCGGTGTTTAAACTATTAATTATAATACGGTTTTAGCATAGTTTTTTTCTTTAAAATTGATTAGTTGCATTGTTCAGCATCATTATTATTGGCAAATTATTAAATTAAGAGGATTGGCATACAGGTACGTTATTTTATAAATCTGAGTATAACATTTCTATTTAAATATTCTTTAAGTGTAGTTCTCCTTATCGCAATGTGTAAATATTATTAATGTTATTTGAAAATTATTAAATTAAAACAATTGGCATAACAAGTACGTTATTTTATAAAATAAAGAATAACTAGAAGATATTGACTAATGCATGTTTATAATAGATTTAATTAATTCACAAACAATTTTTTTTTATTGCAATTATTTGTGTTTAATTATTTATTTAATTAAATTTGATAGGATGAGTACACCTGTATTATATTTATGATACGTTAAGGTTATTTATTGAATCATTATTTTGTACTCTTGCTATATTTCCATTAATAAACAACTAGTATTAATTTTTTCTGTTTAGCTCAATTTTTCAGAATCAATAAATTTATCTATAACTTATTTTAATAATTGACAAATATGTATGAAACCTAGCTCAGAATAGAAATCAATGGAGGTACGCTTCCAGCCAGTTGCAAGATGAAAAAACTAATGACAATAATAATTACTGTAATTAAACATGGTGATTATTATAAACAACTACAGATATTGGTTTTGCAAAACTCTCAACTAATGTTATTTGTGCGAAAGGATTTACTTGAAAACTATGAATACGGGAAATGTCTAAGTGTTGGGGGATCCTTGGCAGCCACAGGCTGCTTAACCCCCTTCACATACCGTTCATTTACATTTCCAATGCTCCACCTGAAGGTACTACATTGGCCAGGAGGCGAGTTTTTTGTTGCCTGGAAATTTAGAATTTTGCCGAACCCTTGTCGTTCCAGGCAAGGTAGGGATCTTTAACGTGCGTGACAACACTCACACACGGGACCTCCATTTAACCTCTCATCCGAACGAGGGCGTAATATTTGTGAAAAATGCAGGGAACTGTGTAGGCTATCTCAGAACATAAATAAGCTGAGGTTCAAGTCCAACCAGTTTCAAGACGTAAAACCCAATGACGAAAAAATAAGTGCTCTTAAATCTGATGATTATTATAAACAACTACAGGTGTTGGTTGTGAAATATTTCCAACTAATGTTGATTGTGCCAAAGGTTAAATTAGAAAAACTATTAATTCGACAAAGGTTTAAGTGCAGGGGGAACTTGGCAGCCAAAGGCTGTTTACCCCCCTTCACATACAACTGAATATTGGGGAGATAGTGTATATAACTGTAAAACAATAAAACTGCATCAAACAAGAAAGAACAGCAACTATGTTCAAAGACAACGAACATAGATACAAAAAGAAAACTGTTCAAAGCATAGTGTGGAGCACAGCACAGTACATCTATGAAATAGGGGCAGTTCGCACACAAATAGTTATAGATGCAGACTGTGCAAATTTCTGGGAAATGTGTAGGTTGGTTCAGACTAGGAAACAATGAGGGTACGCATCCAACCAGTTCTAGGACTGAAGACTTAATGATGATGATGATGTATGAAACAGGTTGAATTAAAATTCATTTATTAGCCATATATGCTTAAATGAATTTTTATTCAACCTGTTTCATACAAATTGTTGAGTTTTGAAAATAAGTTTTTAGGTAAATCTTATAGTGTTAATATTTTGAATTTATCGCTATTAGCTCTTGTTTTTTCCAGTAGACACTGGAGGCACAACAGGTTTTAGCCGCCATCGTTATCCCTGCTTTTTAACATGTAATTGGTGACTCTCTTATTGTATGTTCTCAATGGGGTATACGCGGTTTCAATCTAGTTTAGTTGCTGAATTTGATTGGTTTAAGTTAATTAGATTTCCTGATTTAGTTTTGTTTTTTATTAGACCGGTGTTTAAAGTTTTTATTTAGTACCCGGTGTTTTGTTCCCTTCATATAGATAAGACAGAGGTTGAATTACTGTGAATTTCATTGTACATAATGCATATATTTAGGTGTTTTGTTTTTGGGGTTTATTTTTATTTATTTTTATTTTTATTGTTAATTTTTATAAATTAAGTTATATCGTGCCACAAAATAAATTTATGGCAAGTCTTCTAAACTAAACCATCTCCTACCCAAAATCAGTCTCTTACGGTTTGCACCCCGTTCTGGGCGTTTAGTCTCGCGACCCTTCCCGCAAACTTCTTCTAGACTACGTAGAACACCTTATGAATAACCACTCCTTGGACTTTTTTCCAGGTTTTTGGGCCATTCTAACTCCTCGACAATAGTGTTCTGTCCGCTAACCCCTTGTTAGCCATCTCTAGTGGGCAGTCAAATACCACGTACTTGGCGCTTTCTGCGCCCTCGCCGTATTCGCAGCGGTTGTTCTCGGTCAATTCGAATTTTCGCAGGCAGGTTTTCAGTGTCTCGTGCCCTGTTACTAACTGCACCCTCTTATGATCGAACTTCACCTCCATCTTGGCAGTATTCTTTCACTTTCCTTCCCACTATAGAATTGATCTTTCTCGTAGGTTTTCTTATTAGAGAACTCCGTACAGAAGAGTACGATGAAAGAAGCTCCACTGTTGTGGTCACTTTGATCAGCTCATCTGTTCTGTCGTTTCGTCGATTATCGTCATGCGACCTAACCCAATAAAACTCCAAATCCCGAAACATAAGTGCCGTGTGCGCTATTTTCCAGACGTCCCCTTGAATATCTGTTGAGGTGTTCATTTGCGTCACAACAGTCAGAACCAATTTACTATCGCTAATGATATAGTACGCCACTTGTGCCCGAGTTGATGACGTACTCTAAAGCTTCTCTTGTAGCTATCAACTCGGACTGAAAGATTGTGCTTTAATCCACAAGTTTAGTTTGGAATCGGAACACTTCCATCTCCGCCTTGTACACAACGGCGCCGCTTCTGCCTGCCCATCGTCCATTCGCGAACTATCGAAATAAATCCTGACCCGACCGCGTTCTCTTCGCCTTCAACAACTCGATCCTCTTGACATCGGCCGGATGCTATAATTCAGAAATAATGATTTTCTATTCAACCTCATTTCAAGATTTTCGACGACTTCTCGCCCTTTCTCTATATTAATAAATCTCCGATCTCTAATCTCCCTGAAAAAGAATTCGATTGGGAGAATTTTACTAATTACTAAGACTGTTTCCGTGGATATAGTTCTGTACGCCCTTACCGCCTTGACCGCTGTTATGCGTTGAACGCTCGTCAGTTGTCGGAACTCCCTGATCTTGCAATCCTCCACCAAAACAGATGCCGTACACAACATCGCCAGTTCAATTGTTACTGCGTAGACCGTACTTAAGGATTCGCCTTTGAATCCCCATTTACCTTTGCTGCCGCCATCATTCTGTTCGATATATCGCCGCCCTTGCTTTTGACAAACTGCACATTCATTTTCCAATTCAATTTGTTATCTAACTTGACGCCGAAGTATGTGATGGCTATTTTGAACGGGATCGTCTCCGCTCCTAACTCGAGCCTAGGGGACGCTGTCCCGGTTTCGCTACGAAATAAAGCGTTTTCGAGTTTCACGTGTTGGATTTCAACTCGACCTCCCGTGACCATTCGTGCAACCTACTCAACGTGTCGGCCAGTTTCGTTCGCATCTCCATTAACAATCTCGACCAGATAATCCGCAAACCCAACAATAATGCATCCTTTGGACAATTTGACCTTAAAAATGCTTTTATATAACAACTTCCAGAATGTGGGACAAGAGCATGACCCTTGTGGGTATCCCCTTTCCACTAATCGTGATGTAATTTTCCCCGGAATTTCAACTTGTGCCAATGACGCCAAGAAATGGCTTTTGACCAATGCATCAGGTTTCACGGACAATTTCTGCGTTCCAACTCCCAAACGATAGATGGCCACCAGGCAGCATCAAATGCTTCTGAAATGTCCAAAGTCACGACCATACTATACTCGTTTCCTTTCCTAGCCTGCTTGATTTCTTTAACTATAAACTCTAGCGCGTCAACAGTCGCTTTACCCTTCGCAAATCCAAATTATCGCTTATTAAAACCACTGCTGTCTCGTACAGTGTGCTCAATTCACGTAGTCATCACTCGGTCTAAAACTTTTCCCAGCACCGGTAGCAAGCTAATTGGACGACAGCTGTCCGGATCCTCCTTTTTAGGATTAGGGATAAACTTGACGTTCTGGACTTTCCAGAAATGTGGAAATACGCCCATCTTTAAACAAAGATTAAACAACCGGCAAAAACACGTAGGCCTAAGAGGCACGCCTTCAGGACTGTGTGTAACGAGATTCCATCATGTCCCGGTGCCTTCTTAGAGTTAATTGTATTAAGAGCCTTTACGACCTCGTGATCGAAAATTGCCTTATCAGCACCGGTTTCCCACACCTCTGTAGTTCTCCGACGTATCACGTCATGCAACCTCTCATCCTCCTCTGGATCGTCCGATGGGAAAAATGTCTCCAACAAATATTCTGCCGTTATTTTATATCTCCATTATGTATTTTGATGTTGCCTAGCACAATCTTTTGTTGTTTACTTCTTATTACGCGATACACCGTCCCTCGACATCTTTTTTAGTGTTGTGCAAGCAGAGTTCTTTAAATTTTTTCGTTTGCGTTTCTTCTATCATCATTTTATATTCTTGGTTATATTGATTATATACTGTCTTTCTTTGTTCTCTTAATTCTCCCGCTGCGCGGTGGGAGCGGCGCCTTAAGTTACGAGTTTCCTTCCTCTTAGGGGTTAGCTCCCGAGACCACCAAAGTACACTGTCATTAAATGTTTTCTTTCACGGCATAAAGTGTGCCAATGCGTCTACCACAGCGTCTCTTATCCAATTTAAGAGTCTCAAAAAACCTCTGAGTTACTTGCGGTTCTTTGGTTACTTGGTCTGTTGAAGTCTTTGGACGAGTTGCTCCATGGGAGCTGTTGCCTTAGTTGGTTACTACATATCCCAAGTATTCAGTAGTGGACATCCCAAAGTGGTACTTATAGAATAACAAGAGGAGTCGGTGCTGTTGTAATATTTTCAGTACCAACCGAAGGTGTCGTAGGTGCTTGTCAAGGGCGTTGGAGAAGATAATGAGATCATCCAGGTATAGTAGGACAAACTTCTGGAGGTAACCGGTCTATGCCTAGTGGATCATTAATTTTTGAAAAGTTGTGGGAGCTCCTTTTAATCCAAACGATGAATTGATGGCATGCTCCGTCTGCGGTGGTAAACGTTGTTAATGGTTTGGAGCTTTCCTCCAAGGGGGCTTGCCAGTATCCTGATTTTTAGGTATAGTATAAAAACACGGTGGTTGTATTTAGGTTTCGAAGGGTCTCGTGTATAATGGGTAGTATTTGGAAGAACTTGTCCTTGGTGATCGAGTTCAGTTTGTGATAGTTGGCGCAGAACCTGGGTATTTCATCTTTTTTTTCTACTATTACATAGGCAAGTCGTAGCTTAAGTGCTCGGTTCGATTTTGCCGTCTTGGAGCATTGTCTAGACCTCCCTTTTCAACGGAGAATATCGGTAGAGAGATAGTTAGAACGGTATATGTGCGGTTATCCTAATTACGTGCCTAGTGCTGGTTTTGGTGGTCGATTTGGGAGGCCCATTAATGACGTTTGATTTCGCTTACCAGGTCCTCGAGTGCAGGCACCAGTTGGTTCGTAATTGATGTTTAGTTTGTCCCAGACGACAACTATCTTAGGTGCTGGTTAGCGTGCTGGTTCCAGTGTAGCGTACGACGTTGGTCGGTTCCAAAGTGGAGGCAACATCTGTCGTACTCCATGATTGCTTTGTAGCGGCTTAGGCAAGGCTTTGCAAGAATGATGTCTTCTGTTAAGCTCCGTACGACCAGGAAGGTTTCTCGATCTTTGATGTGCCCAATGTTGAAGTTAATGTTGGATTCGTCTTTGATGTTGACCCAAGTCTTGTCAGCCATTTTAACGAAAGTGTCCTTTGCTCGGATTGTGACTCTGGTTGGAAGCTTCTGTGTCCGGTAGAGCTGTATGTGTTGTTCCATCTGGGCTTACCGTGATCCGAGATAAATCTAGACTCCATAGGTGGTGTTTAGTTACGGTGTCGTCAGTTTTCTACCGACTGGAGTGGATTCTGGCGTGGTTCAGCCAGTTTCTTGTTTCCCTGGTTGCGTACAACGGGGCAATCGCGGTGAAAATGCCTCTTGGAGAAAAAGTTACACTTCGGCAGGTCTGCGGTCCTTTGCTTATCTTCTGGCGACTTCGGAGTAGTAGTTGCCTACTTAGCGGCCCTTCGCAAGTCTTATTCGACTTTGAATGCTTTCGCTTTCACCGTGAGGTCCATCACGCTGCTGGCTTTATAGGTCCTTACGTGCAGCCTTGCGGTATGTGATAGCAAGCTGATAATTAAGTGAATGTCAACCTCCCTGTTCAGTTTTACCGAACTGCCTGTTATATTTTGTTTTGTAGAAAATTTGTAACCGTTTCTCCTGGCGATTGTATCTTACCCAGGTAATGCAATTCTATTTGTACTAGCGTCGCTAGTTTACTGTATCGCTATAGGTATTTGGCTCTGAAGTCGGTCTTATTTAGTTTTAAGGCGGCGAAATATTGCCACCAAGTTGCTGCTTTCCAACGAAGTTGCTTCTCGATTTGTGGCAAGCTTAACGTGAACATTGCGGTGAAGAAGTCCTCAGAGTCCTGAGAATGTAAGCAGCACGGGTTTCTTGTACTGGATGAGGTTCCGTAAGTCCTTTGTTTTCATGGTGATTATTTTGATTGATTGTTAGGCGCCTTCTGGTTCTGACTTCAGTCCAGAAACCTAAATCTTTGGGGGAGGTTGTTCGACTAGCTCAATGGATTTTATTGAATTTTTTCCTCGCCATGGTGTGTTCGGTCCTAAACAACCCTTGTTCGTGAAATTCTTTTACAGGCCCCACAAACAGTAACAAATACCTATATGCGGAATCACAAACGTATATATGTATAATAAATGCTTAAATTAGTTAATGACAAGTACAGTTGAATATTTACAGTACCTTGTATGTTTGTTGAACTTTGGTTAGCATTTTTCTTAATCTTCTTTGGGAATGAAACCACTCATAGTTGTTAAAATCATCTTTATTTACGTTTCAATCCATGACCTAGGATCGTTGTCAAAATAATAAAAATTTTAAATTGAAGGTAACTTTGATTTATTAATGTTTGATATATTTGGTTTAAGTACATTAGGTGAAAATTTTAATGTTTAGAAGAATGAGTGCCTTCAATTTGTGTTGCGTCCTGGGAACGACTTTGAAGTAGCTAATACGCTTAATGTGAAATCGGCTGATTAATTTTTATATAGTTAAATTTCATATAAATTCAATAACTTGACTGTTAGAAAACAATTTTTTAACATGTTTTTATTTATGCATTTGAGAGGATGGTTATTAAAGAAGTGTGCGATTACGTTACCGTAATGCTTAAGCAGCCGTTTTTTATACTTATTTTGAGGAGGAAAACTCATTATAATTTAGGGTACTTCTTTGGTAGATTTTAACATGGGTCGCCTCGGAACCATGTTAAAATCTACCATAATGAGTTTTCCTCGTCAAGATAAATATAAAAAAACGGCTGCTTAAGCCTTACGGTAACTTAATCGCACACTTCTTTAATAACCATCCTCTCAATTGTATAAATAGAAACATTTATATGAAATACAACTATATAAAAATTAATCAGCTGATTTAAAGTTAAGTATATTGGCTACCTCAAAGTCTCTCCCAGGGCGCAATACAAATTGAAGGCACCCATTCTTTTAAACTTTAAAATTTACAGCTTATGTATTCAAACTGCATTCAGACTGCATTTTATTTAATAGTTAATTACAGGTTAACTACGTTCCATCATACTAAAGGTAGATGGCGTAACAAGGCAAATATTTTGATATATTTCAACAAAAGTCACCTTCAATTTATGTCATTAATGCCAAATTTCAAATTTTAATTATTTTGACAACGATCCTTATAGGTCATGGATCGAAACGTAAATAAAGATGATTTTAACAACTATGAGTGGTTTCATTTCCAAAGAAGATTAAGAAAAATTTACAGGATTAACACGAGTGCGTGTTAAAAAGTACAAACAAGAACAAACCTTTATATATTCCTATACATATATAAGCAAGCACAAACATATACACATACAACAACCGTCTTAAGGCTGTAAATGAGAATATAGTATGAATATTTATAGGATTAACACGAGTGAGTGTTAATAAGCACAAAACGAGAACCAACGTTATGTTAGTTAAGGCAAATACAACATGAATAGAGGATTAACACAGTGTGTGTTAATAAGTATAAACAAGAACAAACGCTAAATTAATTAAGGTAAATAGTATATGAATACAGGATTAACACGGGCGCGTGTTAATGAGCACAACAAGAACAAACAAGAAATAGATATGGGGTATATTTCGCAATAAATATACAAACTTAGTCTAAGAAAATGTTATTACGGACTAATAAAGAATTATTTTTAACAAAAAGAAGGTACAGGCACTCACGAAGTGATTATCGGCGACGGTGGCGGAGCTGGTGCTTCGACGACTTATTGTGGTAAGATGTAGATCCCCAGCTGAATGACGGGATCGCGCTAGGGGTTTCCAGGTGTGAGTAAGGTGGGGTCATATTGATCGTGTAAAGGAATAGAATGATTTTGTGCCACCATGGTACACTTTTTCCTTTTTGTCTATATTTTATAATTGCTGTTGCTGATATAAATATTAGATATTGTTGATTAATTGTTAAAATTATATTTTATCAAATCAGCATAATTGTTTCTGTGAAATTATGAAATTCAAATAAATGCTAATTCAACAAAATAAGAGCATGCTGAATATTTTCTTTGGTCCAATTTATATGCGACTGGTCTCGTAGATTGTTTGACTAGTCCATTAACGGCGGTTTGTCATTTAGTCATCAATCGATTAACAACGATTAATCATTTTGGACAAGCGATTGCCTATGTGTGTTTTAGGCAATAAAGTTTTTGGCAATGACGCTATGATAAAACAGACAAAGATTTGAAATACTTTCAAATACTTAAAGAAAAACTTCATAAAAGACCCGAATTGGGTAGTATGTTCACTTTGACGTCACAAAGAAACGATGATGGAAAACTACATACTATTGGGGAAGAATTAATTTTGCCAACCACTGAAAAGGTTTTAAGAACTGTTCTACACAAACCTGTATATGATACTTGAGCAACAACACAATCCAAAAACGTATTGATCAAATGAGTTTTGAACTTGAAACCTTGTCGTGTAATTATCTGTAAACGACTCGTTTTTCTATACAATTGAACGAGTAAACTTTACCTGATAATGAAGCACAATTATTGGCATATGTTCGTTTTGTTAAGGACCAACATATGCATGAGGAGCTGCTCTTTGCCAGAATTTTGACAATCAACATATAATATTTTGAGAGATTTTTCAATGGAATAAATGATTCCTTTATGAAATATAATATTAACAGAAGTAAATGGAGCACCAGTCATGTTATTACGCGCTAAAACCTTTTCACGAAATTATTTTAGTAAATAATTAATTGTAAGGGATTTTTTGTGTAATTAATTTAGAGAAACTACACATGTTTGTGCAATAGTTAGAAAATAGGTGATGGGAATTATTTTTGAGGCTTTTGCTAGAAATAATCGTGTAATAGGGAATACCAATATACCTATTTAAAACTGCTAGTTGAAAGAAAGTTTATAATATCAAATATTAAATTACTTAATTTTTAACACGCCTCTAGATAATTGCAATCTAATATATTACAACAAAACTGGAATTATCACCTTCACATTAGTTGTGAAAAACACCAACATAGGACTATCATACAATTATCTTTTCGTTACAAGTACATATAAATATTATTAAACAAAAAAAAACAACTAAATATATCACAAAATTACTATCTAAATTCTTAACCTAATCACAAGAAAGTACTGTGGGTACGTTTATCAGTTCATGCAACTAATTAAAAACGTTCATTCATTTACAATTATTTTATGTTATAGTTCCAGAAGCTTTCATTAATACCTGATCAGTGATTTTTGCCTATAAATAACTTGTATACCACAAAAAGCCTATATTTTCTGCGACTTTGGAAGAAACTAGCTGTTCTCAACATGTTTATGTCCAACGTGAAGTTGTTAATTGAATGGATCCGAGGTGTTTCTAAAATTAAAAGTAACCAACCAGGTAAGGTATTATTCAAACTTTATTGACTACTTGAAGTCTGTTCGATACCTATTCTTCAAGGTAAACTAACCTACTCAGTTACATGTTGTTTCTATGGATGCTAATTACGAAGTCGTTTATAAAAAATTGACCTTTCCTCCATAAAACAATTCAGGATACGTTTGGCAGAATTTGAACAGATGAATTAAAACTGCAAATTGAAATTACTCGCGTTACATTTCTCTATTTAAATATATTTAAAAATAAGTTAGGATGGATTAGCCGAAACTAGAGAAAGAAAATTTTTATTTACTGTATCAGCACAATTTTGCATGTACACGTTTTCATGCCTAGGCGATAAGGTCATAGGTGTGAGTGTTATACATTACTAATCAAAACAAATGAATTACAAAACTGTAATAATTCTAAGTACAAACTTACATTGCTGCTTTCATTTCTAACCTTTAAAACTGCGCTAATAAATTTGACAATCTTTGAGTATGGACAATATAAGATACAGAAATAATCCTTCCTTTGATCAAGAATGCACGTTACCTAAAAAATTATACTTCTTAAAGAAACTAGCTTAACCCTATTGATGGTGTTAACTGATATAGAAACTATTAACATGAAATATGATTATAAATATTTCAAAGGAACTTCACATGATAGGAAACTTTAGTGCTGTTCAAAAAGATTTCTTTACTGGAATTTATGGAACGCTTCCAGATTTATCCAACAGTAAATTTTCATCCAACCTTACATTTGCAAGCAGTCGAAATTTACGGCAGTAAGTATCCTTGCAGATAAACTAAATGAAACGGGGCAAGAAAAATTGGAACGCTTGAAGATAGATTTCTTACATTGTGTGTTACCTATAGTATAATGTATTAAACTAGGCACAATATCAGAGCAAAAGCAAGAAAAAAAGGGAAGAGTTCGGAAATCTGCCGTTATGAACAAACAATAAGCGGCGGAGAGCCACCGATATTGTTTTAAAGCCATTCAAAGAAAAAAATGTTTCCTATTATGGGTACAGATTAAAAATCATCGGTCGAGGAAATTCAATATTAAACGTTTCTCTACATTTCTCGGTCTCTATACACTTCCTTTGCCTCCGTAACATTCATATATTGCTTTGACATGCTCGTACTTCTCACTTGTCTCTACTACATCCAACCATCTTTTACGCGGTCTGTCACTTACAGCTTTACCAGTCATCTTGCTTGCATACATACGTTTGATAAGTCTGTTTCCGTTCATTCTTTCCACATGTACAAACCATCTAAGTATACTTCGCTCGCCTAACTCCTTAAGGCTTACTTGCACCCCACACTCTGCTCTGATCGATTCGTTCGAAACTTTGTCTCTCAACGTTTTTCCGCACACAATTCTTAGTAATCTCATTCCTGCAACATTTATACGACTAACATGCTTCTTCTGCCAGACCCAAGTTTTGCTTCCATACAGAAGAGTTGGCACAAACACACTGCTGTAAATGTCCAGCATTGCAGTTATACTCAATTCTTCGTTCCTGTTCACTGCCCACATATTTCCAAACACTTTTCTTCCACCATTTGTCCTCCTTTCTATTTCGCCATCCAGCTTTTCATTATTCAAAAACTTTCTACCGAGATACACGAAGTCATTTATTTTCTCTATTGTGTCATTGTCCATTTTAAATACAAAGTCATCAATTCCGCCATCTCTGTTAAAAATCATTACTGTCGTCTCAATTGCATATTTCCACACGTTTCCAAAAATCTGTCAAGTATTCGTTGCAATTCTTGTGACGATTCGGCCAATAATACTGCATCATCCGCATGCAACAGCACACTGATATTTGTTTCACCAATTTCCACTCCTTCCATTTCTTCGCAAGCCTGCCTGATACATACACTTTTCAACAATTTGTTGCATTGCGAACATCTGATCCATACATCCTCTTCCAGACATAAAACCACATTGAACGTTCCATGTCCTACTCAGCGTTCTTTTACGAACTCCCTCGATCACTATTTTTTTATACACTTCAATGGGCACACTCAACCTATCCCACGATAATTTTTGCATTCATATTTGCTGCCTTAACTTTTGTGCAATGGGATAATGATCGCACTCTTCCAATCTTCAAACACCTTGGCTTGTTCTATTCACACAACTCTATCAGTCTGCATAAACATTCAATCAGCACCCCAGACCCATACTTAAGCACTTCACTTGTTATTCCATCTACACCCACCGCTTTGCCAAATATTGAAAATTTGTTATTATAGCAGCAGGTTCATCACTCCCAATAAAAGCATTTATTTTTTATTTATTTTATGTTGCAGTTTTACTAAATTTGTATTTGGTGTAGTTTTAATTAAAAATGTATAAAACTTTTTTTAACTTTTCCACTCTACAGTTATACTTATCAAAGTGATTAGCGTTGTGCCGGCTGTCAAAAACACATTTGACTTGATGAATTTGCAACAATTCAATATTAGAAACGTGGGAGTTTACCCAAAACAAAAAATTGACACGTGGTCTATGAGACAGAAGAATTTGTCGACTTCTGACCTAAATTCTCTTGATCATCTACATCTAAACGAACAATAAAGAATGAAATAGTTAGTTACGGACGAATGAAGCGTTAAATTAGTAAATTTCAAATTGCCCAAAAGGGCGGAAATCCCATAACAAAATAAGGATACACCGGCTAACTACAGTGAAAAAAATAGAACAAAATTAAACACAATTTTTTTACCTAGGTGCAATGTCAAGATATGTTATCAATAACACTTATCTTGAACGGCTTTTAATCATTGTCAAGTTTATGGGCACCAGTTCATCTACTTTAGCCTATTACAAAATCCTCAGGATCTTAATTACTGTACTATCTTGGTGGAAAAAAATTACTTTGTAACAAGTCACCTGTATGTTTGCATAAATAAAACAACCAATCTCGATTCATATACCTACATCTATTTTTACACTAATATTATTTCATCATTTCTGTGAACAAGTATACACTTAACAATTTTTTAATATACTTATATTTATATTATTGCCAGTGACCTAAGTATATTCCTATAACAAAATACACACAAAAAATAGAAAAATTGCATAACCAATTCATCTGCAATTCATTATACTTTGAACCTTAACTAGAATAATAATTTACAAAACGCCTCTACTTTACCATCAACTTGCAATGTCCAAATTTTATACTTCTAATGATGTAACACTACATTTATCAATACTTTATACAACAACCATCATACATAAATTTCATCAAAAACAATATCTAATTCTACTAAAAGTTGATTTACAATTACGCCTGGATCAAGTTATTACAAAAGTTCTTTGGAGTCAAGAGTAATTTATTTAATCATCGGGTATATAATTCCAAACTGATTTACAGGAAACCAAACTATTCCATATATCTATGTGTTTTAGATTATGTGGAGCATCCGTGGTTAATCATGTGAACTCCCATTCATTATTTCATAATCAAAGAGATGTTTGACGACAAACCTTGCACCAACTCTTACATATTTTCGGTTTATGGCTGGTAAGAAATTAATTTGTGGTTTTTCCCGTCGGATGTAACTGCTATCATTCGCTTCTATCTCCTTTTCTGTTCAGAGAGAAGAGATTATGTGGTTGTATGGTTTGTCTATCAAGTTGTTACGTTAAATTTCACCCGACTTAATATTTTCGTCCAATTTCTGACTTTCTCAAATTTCTCCGACACTTTGTATAACTACCTGTTATGAGTGACGCTTCTGGTCAAATATTACAATTTCGTAATTTACTTCGTGCATTTTATTTTAAGTCTACAATAGTTCGTTAGTCAACCAACCTTACACCTTTATTTTTATTTATTTGGGCTCGGTCGATTTTTGTACCTTCTCCACGTTTGTTACTTTGGGCTCGGTTGATTCTTATACCTCGTCCAAATTTGTTTGGTTGGGTTCGGTCGATTCTTGTGTCCAACTTTGTTTGGGTTCTTCCAGAATGGGAATTGAAATTCTTGGTCACCAGTTCTTCGATTTTTGGATTCGTAGTGCCTTTCTGGATCCGTACGCTGCGCCAGTTACGTTTCGAACCTTGGCAGCTGCCTTTTTAAAAACTTCTTCCAAAACTTCTTGTAACAAATTTTATTTATTAAACAGATATTAATTATGGAATTTTGACAAACTGATGTAATTATTCTAAGTCGAAATAAAATTAATAATTGATTTAATATTAGGGCGAGTAGCCTAAGCAAACGGCAATGTTAAAGCTGAAATACTCAAGACTGACTGATCTGGGGCTCCCGGGGTATTTATGTTGTCCCTGCCCCTCACATGTCTGTGGGAACTTGCAGAGCTCATGTCTGTTTATTTCTTAATTCTATTCATTATACAATGTAACAATCTTAATTTCTAAGTAATCGCAGTTTCTTAACCGTCTGTGACCTGCACCTGCAGTATCACTTACGTCTGGAATACAATGTATTACATCCGTTCTCACAACTTGCTTGTGAACTTTTAATAACCTTTCTGATTTATCCTTGAATTTACAATGTTGTATATAACTTAAGTTTCTTTAAAATTTTCAAATAATTCCTATTAATTGTACATATATAGATTGGGGGATATGTAACTCCTCCCGACGTAAATAAAAAATTAATGGTTTATTTTACTTAATTTTTAAAATTAATTGTCCTTAAGGGTACATTTATTTCTTCTTTATTTACCTTTGTTTCCTTATGTGTAAAATTTCCTTTTTTATTCTTATGTCTAAGATACATTTTGCGAAATACATACATGATTAATAAAATGATTAAAATGATTAATAAAATTGTCCAAACGCTTATATTATCATAGTGTAATTTCGTCACTTTTAACTCACTTAAGTGTTCTTTAAAATTGTCCATTATCTTCATGGCGTGATTGAGATTGTTCAAGTCTAGGTGCTCTAGTTGCACGGGTTTCTTGATTATTTCTTCGTCTTCGGGTTGTGTTATTTCGAATTGTAGTTCCGGTAAATTGGCGAATTTCTTGGTTACTGCGCGGTCTTTATATACTCTGATGATTGCGTTTTTCAATTTTAAATAGCAGTCTTCTTTAAGGGTGATTACTTTGCTTCCGGTTAGTGCTATATTGTTCTCGTCTTGATTGCAATGTGCGGTTGCTATTACTTCTGTTGGAAATACGGCAATCCATTTGTTCTCTGTAACTTTTTGAATTTTCATGTTGGTGATTTGTACTGGTTTGGCTTCACAGTTGTCGTAATGATTTGAAAATCTTAGTAATTGTACTTTGCAAGGGCTGTCTTCTTGAACAGTTGTTGTTGTTAATGATTGGCATAGATATTGATTTGATGTTACTTCGTTACATTTTTCGTTTGTGTAACCATATCTGAGTTCGTTTAAGGATAGGAACTTGGTTTTGGGGATGAAAACTTGATACATGCTAGTAATTTTCATTGGAAAAGCAAATAAATAATAATAATTATAATTGTTACTTTCTACTATTGGGATTTCTATTAAAAATGTGATTTCGTTGTTCTTTACATAGCCTTTCACTATAGCTATTTTTCAAATATGAGAATGTTTGATTCTATTGCTTCGAAGGGTAGTTTACTGTTAGTTATAAATGATCTAATTCTTAATAATTCTTTTAATAAGTCAGTTGGTTCTATGATATTAGATGATATTTAA
This sequence comes from Platerodrilus igneus, assembly GCA_036346225.1. NCBI lineage: Eukaryota > Metazoa > Arthropoda > Insecta > Coleoptera > Lycidae > Platerodrilus > Platerodrilus igneus. Next base: position 6,413,354 of record JARFIW010001303.1, read on the forward strand.
TTTTGCAAATGTTACGGCATTTTCTAATGTGGCTAAAATTTGTTGGATTAAAGTAAGGGTTGATATTATTTGAGTGAATATCGTATTGAATCTAATTAAGTCTCGCATTCCTAACATCGTGGTTTGCATGTTAGTTTCAAGGGTTTGTATTCTATTGGCTATACTATCTTGATTTCTTACTAGCTTTCTTAACGTATCGTTGAATTTTATTATAGTTGATTGGATTAGAGATATTTGGTTGCTAACAATGGTTTTTATATCGTTTTAGTTATCAATTAACTGCTGTATTACGTTGTCATAACGTTCTGCGTCTTGGTATGACTCCTTGGGGTGTTATTACATGTCCTAAAAATGATACTTCTTTCTGTAAAAATTCGCTCTTGTCTAGATAAACTTTAAAATGTGCCTTTCTTAGTCTTTCAAATACTTTTCTTAATCTTTCTATGTGTTCTACCAGTGATATTGAATATACTATGATATCGTCTAGGTACACAAGACATTTTTATTGTGGATTCCTCGTAATATGTCATCCATGACTCGTTGAAAAGTGGCGGGTGCGTTTTTCAGTCCAAATGGCATTCGTTTATATTCGTAGTGTCCTCTAGGTGTACTAAATGCAGTTTTCGCTTTGTCTTTCTCGTCCATTTCTAACCTAAGGTGCCGCTATCAACGCGCCTCGGGAAATATAAGAGAACAACGGAGATTAGAATACAATCAAAGTTACCGGGAATATAAGATATTAATAGAAAAACGCGAACAAATAAATTCAAAGAATTCTGCACGCGAAACTCACAGAAATAAGCTTGGGAAACCGCATACCGCGTAATAAGGGGTAAACAACAGAAAATCGCGCTCGGTAACATAAGAAAAACAAATGGCGAATATACGGAAGGTTTTAAAACCACGGCGGAATATTTATTAGAGAAATTCTTCCCTTCGGATGATCCCCGAGGAGAATGAGGGGTCGCACGATTTAGTATGTCGGGAAGCTACAGAAGCGCAAGGAACAGGTGCCGATAAGGCAATCCTAGTTCACGAGGTCGTCAGGGCTCTTAGGAGAATGAACCCTAAGAAGGCACCGGGGCACGACGGAATCACTTCAGACGCAGCTCTGGAGGCGTGCTTGTTAACCCCGTGCGTCTTTGTCGGGTTGTTTAATCTTTGTCTAGAGAGAGGCGTCTTTCCGCGTTGCTGGAAAGTCCATAACGTAAAATTCATACCTAAACCAAAAAAGGCGGATGCGTCAGACCCGGGCAGCTATCGTCCAATTAGCTTGCTGCCGGTGCTGGGGAAAGCTTTGGATCGCGTTATGGCTACCCGAGTTGAGCACTTAGTGCGTGACAGCGGCGGTTTTAATAACCGACAGTTTGGTTTCGTGGAGGGCAAGTCGACTATCGACGCATTAGAGTTCGTTGTCGGGGAAATTAAGCAGGCGAGAGATGCTAAAGAGTACTGTGTTGTTGTAGCTTTGGACATTTCAGGAGCATTTGATGCTGCCTGGTGGCCATTGATTGTTTGCGAGTTGGAAAATAGGGGTTGTCCGCTAAACTTGATGTCTTTGGTCAAGAGTTATTTCTCGGGGCCATTGGCACAGGTTGAAATTCCGGGTGAAGTTTCGTCGCACGAGGTGGAAAGGGGATGTCCGCAGGGGTCATGCTCTGGTCCCACATTTTGGAAGTTGTTGTATGAGAGCATCTTTAGGGTCAAGTTGCCCACAGGATGCTCAATCGTTGGGTTTGCGGATGATACGCTTTTAATTGTGAGATCGCGATTGTTAATGGATATGCGTATAAAACCGAACGAGGCGCTTAATAAACTACACGAATGGTCGCAGGCGGTAAAATTAAGATTTAACACAGCGAAGTCAGAGGCGCTTTATTTCGGAAAAAACCGGAAAAAGGCTAGAGCTAGGACGGGAGAAAATACCGTTTAATGAAGCAATTACATACCTCGGGGTAAAGATTGACAATAAGTTAAATTGGAAAGCTCACGTGCAGTACATTAAAAGCGAAGGCATTATAATTTGAATAACGGCCGCTATACTTGCGGCCACGTCCCCAATGCTCCACCAGGAGGTACTATATTGGGTTTAAACGCGAAAATAATCGTGCTTCTAATTCATTCATTCTTCATAGTTAATCCACCCTAAATAAAAAACTAAATAAAAATCTAACAAACCTAACAAACTCTAACAATCTATCAAACCTAAAAATCTGACAAACTGAAACAAAAACTAAAAACAAAAACTAAAAACAGGGTTGTAAATAATGGTATCCCTAGCGCTGACTTTGGAGTGTACCCAATCAACAAGACACAAGCAAAAATGAGAGGGGGAGGGATCCGTAATACCGGATAGCAGACGCCGGCTCTGCTTAGCAGTGCGACCTGAAAGGTCGTCTTAAAACTATCCAAATCTAGCTAACTAATTTAAATCCATCCCTAGCTTTCTCTATCATTCCCTAACTGATTTATGTTATGATTACAATCTTCCAATTTACTCTTCCTTCCCAAATATATACTGCAACCAAAATAGCGACAGAACGTCAAACAAAACAAATATGCCACAAAATACTGTAATACATGCTAATAAATATAAAGTGTAAATATAAAATATAAATAAATATAATTATATAAATATATAAATAAATGTCTAATAAGCGTTAAGCATATAGCAGTGCACAAAATAGCAAAAGCATCACCCTATTTATCAGGTGCACTCGCACAAGCATTATGTCGGCTAGCGCCATTACGCACAAAACGTGCTTGTTAAATTATTTCAAAAACTACTAATTAATGTAAATCAATGCTTGTGCGAGTACAGTCGCCACAATTTAAGTCTTACCTCGATAATAAAATTCTCCAACATCCGAAGATCTGGTCGTCTGCCTACATCTAACTGTAATTTACTTCTAAGGGGAAGATGGGGTGCACTGCTAAGGTCCTGGTGGGTATGCACTAAATGTTCTTTGAGAGGGGGGGGGGAATCACAATCACTATCACTATCACTTCACTTTCAAGTCCTGGGGGGATGCGCGGTTTCACTCTATTTTATTATCTTTGTTTATTTTATTGATTTAATTTAATGAGGGTTTCTGATTTATTTGTTATTGTTTATTTGTTATTATTTATTCCCGATTTTCCGCACATAATTATGAAGATAGGCAGTGACTGTATTAATGGTGTGGGGGTTTCTCGTGCATATGGGACATTTGGGTATAATTATCATGTTATTTTTTTTTTAAATCAGGTTTTGGTTATATCTATGCTCGTATCCTTACTCACGCCAAGTCAATCTAAAATTTTCCAATCTTCCCACCAACCCCACCGAATTTTACACGCGGTTGTCATTGTCTAATCTCGGGACCCTTCCCGCAAATTCTTTTAAAGCTGTCCAGAACGCCTTCTGGTTAACCACTTCCTCGACTTCCTCTGGGCTCTTTGGCCATGCCAGACCTAGGATAGCTAGTTTGCTATTAGCCAACCCTCGATTTTTCGCCTCAAGCGGGCAGAAAAAAAACGGAAGGGACGTGAAATTATTGAAGATATTTATCTTGGCAATAGGGAGGCAGAGAAAAAGATTGTCGTATCAGAGTTAGGGCACCCGGCCGATATTAGAGGAATCAAGTTTGTCGAAGGCGATAGGGACGCGACGGGTATCAGAATTTATACAGACGTTTCACGTATGGATGACGGGCAAGCAGGCGCGGCGTTTGTTGTGTTTAAGCAGGAAAGGGAGGTGTTTCGGTATCAAACGAAACTCGCAAACTAGAGCACTATCTTCCAGTGCGAATTGGTAGCCATACGAAAGGCAATCGACTCCGTCATAAACCACACGGGCAGAGATGAATATTATATAATCAGCGACAGCAAATCAGCGCTGACGGCTTTGACAAACATGAACACCTTAACAAACCTCCAGACGGACGTCTGGAGAATAGCGCATACGGCGCTCGAGTTTCGACGTTTAAAGTTCTGTTGGGTTAGGTTGCACGATGGTAACGTAGGGAACGATAGGGCTGATGAATTAGCTAAAGAGGCCGCGACGGGCGACTTTCGGATATCACATTCGTCGATACCGAGGTCTCTAATTAAAAGAAAGCTGCGCGAAAAGTCAATCAGACAATGGGAAGAGAGGTGGAACAACGCTGCCACGGGCAGGTTGACCCACAAATTCATACCGAGCTTAGAAGCTAGAGGTAATTTCGAGGTAGAACTCGATCATAAAATGGTGCAACTGATAACAGGGCACGGTGCCCTAAAAGCGTATTTACAAAGATTCAGTTTAACCGATAATGACCGCTGTAAATGCGGTGAGGGCGCTGAAAGTTCAGAGCACGTGCTTTTCGACTGCCCGCTTGAGGCGGCAAATCAGGGTTAGCTGATAGCAAATTAACTACCCTAGGTCTAGCATGGCCAAAGAGCCTAGAGGAAGTTGGGGAAGTGGCTAATCAGAAGGCGTTCTGGACAGCCTTTAAAGAGTTCGCGGGAAGGGTCACGAGATTAGACAGCGATAACCGCGCGTAAATCGAAAGGGAGGCAGGATTGGAAATTTTAGATTTTGACCTGGCGTTAAATGATATGAGTTTGGTAACCAAAACCTGTATTTAAATAATTAAAAAAAACAAGGAAAAAAATAAATAAAAACAAACTAAAAAAAAAAATTAAAAAAAAATGAAACAAAAACTAAAAAAACAAAAAAAATTATCATAATATTTATAAAAGTCCATATGCATGACAACCCCCGCACCACTAATACAATCACTATGACCACTATCTAACCTTATACGCGCGGAAATCGGGAATAAATAAAAACTTAAAACTTAATCCGGGCAAATAAATAAATAAGAACATATAAATCAAAAACTCTCATTAAATTAAATCAATGAAATAAACAAAGGAATAAAATAATTAATAAAATAGAGTGAACCGCGCATCCCTCCAGGACTTAAAAGTGAAGTGATAGTGATTGTGATCCCCCAGGACGGTTAGTGCATACCCACCGGAACTTTAGCAGTGCATATCCATTTCCCCCTAGCAGTAAGTTTAAATGTATCCAGACGACCAGATCTTCGGATGCTGGAGAAATATATTAACGAGGTAAGAACAAAATTGTGGCGGTTGTGCTCGCATAAGCATTGATTTATGATAATTAGTAGATTTGAAATAATTTAACGAGCACATTTTGTGCTTAATGGCGCTAGCCGGTATAATGCTTATGCGAGTTCACCTGATAATTTGAGTTATGCTTTTTGCAATTTTATGCACTGCTCAATGCTGATAGATGTTTATTTATATATTTACATAAATATTTATATTTATTTTTATATTTATATTTTTGCCTGCTTTTATTGTTTGTGGTTTGATATTATTTGTTTGACGTTCTGCCGCCATTTTTGGTGGCAGCTTATATATAGGAAAGAAGATTGTTTGAAAAGATTGTAATTACAATATAAATCAGTTAGAGAATGGTAGGGAAAGCTAGGGACGGACTTATGCTAACAAATTACTTAGACCAGGAAAAACAAATGTGTAAATTTATAGGGCAGTTAAAATAGCTGGATTCACTATTAATATGTGGCGTATTCTTAGAAAATTTGAATCCATTTTAAATTAGCTAGCTAGATTTGGATAGTTTTAAGTCGACCCTTCAGGTCGCACCGGTAAGCAGAGCTGGCGGCTGCTATCCGTCATTACGGATCCCTCCCCATTCATTTTGTTTGTGTCTTGTTGATCGGACACACTCCAAATCAACGCTAGGGATACCATCAATCAAACCCTATTTTAAGTTTTTGTTTCAATTGTTATATTTTTATTTAGAATGTGTTAATTTTGAAGTTAGAATAATTAGGAGCACGTTTATATTTTCGCGTTTGAACCCAGTGTAGTACCTACGGGTGGAGCATTGGGGACGTGGCCGCAAGCATAGCGGCCCCTTAATTAAATTATAATGTCTGTGAAAACCCCCCGCTCAACCACACGGTGACTAACGGAAATGAAAAGGCAGTAGAAATAGGAACGGTAGAAAGAGGGAAGTGGGTATTTGGAATGCATAAGAGGCACTTCCAGGTAGAAAAAAAATAGAGGAAGGGCTCGCATTGAGCTAAAGAGACAGAAAAGGTAGATAGCAAAGCACTACTCAACCAGCCAATGTGGTCAATAGCCCGGAGTGAGGGAAAAATCACTCTTACGTGGTAGACGGGTGTTCCGGGACGAGAACAGGTCTACCGATAGAAAGATAAGGCAGAAACGGAGACAGCAGGATATGAAAAAGTAGAGTTTTTGGACAAGCGTCCGAGAGAAGGTAGAGAGTTGTCCCTGTTAAAACACAGATCGGTCTGAAGGACCACCTGCGATATTAATCCGACAAGTTAAGGTAAATCATAAGTTAAAAATTCACTAGACTCTTAAGAGAACTAGTACAATCATTTTCCTAACGAGTGCATCCACTACGATAAGAAAATCAGACAAAAGTCGAAACAACAACTTAAAAGTATCCCTACAGATACATTCACACAAGAACCAACTGTTGCGAGGTAATTTTTTAAAACGGTAACGCCCTAAACACACAAAGATGCCTAATTATAAGCAGTTAAATACAGACACACTGTCCCAATATGCTAAAACAATCGAGAATTTAATAAGATATCAATAAAAAGCGATAGCACCTCACCACGAAGTTCAATAAAAAACAACGAAAAAAAATGTTTATATGTTATGATGATTTAGTAGAGAGAGAAACAAGTAATGATATAGTATAATGTGGGCGACTGTAATAATTCAGAGGAAAAACGCATGGAATAGAAAGTCCTAGTTTTTTGAAACTGCGAATATGAACTATTTCTTACAATGGCATAGACCGCGTCTCTTACGTGAGTCCAAAGAAGAAAGCATCCACTCTAACAGCAGCTAAAACCAATCATAAAAATTCAATGAGTTATTACAACCAAAGTTACGACAATTACCACACAATTAAACGATGTAAGATAAATACTAAAAAACAAAATAATCTATTGTGGGAAAAGTTCGAGGATTAATTAAATGAAACGACAGAGTTATACTGGGGGGTCTAGACAATAAAGAGATATATAATTAACGGTAAGTTCAGGGAAAAGTCAACCAGAAGCCAAAGGTTTAAGGTAAATAAGTTAAGCGTATAAAAGGTAGGTGTATAAGAGAAGCAATAAGTAATTAAAGATACTAATTGGTAGTAAAAACAAAAAATATTAGGTAAATTGTTAAGGAAATGAAACAAGAAAAAATTTAACTAGCATTTGGATCAGCAGAGAATGGCTTAAGGTCTTTAATATGCCACCCTCCTTGGCGTTTTCTTTCAGCATCTTGAAGTTCGTAGATAAGTGGACTGACGACACGAATGACTTTATAAAGAATGAATTTAGGGGCTAATTTTGAAGAAAATTTCTTAGTTGCATCCGATAAGACATAATTCTTTTTCTAAACTTGTTCGCCCAAGGCGAAGGAAATATTTCGTTTACGTAAATTATAACGGTCCTTACTTTTTTCGTGAGCTTTTAACAAATTGTTTCTAACGTCGTTAAAGATAGAAGGTAATGATTGTTGGTCTTTGTCCTAGCGTACTTTATCGTCAAATTCAATTACGTTAGTATCGTCAAGAACTAAACCATAATAACTCCCATCAATTGGGGTATATTCTTCCAAAAACAAGAAATGACGGAGTGAATTGGGTTGCTTCGTGTTTAGATGTACGCAACAATTTTAAAGATATTTTCATCCCATGTAGTGTGGTCTGAATCAATATAGGAAGAGATAGCAGTAATTAAAACTCTATTTACTCTTTCGGTAGGGTTTACTTGGGGATGGTATTTTGCGTTAAACCAAATTTTTGTACCTTGTAACTTTTGACGAAATTTTGAAAATCTTTAGAGATAAATTGTGCCCCATTGTCACAAAGAATAATCTGAGGAACACCGAAGATAAGAAATACATTTTGCTCTAGGAATTTAATTATAGCAGCAGATGTAGCTTTACGTAAGGGTTGCACCATAACAAATTTAGAAAACCAATCGGTGACAACTAAAAGATATTGGTTACCTATTTTCGATCGGGGGAAAGGTCCTAATAAATCAAGCGATATTAATTGAAAGGGATAAGATACACGTTTAAAGTTACCCATTAAGCCAGAACGAGCCTCTTGTGAGCTCTTATGAGAACCACAAATTTTACAGTTCCTAATATAACGACAAACAGATTGTTTTAGTGTGGGCCAATAATATAATTCAGATATTTTAACGAGAGTTTTTGTAACACCAAGATGAGCAGCTATAGGATCATCATGACACAATTTAAGCACTTCACTGCGGTTAGCGGTAGGGACAACGAGTTTCCATTCAGGGATGTTAGATATTTTGCGAGGTGAAGAAGATACAAATTTATATAATTTATTGTTGGTTACACGAAAGGTAGGAAATTTATCGGGATTTTCAGAAACTTTTTTAAAGATATTAATATACCAGGTATCAGGAATTAGCTCTGGAAGATTAAGAGAGACGACATCACGAGATAAGGCATCAGGTACGATATTTAATTTGCCAGGCCTATGCCTAACGTCAAAGGTAAATTGAGAGATACGCAAGTTCCATCTTGCTAAACGACCTGCGGGTTGTTTTAAGTTATTTAACTACGTGAGAACTGCACAATCAGTAATTACGGTAAAATGTGTACCTTCAACATATCTTCTAAATTTTTCGATGCCAAAGATAACTGCCAATAATTCTCGTTCGGTAGCTGAGTATTTTTGTTCAGCAGAAGTTAAGGCACGACTTGCATAAGCGATTGGGTGTTCTAAACCATTGCTCACCTGGAACAACATTGCACCTAAACCAGTAAGTGAGGCATCGGTTTGTATATAAAATTTTTCATCGAAATTGGGCGAGATTAAGATAGGTGCTGAAGTGATTAACGTTTTAATTTGTTCGAAAGCCTGCTGAGCTTCTAAATTCCACTCGATAGTTTGGAACTTCTTTTTATTTTTAATTAAAGCGGTAATGGGTGCAGATATAGTTGAAAGATTAGGTAAAAAGATGCGATAATAGCTAATCATTCCAATTAAACGTTTGATTTCGGTAACAGTTTTTGGTGTTTTGAATTTAGTAATAGCGTCGACTTTAGTAGGATCTGCTCGTAGACCAGTTTCATCGATAATAAAACCAAGAAATGTAAGGGACGAACAACAGAATTCACATTTCTCCCAATTTATCTTAAAACCTGCTGCATTTAGGCGTTCTGCAACTTCATTCAGTGTGGCTATATGTCCGTCAAAGGAACTTGAGATAACTAAAATATCATCTAAAAATACAAAGGCACGTTCCTGATGTAAGATAGGACCTAACGTATGATCCATAGTACGTTGTAAGATTTATGGTGCGTTACAGAGACCAAATGGCAAAAAATTATATTCGAAAAGACCTCGGCCTGGTACACAAAAAGCAGTTTTTGGGCGGGAAGGTAAGTCGAGAGGTATCTGATAAAAAGCTTGTTTAAGATCGATAGATGAGATAAATTTTGCGTTTCGAAGTCGGCTTAAAATCGAGTCAGTTCTAGGTAGAGGGTAAGCATCGGAGACAGTTACAGAATTCAACTTTCTGCCATCAAAACAAACACGCCATTCGTCATTTTTCTTACGGACTAATAACACAGGAGACATCCATGGTGAATTAGAGGGAGAGATAACACCAGATTCTAACATTTTATCTATTTCGCAATGCAAATGCTTTTGTAATGCAGGCGATAACGGATATTGACGTTGCTTAAAAGGGAGGGCATCACCTATGTAGATAATATGTGTTGCAGTAGTAACACAACCAAGTTCAGAGGTATTTAGTTTACAAAATTTGTCGATTGTAGAGTTAAGAATTACATTTTGGGAATCGGTAAGAGAAATTTTATTAGATATTCCTGCAGATGCACAGGGTTTGTTTTAAGGGAAGTTTGTTAAGAAAAATCTTGAAAGTAAAGCGACAAATTAAAAAGTTTACAGAAATCTACACCTAGTAAAAATGGATAAGCTAATGTAGGTACTATCAAAAATGGAACGTCACGTTCAAGTGATTCTACTCGAATTTTTAATTTAAGGGAACCCGTTACATATATTTGATTATCGTCAGCTAAATTTATGGAAGTTTTTTCGGGAGCAATTTGAATTTTAATATGTTGTTTAGATAATTGTTGTAGACCTTTGTTGTTTATAAGGGAGCATGAGGAACCTGTCTCCAGTAAAGCTGTTACATTTAAGGAACCAATCGAGATGGGTAAATGAGGGCAATTATCGAAGGGTTTTTTAACAAGTTGTAAGGCATTACATGTGATTTTTCCAATGCTCCACCCGAAGGTACTACATTGGCCAGGAAGCGAGTTTTTTTTACCTGGAAAATTTTGAATTTTGCCGAACCCTTGCTGTTCCAAGCAAGGTAGGGATCTTTAACGTGCGTGACAACACTCACACACGGGACCTCCATTTTACCTCTCATCCGAACGAGGGTGTATTTTTGTGAAAAATGCTCGCCTAACATTTTTCAAGCGGACCGTGTCGGGATTTGAACCCGGGACCTTGGGCGTAGTAGTCACACACATACCACTACGCCACGGAGCCGCCTCAAGTTGTAAGGCAGCAGACTTTTTATGGTAAAAGGAATTAACGGTTTGTAGCCAACTCGACCACTCTGACGGGGTAGTATAACATAATTCTGTTAATGGAGGCAAGGCATTTTGTAAATTCAAGGTTGCGATATTATTCTTAGATATATTAATAAAGGTACAGCGTTAGAGGTAGTTTTATGCTTTAAATTTATTGACGTCTGGGTCCGTTGAATGGTTAGTGTTGAGGACGATTTTGATTCCTTGAGATATTCACGTCCCGGGTAAGAATATCTCGACGGGAGTTTCCCGATACGTTAGAATTACAATTCGTACAGTTAGATTTATAGGTATTAGCGCGACCGCAGCCATAGCAAAAAATATTCTTGGGGTATGTGCAAACGTTATAGTTATGTCCACTTCTTTTACAATTCCAACAGGTAAGTAAGTTATTTGTCGAAGTAGAAGGAAGATTAAGGGTAGATACTTTACGAGAAGATTGAACTCAAATTGGCCCACATTAGATTTAGAACTTCTTTTCTTAATTTTCTTCTTTGGTGATGAAAATTTGCCACCTTCCGGTTTACTCTTTGCTTCTGAAATAATTCGTTCGACTGTGTTTAGTCCAACTCCAGTTGCTGTTGCTACGCGAGTTAAGGTTCGGGCCTTGGGAGCTGCCTTTTTAAAAACCAGTTCCAAAACTTCTTAACCAATTTTATTCTTAAACAGACATTAATTATGGAATTTTGACAAGTTGAATTAAAATTATTCTAAGTCAGAAAATAACTAATAAATGTACTATCGGGAGTAGTCTAGGCAACTGCAATGTTAAAGCTGAATACTTTGACTGACTGCCGGGTTCTTGAGCTCCCGGCTTTTATAATGTTCCTACCCCTTCACATGGCTGTGGGAACTTGCAGATCTCATGTCTGCTTATTCTTAATACTATTCATAATTACAATGTTTTAATCTTAATTTCTAAGTAATCACACTATCTGACCGTCTGTGACCTGACATCTGCAGCGTCACTATCGTCTGCGATACAAAGTAGCGTATCCGTTCTCATGAACTGTTCATTAAACTTTATAACTTGTCCTTGTATTTACTTTGTTGCACTTCACTTAACATTTTTTTTACACTTTCTAATAATTTTCTAATTATTCTATTTTTTTTATACATATATCAATTGGAGAATACATAACTCGCGTTCTTGTAAATTATTCATAGGAATGACAGGCAGTCCATTCTTTTCTTCTCTCATAAACTTATACACACTATAGATAATTTCTTTTCCTTGACTGTGAATTGTTTTCTTGCGGTTATTCATCTTAAAATTAAAAGCTCAAAAATAACAAAATAATCTCTAAAACCAAACATTATTCTTCTAATTGAATTGAAACCTTCATTATACCTACAAATAAAAATTAGACTGAGTTGCAGTAGTTTTGAAGAAACTGGTTAAAGTTAAATCAAGGCTGAAATCTCATAAATAATAATCAAAAACAATAATAATGAACCACAAATCTTAATATGCAAATAAATGACAGATGAATTAAAAATCGACAGCTGAGTTGTCAATGTTTTTAGGATGTACTTTAACGTAAATAACTTAAATTGGTGTTTTGCGCAACAGCCCATAAGGTTCTGAAAGACCTCTAATTTACAAAGACATATGCGGTCGCATACCAACGAACGTCCGTTTGCGTGCAATTATTCCGCATCACGTAAAAATACTTTACAAATATATGTGCGGACGCATACCAATGAACGTCCATTTGTATGCAATTTGTGAAATGATTCCACTTTAGATAAAGGTAATTTACGGAAACATATCCGCTCGTATACTAATGAACATCCATTAGAATGCAATTTGCGCAAGAATAATTTACAAAAACATGAGGTCGCATACCAACGAACGTGCTTTTGGGTGCAATTTGTGCAATTATTGCACATCACATAAAAGTACTTTACAAATAATTGTGCGGTTGCATACCAACGAACATCCATTTGCATTCAATTTGTGTAAGTATTACATATCAGATGAATGTAATTTTGTTACGTGCCAATTGGCACCTAAACATTGTTTTTAGTTTAATTTTGATGTGCGGAAGTTTCGCGCCATAAATTTAAAAGATTAGGCGCGTATTTCCGTTACGTCACAGTGCGTTTGCGCCAGATCGCGCGACGCGAGTGGAGTAGGAAAAAAGTGGGGACAAGTGTTTCCGTGACTTTATGTAACGTGGCTTTTTTGCCCGAACCTTCGAGTGGAGTGGACGTTTGAGGTATCGTATCGTGCTTTTAGCAATATATATGTAGATTCCCTTGCCTAATTATCTTGTTTGTCGCTCTTTACCATGTTTCCCGTCTATTCCCTACATAGGTAGGTGACAATTTGCAGCCGTTGGCGAACCGTACTGCACGACCCTGGATGAACGAGCCCATGACTGCCGGAGCTGGTCCGAACGCTTTGGAAGAGCGTTGGCCGTACCATCTTTAACTACCTAAAAAGGGCCCTCCGTAACCCTGATGGACTTGAATAGAAGCCAACTTTAACCCAGGGACATATTCATGTGAGTAATTGCTGTATCACCTATTGTCTTAAATTTATATATTTTTCCGATTATTGCGTAATATCAATTGTGCATTGCTGACGTCATTGACAGATGGGCGCGCAAATCTATACAAAGGTTAGCGTACCAACCGCCAGTGGCGTCGCTCGCTTTTTATTTCGCGCTTGCGCGATGCATTTATCGACTTTTTAACTGTAATTATCGACGTTTATAAATGTAAGAATTCACGTTTAAATTGTAAGAATTGGCGCCTTAATGTGTGAGGTTGTGGTACAAACTTCCTTTATAACCATACAATGTATTAACTAATGTTATTTAAAAAGCTTTTTCACTAAAAAATCAATTATCTAATACCTGTTGACCTTGAAAACTTATACTCGCGTTTCGGAACACGCCACATTCCTAGATGTCAAAATCAGTTGCTATGGCAATTAAAGGTGAATACCGTCATTTTGTAATTAAAAATTTAGTTGTGTTATAAAATATTTTTTCTTAAATTTAATGTTAGTTTAATTTTCAATGTGGGATGTGTTTGTTCACTTCAGTTGTATTGTGTGATTGGTTTATTTTTGCATTCATATATAAACTTTTAGGAAGAATCAACCACTTAACCCTACTTTTATGCACGTAAGTATATAAATAAATAAGCATTTAACTAATTTTTATGTCTTAAACATGGTTATTATGAAAGTTATCTATTTATATCAGATTAAAACATAACCCTTGTTTTTTTAAAAAAACTGTACCTAAATTATCTTGTGTGTTTACAAAAAAAGTGTCTTTAGTCATTTACCTGTTTGATTAGGATATTCAAACTCACTTTTAAAGAAACCTTATGTTTAAAAACGTTTATTGCAGTGAATTGCCCCTTTAGAATATCTTTTGAAAATGCTAGATTAACAGTTCTTGTTTTATTTTTTAAATAACACATTACCTACGTGTTTTTATAATTTGGAGTGTCTTTCTGTAGTTTATCAATGATATATCCCTTTATTAAATACTAACCTTGCCCGCATATAATTTTAAACGTGTTTCTTTAGTTTTGTGGTTACTTAGCGTGATTTAATTTGAATAGTATTCTTTACGAATGCTTTCATAGGAAGTTTTCACCGTTAAATATCTTTATCGTACTGACTTGAAGTAGCTGTACCGTTTTTTACCTTCTGATTTACCTTAGTATTGTATATTTTATATATATCGTGTCTCAAATAGAAATCCAAGATGAATATTTCACATCTAAAGTCTCTCGAGCTCATCTACGAGATTGAGTGTAGGAATATTACTCCTGCTCATAACCAAAATGATCGTCGATCACAACTTAGAGCCATTTAGCCCAGGAAGTGAAAGGCGTCGCCATTTTAAAAAAAATCGTTTCCGATTGGCTTCACAACGTATCTGAAATTAAATTGTCTTTGGATGACATATCTGGTATAATAAATAGATTAGATCCTGCCCCAGCAATGTCGAGCTAAGGCGTTTAGTTTCGAGAATAATGCATGTCAAACAACGTATAGAATTATTGTCCTTATATGACGATGAACAAGCAAACCAAGCTAAACAAAATTTATTGTCGGAAATATTATTACTTGAAGGGATTGTTCTTGAAAGATTCAATCCAAACGCAGACGCAGATATATCGTTACCGTTTTCAAATCTCGTACTTGCCCAAGCTCAACCAGTAGGAAAATCCATACCTGTTTACAAATGGGGTCTCACTTTTCAAGGGTTTGACGCGCAAGTCTCTTTATCGTCCTTCCTTGACCGAATTAATAATTTCAAAATCTCTCGCCAGTGTACCGATCAGGATTTATTTGTTTCAGCAGGTGAGTTGTTTTCAGACTCCGCGTTGATCTGGTACCGAAACATTCGAGACCAAATTTCTACCTGGGAGGAGTTAGTTGCGTGCCTAAAACGAGATTTCCTACCTCATGGTTATATTACCGACCTTTGGAACGAGATACGAAATCGAACCCAAGGTCCTGACGAAAATGTTGTTTCCTTCATTACCTCATTAGAAGCTTTATATAGTAGACTCGATAAAAAACCCTCAGAATCTGAAATTATCGATCAGTTACTTAGAAATTTAAATCCTTATTTCTCTGAACGTCTGGCCTTACAACACATCTCTTCCTTAGCCCACTTTAAAGATTTATGTCGTTCTCTTCAGGAAGTGAAGTTAAGAATTGATAAATACCGTCCACCCCCAGAAAAACAATCTGGTCTTTTAGAACCCGACTTAGCTTGTCAAGCTCGAGCTTCCCATAAAGTATCTACCCTTAATGTTCCTTCTACCGTAACTAATAACTCACTTACCTGTTGGAACTGTAAGAGAAGTGGACATAACTATAATGTATGCACATACCCCAGAAATATTTTTTGTTATGGTTGTGGTCGCTCAAATATCTATAAATCTAACTGCACGAACTGTAATCTTAATGTATCGGAAAACTCTCGTCGAGATATTCCAACTCAGGGCGTGAATATCTCAAGAAATCAAAATCGTCCTCAACACCAATCATTCAACGGACCCAGACGTCAATAAATTTAAACCATAAAACTACCTCCAACGTTGTGCCGTTATTACATTTATCTAACAATAATACCGCTACTGTTAATGTTCAAAATGCCTTACCTTCATTAGAAGAATTGTGTTATACTACTCCGTCCGAGTGGTCTAATTGGTTACAAACCGTCAATTCCTTTTATCATAAAAAGTCTGCCGCTCTACAACTTGTTAAGAAACCCTTTGATAATCGTCCACACTTGCCCATTTCGATTGGTTCCTTAAATGTAATACAAGCTAAATCGGGTTCTAATAAGTCAGATTGTTTTTCTGGGGCGGGGGGCGGTATTTATCCACCCGCAATTTTACTTCTTGAAGCGAGCGACATAAGTCTTTGAATTGAGATAAAGAAGAAATGTTTTGTAACGCTAACCGTTCGGAAAAATATGGATTTAAATTTCTACGCAACTGATCGATAACTTCAAATTCTGATGGTTTATTATCAAGTCTACTATATAGAGCTTCTATTAAGGTAATAAAGAAAATTACATTTTCATCAGATCCTTGGGTTCGATTTCGTATCTCATTCCAAAGGTCGGTAATATAACCATGCGGTAAAAAGTCCCGTTTTAAACACGTAACTAATTCCTCGCAGGTAGAAATCTGATCTCTAATGTTACGGTACCAGATTAACGCGGAATCAAAGAATAATTCACCCGCTGAAACAAATAAATCTTGATCTGTACAGGTCCGTGAAATTCTGAAATCGTTAATCCTATCAAGAAAAGACATTAAAGAAATTTGGGAGTCAAAGCCCTAAAAAGTTAAACCCCATTTATAGACAGGTATGGATTTCCCCAATGATGGAGCTTGAGAAATTGCGAGATTCAATAAAGGTACAGGTATATCTGTGTCTGCATTTGGGTTAAGTCTATCAAGAACTATTCCTTCAAGTAACAGAATGTCCGATAGGAAGGTTTGTTTAGCTTGGTTCGATTGTTTATTGTCAAATAAACACAACAACTCTATTTGTTGCTTAAGGTGAGCTATGCAAGAAACAACACGCTTTAATTCGATTTCGCTTGGGTCTGGATCAATTTTGTTTACTATATTGGCTATATCTTCAAGGGATTGTTTAATTTCGGACATATTTTTAGGTAAATCAGAAACGATTACTTTCGAAATAGGTAGCCCTTTATCTTCTTGCGCTAGTATAGCTTTAAGTTGCAACCGTCTGTCATTCTGATTAGATGCTGGTTTAATATTTCTTCATTGAATTTCGTAAATTAGTTCGGATGACTTGAGATGGACGATATTCATTTTAAGATAGTATTTAAGACAATAAATATAAGAAATTTAAAATACTATAATATTTCGGAAGGTAAAAGTATACTAAAACTCAATTGGTTGCGTTAGCTGTATTTGAGGAAAAATTCTTTAAAAAGACATTTGTAGGTTACAACTGTTTAAATTACTAATGAAACACTTCTAGAACGGTATCAAAGCAAGATAGTGTTTAAGAGAACAAATATAACAAGATTACGTTATTATAATGTTTTAGAACATATACTAAAAACTCAATTGATTGCGTTAGCTGTATTTGAAGGCAAAATCTTTTTTAAAAAGGCATTTGTAGGTTACAACTATTTAGATTACTAAGGAAACACTTTTAGAACGGTATCAAAGCAAGATAGTGTTTATACATGATTTAATAACACTTTAAAAAGTTAAGCCCAAAAAAACAGACATATAATTGTGTTTAATATAATATGAAACAAACAATTTCCATAAGGAACAAGGAATAAGGCATAAATCAATTAATTACTTATATTTAAATGTACTTACAGGCGAAATTGTTATGTACTCCAAACACCAAAGTTAGGTTATATTATGTAATAGACACTCCTAAAAGAAAAGCACTTTTAATTTTATTCCAAACAAATTAGGTACTTATTTAAGAGAATTTAAGTTAGAAACAGACTATTTTTTTTAATATTACGAAAATTACTTGGATTAGCAATACATTGTAAAAAAAAATATACCAGAAAAATCAATAGTCAATATGGCCACTGATGTTAAACTAGCATAACAGCTGTCATGTCATTTCACTTTATGTCATTAAGGTTACTATAGCAACAGCAGTTCTACCACCTTAAATTTCAATTAACAGATATTAAAAAAATTTAAATAATTATTTATTTTTTTTAAATGAACAAGCTACAAATGTAGTTAATTAATACATTATAAGGTATAAGAAGATAGAAAACAAATCATTATACAACCTAAACACGTTGGATGCGTCACTATTACAGCCCCGCCGGCAAGGTACGCGAGCCACTATGTCAGTTGGTAACAATATTAGATAATGTAAAAATGACGCGCAAATTATAGATGACGTCACACAATATGCAAATTATTGCAACACAATTACACAAAATTTAAAGAAAACTCCAACGGGGTACTCATGTGAACATGTAGGGCTTCTCGCAGGATTACTCCATGGTGTCGGCAGCGGCTCGCTAATCTTTCTCGGGCGTCGGCTGCTTCGCTAATCTTTCTCGGCGTGGGTGGCTTCGCTAATCTTTCGGGCGTGGGAATTCTTGAGCCCGGTTGAATCCAAATTCCATTTGTCTTCTCTCTATATGTAGACATAAATAAGGAAAGGGGCATAGGTAAGGGCACGATAATTTGGAATCACAGGAAACCTACATATCAGAAAAAGACACAATACGATACCACACCACTACACTTGTTTACATCTCGGATGCTAGTCCTAACGCGAGTTAAGGTTCGTGGCTTCGAGCGGTCCTTTTTAAAAAGACTTCTTTGAACTTTAACACATTTATTTAATTTTTATACAGAAATTAATGTTGAATTTAGACAATCTTGAATTATTACCCTAAGTTCAAAACTATTAATTAATTGTACAAGTGAGCTATCTACGAACTGCAATGCAAAAGCTGAACGTTTGATGAACTGACTGCGAGTGGAGCTACCGGGTCTTATATAATCTCTCTACCCCCTCACAGTTCTGTGGGAACTTGCAAACTTAATGTCTGCTTACACTTGACTCTATTCATGATACATAGTTGCTATCTTAAAAGCTATTCATAATTACAATGTTGCAGGCTTACTTCTGCGTAATCTCGGTACGTGACTTCCTACGACCGTCTGTGACCTGACATCTGCAGTGTCACTTATCTTTGTGCTACTTTGTAGCGCTTACGTTCCCATGAACGTTTATAAACTGAAATAAATTGTAACAAATTGTCTTTTATGACATTGTTGCACATTTCCTAATATTTCCTAATAACTTTCTTAGGTATTAGTTTTATATTGATATAATAAATGGGGGATCACATAACTCCTCCCGACGTACATTAAAAATTAAGGGTTTTTACCTTTTCTTGATTTTTAATTAAATTCGTTTAATCTCATTTAAAATTCATATTTTCTAGGGGTACATTTGTTTCTTTGGGTTTCTTAAATCTAAAATTGTTTCCTTTATTATTCTTATATCTAATACATATTTTGTAAGTTGCATAAATGATCAATAAAATAGTCGATATAATCAATATAATTGTCCATACACTAATGTTATCGTAGTGTACTTTGGGCGTCTTGATCTCGTTCAGGTGTTCCTTGTAATCTTCCATGAGTTTCATGGCGTGGTTGAGGTTGTCTAATTCCAGGTGTTCCAATTGCATTGGTTTTTGAATTATTTCTTAGTCTTCGTCTTGCGTAATCTTGATTTGTAAATCGGGTAGATTTGCTAATTTCTTGCTTTGTACGGAATCTTGGTAAACTCTAATTATTTCGTTTTTTAGTTTAAAATAACAATTTTCTTTAAGTGTGATTAATTTACTTCCGGTTAATGCTAAATTACTTTCATCTTGATTGCAATACATTGTTGAGATTACTTCGGTGGGGAAAATGGCTATCCATTTATTTTCCGTTACTTTCTGAATTTTCATATTGGTGATTTGTACAGGTTTGGCTTCACAATTTTCATAATGATTAGTAAACTTTAGTAGTTGTACTTCGCAAGGGCTGTCTTCTTGAATTGTTGTTGTTGTCAATGATTGGCATAAGTATTGATTGGGTGTGACTTCGTTACATTTTTCGTTCGTATAACCATATCTTTGTTCATTTAAGGATAGGAATTTGGTTTTTGGAATAATAACTTGGTATGTGCTAGTCATTTTCATTGGAAAAGCAAATAAGTGATAATAATTGTAACTGTTAATCTCTACTATTGGTATTTCTATTAAAAATGTTATATCGTTATTTTTTACATAGCCTTTAACTATGGCTATTTTTTTAAATATTAAAATGTTTGATTCTATTACATCGAAAGGTAATTTACTATTAGTTATAAAAGATTTTATTCTCAATAATTCTTTTAATAAATCTATTGGTTCTATTATACTTAAATGTAGGGTATTTAATTTTGCAAAGGTTACTGCGTTTTCTAATGTTGCTAGGATTTGTTGAATTAAAGTTAGGGTTGATATTATCTGGTTGTATATCGTGTTGAATCTGATTAAATCTCGCATGCCTAACATGGTAGTTCGCATGTTATTTTCTAAGGTTTCTATTCGATTAGCTATACTATCTTGATTTCTAACTAATTTTCTTAGGGTTTCATTAAATTTGATGATCGTTGATTGAGTTAACGATATTTGGTTACTAATTATGGTTTTAATGTCGTTTTGATTTTCTCTCAATTGTTGTATCGCGTTGTCATAGCGTTCTGCGTCTTGGTTATCTAGATTGCCGGTAATTGCTTTGATTATGTTTCCTAATCCGTTGATTAGTCCTCTTTTTCTTCTCGTCATTTGTTCTGTAGGTATTAGTCGATTAAATTTGTCTTCTATATTTTTCAAAATGCTTTCTGTTATACTGTCGTAGTTCATCATTTCTATTGCGTATTCCTTTCCGAATTTTGTTGTGTCCATTGATTGTTTTAGTCGAAAATAATTATTTTTTATTATTTGAAATTCTTGTTTTAGCTCGGTTAAATCTAATTTTTGTGCAAAGGTCTAATAATCTATAGTGTTCTGCATACTGCCTAATTTTATTGGTAGTATACCGGGGTTATTCTTTATGTCTTCAATTATAATTTCTGTGTCCGTTCTACCTGGGTGGAGGTTGACGGTAAGGGTGACGATTGTCCATCTGAAAGTACAGGGTGTCTTAAATTTTTGAGGTGAACATATTTTGTTGTCTTGCCGTCGTCTATTGCGGCTACGTTTTTGTCGGATATTCGTTTGATTTTAAAGGGGTCTAAATTTCTCGGTGCCGTTTTGTGTCTTTTACCTTGGTAATTTTTCTCGAATACAGTTTGTCCTATGGAAAATTTGTTTATGTCTGAATTTTTATTACGGGTCGCGGTAATGCATTCTTTATCGTTATCTAATTTGTCCTTTACTTTGTCATAAGTTATTTTTAGTTTCTCTTTGTGATCTTTAGCGTATTGCTGATAGATTTCTTTGTTATAATGTATATCGTACGGGTTGCGTGAATCTGAGTGTCCTAGGATTAGTTCTAAGGGTGTAAAATTTGTCGATGAATGAATGGTGTTATTATACGCGATTAATGCGTATGACATTAAGTTAGTTATGTGTTCTTTCTTGTAATTTATTCTTAATAGTCTGATCTGTTCTAATAGGGTTAAATGTAGTCTTTCGATTAGTCCGTTGGATTCAGGGTGGTTCTCCGTTATAAAGTGAATTTCTATTTTGTGTAATTTCAAAGTGTTTTGAATTGTTTCGTTTTTGAATTCGCTTCCGTTGTCTAACGTTATTGTTTCGGGTGTTCCGTAAAATGTAAAATAGTGTAGAAATCCTTGAGTTACGTCTATACTATTTTTAGAAGTGATTGGTATTGCTTGGTCTACTTTCGTAAATGCGTCCACGATTGTTAGGTAACTTTGTGCTTCTACTACTAGAGTATCTGCATGTAATTTTTGAAAAGGTTTGTCTGGTGTTTTAGTCAACATTAAGGGTATCTTCGGGGGTTTTCTGTCATATTTGGCTTTATCACATAATTCACACTGATTGATAAAGTCTGTAGTTAATTCTTTCATGTCCTTGAAATAGTAACGTCTCATAATTTGTTTTAGGGTCTCGTTTATTCCTCGATGGTCGGTCTTTCCTTCGTGTTGATTTCTTATCACGTCATTTATTTCGTCAGGGTCGTCTAATGTTATTAATTTTCTTGTGCATCTTATAAGTTCGGGGCCAGAATTGTTGAATAGTTTTACATATATTTCTGAAAATCGTTTCTACAAGTTTTCCGTGTTAAAATAAAAGTAAAATCGTTTTTTCTCGGGGGTGTATTCCTTTAGAATTTTAATTATCTGTGATTCATTGTCGTCTTTGGTTATTTGAACTTGGTAAATTTTCTTGTTATCCACTTTCGTGTATTTTACAGGGTTGGGGTTGTTTAAAACTTCTGTGATTATAAATTGATTGGGCTTCATGTCTATAGCTTCGTTTAAAATTTTAATTGCGGTTTCCGGTTCGTCATTTTGTGTTGAATGTATGGTTTCCATTTCTTCTGGGTCTTCTCTAATTTCGGTTTCGTCTACGTTTCCTATTACTGATTCTGTCTCTAGTGCGTTAAGTTGGATTCTACTTAAAGCGTCTGCATTGTTGTTGTAAATTACCTTTTTGTATATGATCTCATAGTCATATTCTTCTAGTTTGATTCTCCATCTTTGTAATTTTGAGTTAGGTTCCTTGAGTTTGCATAGCCATACTAATGGTCTATGATCGGTGTATATATAAAATTTTCGTCCGTATAGGTACGGTCTAAAATACTTTGTTGCCCAAATTATGGCTAACAATTCTTTCTCTATCGTACTGTATCGTTGCTCTGTTTCGTTGAGGGTTCTGGATGCGTAACTGATGGGTTTATCGTTACCTAGTGTTCCTTGTCTTAATACTGCGCCTAAGGCTACATTTGATGCGTCTGTTGTTAATATCAATGGTTTCCAAAAGTCTGGGTATTCTAATACGGGGTGATTTGTTAAAATGCTTTTGATTTTATCTACTGCTTTGATAAATTCTAGGGTATGTACAATTTTGTTTCCCTTTTTTAAACAATTGGTTAGGGGCTTTGTTATTTGAGCATAACCTTTAATGAATTTTCGGTAATATCCGCTAAGGCCTAAAAATTCTTTTATCTCTTTATTCGTTTTGGGTATGGGGTAATTTAATACAGCGTTTGTTTTGTTGAGGTTCGGCATCACTCCTTGGGGTGTTATTACGTGTCCTAAAAAGGCTACTTCTTTCTGTAGAAATTCGCTTTTATCTAGTTGTACTTTAAATTGTGCGGTTCTTAATCTTTCGAACACTTCTCGTAATCTTTCAATGTGCTCCACTAATGATGTTCAATACACTATTTTATCATCTAGGTACACAAGGCATTTTTCGTTGTGTATCCCTCGTAGTATGTTGTCCATTACTCGTTGAAAAGTTGCGGGTGCGTTCTTCAGTCCAAATGGCATCCGTTTATATTCATAATGTCCTCTAGGTGTGCTAAAGGCTGTCTTTTGTGTATCTCCTTCTTCCATTTCCGCTTGATGGTATCCTGATGCTAAATCTAGCGTCGAAAAATATTGGCACTTGCCTAACTTATCTAAAATCTCTATTATATTCGGTAACGGGTATTTATCGTCTACCGTTTTTTCGTTTAATTTGCGGTAACCTATTACCATTCTGTTTTTCCGTTTTCCTGATGCGTCCAGTTTCTTCGGTACTATTAATACGGGGCTGCTCCATGGTGAATTGGAGTGTTGTATGATATCTTGATCTAATAGATCGGCTACTTGTCTGTCAGCTTCTTCCTGACTTGCCTGGGGTAATCGGTATGCTTTGGTGAATATGGGTTTGTTGTATGTTAGCTCAATGTTGTGCTTAACTGTATTTGTAAAGGTTAGGGGTATTCCTTCGCAATGGAATATGTCGCGGTACTCGTAACATAATTTTTGTATTGCTTTCTGTTCCTCGTGATTTATGTCGCGGTTAAATCGGATTTTATTTAAATTTTGTCTTAACATTTCGTCGTTTTCTACGGGGTTGTAATTTTCGTTTAAGTTTTCGTCTATTTCCATTTCATTAAAATTTAATTCTTCTACGTTAATAGTTTTTGTTAAGGATAGTTCTACGGGGTAGTCATTTGCATTTAGTATTGTTGTTGTGGCGTAATTGTCTTTGATTTTTACGAATGCGGTTGGGGTTTCTACTCCTTGTTAAAAGGTTATGTGGTTTATTATTCCTAAGTTATTATTTGAATTTACGGGGATTCTTATCTTTTTTTCTGTTCGTGGTTCTAATGTATATTTTTCGTCAATTTGGGTGTTTTGAAATTTGATGGGGATTCGTCCATATTTGGTTCTTAATAATCGGTTCTTAATATCCATGTTGGCTCTTAATTTTCTTAGAAGGTCCATTCCTAATAGTCCGTCATACAGTATTGCCCGAAATAAACAGTATTGAAATTGTAATTGTTTTGTATATTTAAAAAATACATATTATTGACACTTTATTATATGTTCTAAATGTGCACCTCCTCGTTCGAGACACACTTCATAACGATGTTCTAAGTTTCTGGTCATGTTATTGAATAAGGGTTGTCTCAGGGCTGCGAAGAAGACTCTAACGGCATCCTTTAATTCATCGATGGTTTGTGGTGCCCGTTTGAAAACGGCATTTTTAGCCATGCCCCAAATGTATGCGTCTGGAGGTGTGAGGTCTGGAGAATGTGAAGGATAAGGGAAGTCAGTAAATCGTGATATGAATTTGCTTGGAAAATGTTCTTGAAGAAATTGACGAATTGCGGCAGCAGTATGGCAAGTTGCCCCGTCCTGCTGAAAAAATTGGTTTCGAAATGCCAAGTTACGTGCACGACAGAATTGACGTAGATCAGGGATAAATCGTGTTAAAATTTGTCTGTACCTCTGTTGATTAAGTGTGACTTGCCTACCATTCTCTTCGATAAAGTACGGACCAATGATTCCGTGTCCGGAAACAGCACACCAGACACTCACTTTTTCACTATGTAAAGGAACCTCATCAACCTCATCGGGTCTGGCAAAGCCCAGAAATCGATTTGTGCGACGATTCACATAGCCTGACAAGTGAAAATGTGCTTCGTCTGAAAACCAAACATTTTCAAAATTCAGGATTTTCATACTGTAACGCGAGAATTCTGGCGCAATATTCCACTCTACTACGATAATCCCGAGGATGTAGTTGTTGATGTACCTGAATCACATACGAAAATGTACCCAGCTCCTTCAGGATTCTTTGAAAGGAAGTTCTTTTAAATTAAGTTGTAACGCTGTCCTTGCCTGGCTGACTTTCGGATTTTCTAAGATTTGCTCAAAACACGTTCATGGTTATTGTTGTTGTTAACTGTCCTGGGACGCCCTGAGTTTCCTTTTCGTTGGCACAATACACTACCTGTATTTCTAAACTTTTCAATAACCTTCAAAGTTACAGCATTACTTGGAGAACGTTTATTAAACCTTTGTGTGAATTGATCAGACACGTATAGCAAACTTGCACCATTATGTCGGCCGATTCCGTATGAACGAAAATAATGCTCTACCAGAAACACTTTCTCCTCTGTACTTAACACCATTTTTAACAATTAGGCCCTACTAATTACTTGTTTGAGGTTTACTTGACAGGTCTATACTAGCTAACTTGAGTGTGACAGCGCACGCATAAAAACACCGCCAACTTAGTTTCAGTACTGTTTATTTCGGGCAATACTGTATTTGTCGTTAAATTCAAATTTGCAGAATTTGTGTTTCATTTTTACGTTAAAGGTTTTTGGTAAAGGTATGTTTGCTACGAATTGGTGCAGGGTTGTTTGATGGGCGGTTTTAATTTTGAAGGGTTCTCTATTTACATAGTTTAGATAGTGTTTTTTTACTGTTCGCGGGCTTATTAATGTTTTTGAAAATCCAGTATCGATCAGTAATTTAAATTCAGCGTGGGGTATTTTGATATAGGGTAATACAAGTTGATTCATATTATTTAGATTTATTACGTTTGGTCGTTTATAAAATGGTCCATTTGAAAATTTGAACACGCGTTTTCTTCGTCGTCCTCCTCGTAATTTTCATATGGTTCTTCGCGTTCATAGTGGTTTGGTTGATTCTGTTCATTATTCGTACACGGTCGATTGCTATTATTTTGGTCATCTTCATACTCTTCTACTTCTTGATGAAATAGCTCTTCTGAAGTGAAAGTGTGTTTTTGATTAGGGTTTGGTCTTATGTGCGTTATTTTGGTGTTGGGTCTGGTGTTACCAGATGAGGTATCCATTGGTGTGGGTTTATAATAGTTATTGGGATTATTATTGTTTATCATCGGTGAGTTTCTGTTAGTATTCGCGTTGAATGCTGGTCTTTGCTGATTTACATTTTGATTGAATCTTGGTTGAAAGGCGGGTTTTGAAAAGTTCGAGTTAAATGTTGGTTGAAATGCGGGTTTTGAAAAGTTCGGGTAAAACGCTAGTTTTAAGAATTGTTTGTATTGGTTGTTAAAGTTTGAGTTATTAAAATGTGGATTATTGGTTCGCATCAAGCTTCTTACATCTTGGCATTTCATTCCAAATTGATAGGGTGATTGGTTGTGTTCCATCCTAAGGTTTGTCAAATCCCTTACTAAACATTCTAAGTTTCTCTGATCGCCGAAATATGCAATCAATATGCGTTTGTACTCGTCCTATTGGTCTACGTCTTCGCGACTTGCAATTAATGTTAGTGCCCTTCCGGTCAGTTTACTGATAATAAGGCGGATAAGCAAAGTGTTGCTTTCGTTATCTCCGTGCTTGTAAAAGGTTTTTAGGAATGTTTCGCTGGCCGAAATATAGGTACTTAACATACATTGATCTCCGTTAAAGCTGGGGATCATTTCTAGGTACAGTTTCATTTCATTAGTCATCTTGGCTGGGGTAATATTTGGGTAATTTAAAAAAAAAAATAAAATTTGTTTTTTTTGAAAAATTTTTGGATTTATTTTGTAGTTTTTGGTGTTATTTAATGGGTTTTACGCTTGGTATTGGTTTGGTTAAGTTTACTCTTAATTTGCCGATTTTAATCTTAATTTTCTGAAGTTTTAATAGGCTGAGTAGTTTTTGTGGTAATTTATCGTGCTTGAATGTTTTGCGTTAGTTGCGTCAGTTAAAACTTCTCTATTTTTAATTTATGTCGATTTTAGTTAGGTGCGTAATAATTATCTCTTTGGTTTATGCGATTGTAAGGTGTCTACAATGCTTACAATGTTGTCAATTAATTAGTTGCGTTAGCGTCTCTATTATAGGTTTATTTTTAAATATACTGTGGGTGTTATTCAGTACTCGCGGCGATTTTATACAATGTCGTGTTTGAGAATAATACAATTTGTGCGTTGAAATATTTCATTAAAATTTTCACGTTTGAATGCGTTCTCAGTACCGTAATTATTTTTATCTTTCCTGAGTAATTTTAAATTGATACTTTAATAAAGTTTCCGATCGTAATTTTATGCTGTTTTAAATTTCTCAATGCTGAAAGGTTTCGCGATGTGTTTAAATAGCTTTTGTACAATGATTTATTATTAGATTTTATGCGTATTTATCCAAGATTAGTTTTCATTCACCTTTGAAGATGATACGACGACTGTTGGTTTTGCGTTTGAAATCGCGCTTCGTTATTTCTTGTAATAAGAATGTGGTTTTTAATAATAGATTACAGGTTGTCTATTTATGGATTGTATTCCGTCTCGCGCTTGAATAGTTGCGTTGTTATTAGGATTTTGGTTTTAATTGTTCGTGATTTTAGCTTTCGCTTTTTTATTCTCGGTGTATTTAAATTATTTTTTTTTATGCGCCAGTTAATTCTTTTATTATTGAATTAGAAATTCGTTTCTTGCGTTAGTTAACGTTGTTGAATTAGAAATTCTAAAAATTTCTTGCGTCAGTTAAGATTGCTGAATTAGAGGTTTGGTTTTGTTTCTAAAAAATTTTCTTACGTTAGTTAAAACGTGATCTAGTCTCTTGTGCGCTTTGCGACTTTTTTAATTGTCTCTAGTTTTTGTGTTTCAGAATAGTTTTTCTCAGTTCTTTGTCTCAGAATTTTAGTTTTCTCAAGTTTTTATAAATCTTTCTAATATACAAGTAAAATAATAATAAAAGCTTAAAGATAATCTCTAGCAATTGCTAAGTCGATTATTTTCAAAAAATTGCATAAAATATTTGTAACAATAGTTAATATACATATATAAATCATAAACTAGCAAATATCAAATGTCTTTGTTAATAATAAAATAAATTTCAATTGGTTTAGGAAAATGAACTTACACTAGTTGCTTTGTTGCTTTCCTTGATTTCTTTCTTTGTTTCTGTTTTTCTTTTGTTGAATTCGAACTATTCTTGTTTCTCCTTCAACTGCTGGACTTGAACGATGCGTGTTTTGCCTCCAACTTTTGTTTTGTTCTGCCAAATTCGGAATTGAAATTCCCGGACCACCAGTTCCTCGAAGTTGGATTCGCTAGCGCCCTTTTGACATCCGTTACGATTGCGCGAGTTAAGGTTTGTGGCTTCGAGCGGTCCTTTTTAAAAAAACTTCTTTGAACTTTAACACATTTATTTAATTTTTATACAGAAATTAATGTTGAATTTAAACAATTTTGAATTATTACTCTAAGTCCAAAACTATTAATTAATTGTACAAGTGAGCTATCTACGAACTGCAATGCAAAAGCTGAACGTTTGATGAACTGCCTGCGGGTGGAGTTCCCGGGTCTTATATAATCTCCCTACTCCCTCACAGTTCTGTGGGAACTTGCAGACCTAATGTCTGCTTACACTTGACTCTATTCATGATACATAGTTGTTATCTTAAAAGCTATTCATAATTACAATGTTGCAGGGTTACTTCTGCGTAATCTCGGTACGTGACTTCCTACGACCGTCTGTGACCTGACATCTGCAGTGTCACTTATCTTTGTGCTACTTTGTAGCGCTTCCGTTTCCATAAACGTTTATAAACTGAAATAATTGTAACAAATTGTCTTTTATGACATTGTTGCACATTTCCTAATATTTCCTAATAACTTTCTTAGGTATTAGTTTTATATTGATATAATAAATGGGGGATCACATAACTCGCTCCGAAATCCACCACTTACTTCTTGGCCCACCGCGTCGGCGCAAATCTCGCGCAATCTGAAGTGACGGAAATACGCGCACAAGTCTTTTTAAATTTATGGCGCGAAATTCTTACATATTAAAACTTAATTGAAAATGTCTAGTGCCGAATTTTTCGGCACGTAACACCAAAACAAGGAAGTTTATGCGGAATAATAGTTTGGCGGCTCCGTGGCGTATTTGGTGTGCGTGTGACTACTATGCCCAAGGCCTTAAGTTCGAATTCAGATACGATGCGCATGAAAAATGTTAGGCGAGCATTTTTCACAAAAATACGCTTTCTTTCGGGCGAGAGGTAAAATGTAGGTTCCGCGTGAGTATTATCAAGTACGTTAAAGATTCCTAACTTGCTCGAAACAGCAAGTGGCGCGTGCGTATTTGAAAACACGCGTTGTTGTTTAGAGGTTGAAAAGTATAGATCATGAAATACCAAGTTGTAGCATGCGTATTTGAAAACAAGCTAGGCTTGGTGTTGACTTGTGTATGATTATTGAATGAAAGGTTAACAGTCTAAATGACCAGCAAAATAATGGATAATCAGATAATAATTATAACAAATTGTTTTGTAGTATAAATGATAGGATAACTAACCTTGATTTGACATGTGGTGTAGTTTCGACTATATTCTTGTTGTTTGAAGTGGCGAACGGCTTACACTTGATGATGAATTGTCTGTTGCTTCAATGTTCACTTTTCACGCACTTCAATGTAACATTTATTCACTGATTATGCCTTTTAACGCGATCAGATGCACGGCATATCGGAGGACGCGTGTTGATTCCTTGAAGGTTGCTCGAGCACTCTCGTTTTTTATCTGTTTCTTTGTGTTTGGTTAGTTTAATTAGGTAGGGATAATGTATAAAAATCGATTAGGTATGCAGGAGTATTTTATGATATATACAAGGTGAATTATACATAGTGAACGGTTACGGAACAGCAAGAGTTCGCAAAATTCAAAATTTCCAGATAAAAGAAACTTGCTTTCTAGCCAATCTAGTACTTTTAAATGGTGCATTGGAAAATCAAATGTAGGGAATAATAGTCTTCCGCATAGACAAGAACATCACACAGCTTGCGACGACGGATTGTTTGGCGCGCCTTGATATTGATAGAAACAAAACCTTTCAAAATAAGTGTTAATGTAATGTAGAATTTTAATTGGAAACCTTATTATTTATTATTTTGGTAATTTCTTATTTTCTTTATATATTTTTTTTGCATTTATTTATAATTGCAGTTAGCTGAAGCACCTTTTTTATTGTTACGTGGTCCCCGCCCCTTCAGGGCAAATCAAAATTTAAATTGTTGTATAGTAGAATTTATTTAAGAAGAGCCTGTACATCATTTGGCATATGCGCAAACCTTGAAAGTCAGTGGCGAAGCGGATTTAATGATTTTTAGGGTTTTGAAAACACTTCTATGAGTAAATATTTTAAAACCAAGTTTTATTTTGTTGGTGGTTTAAATTTACATGGTGAATACGCGTATAAGCAAAGCATAAAACACAAAGAAGCAGAAAGAATACTACGAAAGCGTAAGAAATAAATATAGAATGTCAGTCACAAACATCAATTGACATTTAACAGCAAATTATCTATGCCGCTGAAATGCTGAACGAACATGCCTATTTATAAACAATGCACTAATCTGACACTGTTTTCGCCTTGGGCGCATGATGACGTACAGACTCTTCTTGAATAAATTCTATTCTACTACATAGTTCACCCGTAGTAGTAAATAGCTCACACTTAAAACTTTCTTAGCTTTAAAATTGCACAGCATATTTCCCAACTGCGTACGACGTGGAGTTGCGTTGTTAAAGTCAATATTAATTTGCTTAACTCCAATTATACCTGTGAAATAGATTTTTAAGTCTAAGTAGATACCTATTATATTTTTATATTGAATATTTTACTAATAAATTAGTTTTTACTTTGACTGAAGATTTTTATTTTTTTAACCGCACATTCGCGGCCTCTGACTTTTCACCCATAGCAGCCCCTGGTCGAATCGGCCCTGCATAAATGTTTCCAGTCCGCCCCTGATCCGCATATCTCTTTTCAGGATTTATATGAAATTTGCTTCAAATACATGATATCTTCGCGATTTAGCAAATCACCTTTTGCTTTTAAAAACGTGAGCGATTTTCACCTTCAATCACTTTTAAACAAATTAAAAACTAACATATCGCTTCTAACAATTAGGCGATTTTTCGCGACATACTTGAATTGTTCGAGTATGGTATGTTCGGGTATGTTGAAATATCCCCCCACTATTTAAGAAAGATGTACTTGTGCGGAACCGCGAAAACGTATTGTTGTTTCTTAACCTCGCTTTTAATAATTGCCCGGTAAAAGTCAAGGGTTGAAGATACACAAGCATAAGGCGATTTTTCGCGACATAAACTAACATACTTAATTATGTGTGTATGTCTTAAACTTGCGTTTTGGCGATAAAATTTACTGGAGGGGAAATTGTACGGCACCATTCTATCAGATAAACGAACATACCCTGATCTGTACCAGGTCATGCTTGTGTATGTTAAACGCTTGACTTTTACCGGGTAATTATTCAAAGCGAGGTTAAGAAACTACAATACGTTTTCGCGGTGCCGCACAAGTAAAAATTTTTTAAATAGTGGGGGAATACTTCAACATACCATACTCGAACAATTGAAGTATGTCGCGAAAAATCGTCTATAACCTGGTATAGAACAGGGTAAATTCGTTTATCTGATAGAATGGTGCAGTACAATTTCCTCTCCAGTAAATCTTATCGCCAAAACGCAAGTTTAACACATACACACATAATTAAGTATGTTAGTTTATGTCGCGAAAAATCGCCCATTGTATTGCTGAGTGAACATGATGAAAAAGTAAGAAAAATAACAGCTTGTAGTTGCATAGACATGCGACATTTATTTAATATATGTATGCATTATGCAAAACAAGTTTTCGCCATCTCATTTTTCTCATCAATACTTATATCGAATTTATATAAACAATTGAAGAGATTAAAACACTGACGAACATAACGACAACCAAGTTAAGACACACACACGCAACCAAGCATCACATTGTATTATTAATTCTATGTCGCCATCTTCCTTACTAAATACTTTCAAGGTGTACGATTATCAAGAGATAGACCAAACTGAAAATTTAACAATAGCGATAGGCGAAGGTCTTTGTATAGTTATGTTTCTACGAAGCGACCCTGAAACTTTATACAAATTACAATTATTGCTTTATTTACACAATTCGTAAGTTCATCGTAATAATCGTTACAGCAGTTCGTAGCAAATGCGTGCGTTTTGGTCTGTATAATATCCTAGAACGATTTAGCCAAACAAATCAACAAATGCAGAAACATTTTCTTTTAAAGCGTTTATAACTATGAGTAACTATAAACGTGATGTATCTTGAATACTAACTTTTACATAAAAAATAAGTCTACATCTTTCTTTCAATAGGAGCTAGATTTGCCCACATTCCGTTCTTACAAACAAAATTAGAATACCGTATGATTTTTCTGTCAAGTATAACAGTCTCAGTATGAAAGTAATATTAAAATCTCATCGGTTATTATAAATATATTCCTTAAATTGCATTAGAAGTTAATAAATAATAATAAAACAACCAAATCAGTACAAAGCGCGCGCAACGTTTAACCAGTCACACAACACAAACCCTATGCCGCAAAACGGATAAAACCGCTGTCGACGGCATGTCGTGTAGAGTGTTGTAAGATAGCGTATTTTAAAAGTTTTTCTGTCTTTGGTTTGTTGGTGCGTGAATGTACTTATTACGTTAAGTGAATAACTTGGGGACGTGCAACTTCTTAGTGCTCTTTCCACGCAAGTTTAACAGGTAGTTACATAAAACTTGCTTCATTAAAATAATAAAGCGGATACGCGCGTCCCGTAACTTTTTCAAGAGCGTGTCATTCTCAACTGCTCACGGCCTTCTTTCTTTTTGTATAACAAAGCGCGTTTTAAAATTGTACCTGTTATTAATTTTATAAAATTATCTTTTTGCTATTTGTATAATATTTGAAGCATCCTTATAAACGCGATTTTATACTTTGTGCGCGCTTTTATAAGATCTTTAAAATTCGTTTTTCAAACAACAATATGGGGTACGAGGAGAATATTATTTTAGAAGCAATTGACCAATTGCGTCTTCGTAAAGCGCGCCCTGATTTTCAAAGAATAAGTGCTTTTTTAATGAGAAACTTTTCAATTAAAAGCCAAAGTGAGGTGAAAGCTGCATTAGACAAGTGTATTAATAGTGAAATAGTTTTAAAGGTTGAATATAAAGGTAACATTAGCTATAGGAATGCAACTCGAAATAGAAAATCTAAACATGATAACATGGTCTCTAATCATACGAGTAATGTGAGCGATTCTCCCTCGGCTTTAAGTGCAAGTACTAGTAAGAAATTCCAAGCGCTACTCGTGAATGCATTTACGGAAATACTTGTAGAGGAACCTGATTATTTATATGATGGCGTCCCAGGTAATGAACTTATATTAAAAATACTTTCTAAAGATACCGTAAGATCTTATACAAAAAGATATCTAGGTATACTGATTGAAAAATTAGCTGCAAATGGAGTCCTTCACAAAGTGGCTCAGAATGGCAATTATTTATTGGGTCCTAATCTCCGCGAAGAAATTAGTGTAGATAAATTAACAGAGGATAAAGGGGTAAAAATCAATGTTAAAAATAAGGGTGTGAAACATTTAGTCAAGAAATTCAAAATGGAGGTTAATGAAAATTCTAATAATAATACTAAAAGTGGTAATATTCGTGTAGGTAGTAGAAGAAAAGTAATTTACTGAAATTAATTTTATAAAATTCTAACCTCAATTTTTTTAGAGAGCAAAAAAGGTTTTTGATCCCTCTGATAATAATCTACCAAAGAAAAGGGGCCGACCGCCTCTTATAAGTAGATCTCACAATGAAAAACATTCTGCTAAATCTAAAGCTAATAGTGATGCTGAAATAAAATCAGAACCAATTACATCTAATTATGTGAATAAAGAGCAAGGTGGTGTTTGTTCGGTTTGCCACAATAACAAAAAATCAGCTAATAATGCTTTAGTGCATTGTCAGGAATGCAGTAACAGAGGTCTGAAGCTTAATGCATTTTTGGTGAAGTGGTTTATTCTTGTATTTTTAGCTCACTATAATTGTTTAATTGGTGACGATGCGATGTTAAAGATGAACCCAGATAGTACATGGTGCTGTCCTCAGTGTAAAACATGCTGTATTTGTTATGAAACTTCTGATGCTGTTAGTATTTTATAAAATTTTAAAGTATTCTTAAGATCTTATTTTATAGGGTACTTTGATGGCTTGTTCACTTTGCACAGATTGTTACCATGCTAGTTGTCACGAACCCTGTGTTGCCGAAACGTTAAAAACTGGAACGAAATGGTTTTGTAACAATTGCCAGATGTCTGAACAATTAGAAGTGACTGAAATTCATCCAAATGTGCATAAAAATGATATTTTTAAGATTGAACCCATGGAAGATATAGGTAAATCATACATGTTAAATTAATTATTTATATTATGATTATTATAAAGATATAATATAAGTTTACTGCTGCGTTAATCCAAAAGAGCTTGAGTAATATAATTTTTAACTAACATTGGATTCCATTGGAGCTGAATTATGTCAAATATTTAGAGAAACAGAATGAAAAGCATTTAATAAAATACATGGGTACTGTGCTGGTGAGTCGTGCAAAGATTAATCTCCCAGTTAAAATTAAAAGGGATATATTCTTCAAATCAAAGTATGTATTTATTACAAGGTTAATTCAGGGTTACCGAATTGGTTTTCGGCCATCTATCTGTTTTTCTGCATTGAACACTTAATAAAATGTTCAGTTTATGCTATGAAACAAATTCTTTTGGCGTAAATTAATTTTTTGAAGTATGAAAAATGGATTGTGACAAAAAAACATTACAGGCTAATTATCTTTTTATTATGATTTTTAAAAGTCGGAGTCAATTTTCAGTTTTCATACACAAACTGATCGAAAAGCAGTACTTTTCGATACCTAGCACCGATGAATGAAAAATTGACGTATAATCAGACATAAATTCACAAATAGGTAAGAAAAACAGCATTGTTAAAGAAAATATTTTTATAATAATTCACAAATTATGCACATACATTTTTGGTAGAAAACATAAAGAAACGAATAAAAACAACGAATACACAAATGTACTGTAAGCGTCATTAGATGGCGTAACAGTGAACCTGCTTGCATGCAGCGCCGCCAGTCAGTTAGTTCCCGCGCGGCTTTTGAGTATAACATCGTCTGCGTTGAGATTCACCTAATTGTATTATAATATAAATAAATTGCTGCAAAACCTATCCAAGTGTTATTCCTTAGGCAGGGGAGCTAGTGTAAGCGTCATTAGATGGCGTAACAGTGAACCTGCTTGCATGCAGCGCCACCAGTCAGTTCCCGCGCGGCTTTTGAGTATAACATCGTCTGCGTTGAGATTCACCTAATTGTATTATAATATAAATAAATTGCTGCAAAACCTATCCAAGTGTTATTCCTTAGGCAGGGGAGCTTACAGTACACAAAAAAGCATCTGAATATAACCTTTAGAACATTGACAGAAGTATTACTTAAGTTGGTATTATAATACCTACCTAACAAAAATAAATTATTCGCTTTAAGTTTAAAACCTAAACTGATTATCGTACAGTAAGGCACTAAGAGAATGAGGTAGTAGTTATTTTTATGGACACATGTCGCATATGTAGTCTTTTTGAGCTGCATTATTGTACGTCAAGTCTGACATCAGTACACTTGAGATGATACCACAGAGGGCATTTATCACAGTCTTATGTTTTTGTTTTTGTCATCTTGGACATTGCTAGAAACCTCTTCTTCACACAGAGAGTGCATAAACCTTTATCTTTGCTTATTGAGCTCTGTATATTTTTATTATCTTTTATACTTGTCGCTTTCTTTTTTGAGTTTTTGGTGGTTTTGTTTTCTTTTGACCTCTTTTGGTCTTCTTTGGGTTTTCTTTCCAGATTAGCTTTTTTTTCATCATCTTTGCAAGTGTATTAAGTTTTCCATGACACTGATGATATTGCACTGGGTAATTTTTCTTTCGCCTGACAGTCATGCTTTTTTTACAGATGCTTCTGGGAATGTCAGATTTTTGAAAAGGGTCGAAGAGTAATCACCTCTTCTTCTTTGTTACTAGACTCACTGGCTTCTTTATTTTTATCTGTTACATCTTTGTGTTTTCTTTATTTTGAGTCCTTTCACCACTATTGTTACTATTTGTACTATCATATGTATCTTATTGTGTAACATCACAGTTTTGTTACTATTAGTCTGCTTGACCAGAACTAAGTTTTTTGTTCATTTTATGTTTCTTTTCAGTTTCAGTTTCACTTTCTTTGTATTTTCATTGTTTGATTTGCTTGTTTATTTTCTTTGTCATGTTCTTCTTTGTTTCCCTTTTCATTTTCTGTATCGTTTTCAATTACTGTTCCATTTTTTTTGTCACTTACCATTTCTGTTTGTTTTTTGCAGCTTTCTGTTTCTCTTTAGTTTACTTTATCATTATCTGCTTTGTTTTCAGTGCCTTTTTCTTTTTCATTGTGTATTTCATTTTCTCTTTGTTTTGAGGTATGTTTTCCAATCCAGTAGATACTTCCAATTCTGAGTTTTCATTACTTGTCCTCGAATTGTTCCCAAAGTTCAAAGCACATCCTCCTCATTTTCCATTGTATCAACAGGTAGCAACGTTACATGGTCCATAGGAACAACACTTCCCACAGCAATATTCACAGTCTGATCTGCTGAAACAGTTGTTCAAGTGAATGGTTGCATTTTATTGGAATCTTTTTCCAAGAGTGATTTTTGGAATTCGATTTCGTTGATTACAGTGTCTACATCGATACCATAATTTTTATAATAATTGGAAATTGACTCGATTATTCTCCTAGCAGCATCGAAATCATTTACGGTTTTGTTCTGAGCCACTTGCAGAAACAGTTTGTTGTTGACAAGCTTTTTCAAAGAAATTTTTAACACAGTTTGTATAGTCTACACTACAGGGTTAATAGCATATAACCCGTATTTAAGCAAGCCTTTTACAATATGACTTTGTATTTGCATGTTTGGAATGTCTCGTCAAATACTTTGCAGAAATGAATTTTTGTGATTATTTGATTCAAATTTTCAGGATGTTCCTGCCAATTTTTAACTGTATTGTTCCTTCACGGGTTTGAACATTTAAAAACAAATAAATTTCCTTTCAGTAGAAAATCTCCTAGCATTCCTAACAGAAAATTTCTTAATTTTTTTAATAATACTACATAAATTGAGTTACATTTATCTTCTTCCTAGAGGTGAATAATTTATTTCACCTCAAAAATTCTGTAAACTTAGAAAAATTTTAAACCTTAACTAGGAAACAATAGTTGATGAATTACGAAATTAGTAACTCCCATCTCCCATATAAAGTAAATTTCGTAGTTGATGCACAAATTTGGGTATCGATCAAGAAATTAATATACTATACAGAACAGTAAGATTCTTACCAAACTAAAGAGAATCAAAAATTTGTGAATCTATAACTGTAATTTACTTTAAAAAAATTAAATCAAACGCTATCCCACAGAAGCATCGGAATTTTATTGGGAAGCACTAAGAGTATAGGAAGCATGAAACTACTTTTGGATTTCAGAAAAATATGACGCAAATGCTCTAAGTTTGTGGCATAGGATTGTCTGTCTCCTGGAGTAATTTCCAGATCAGCCATAGAAGAATTTCTTCATAAAATTTTTCTGACAAAGTGGTGTGACGGACAAAATTAAAAACAGCAAAGGTATAACCTGTAATCTTATAAACAAGTTCTCCATATCAACTACTAACTATAATGGCTAACCACAACTTAATTTTCTAGTGAGTCATTGTGTAGCAACTTTCGCCCAACTTATAACTAAACTACCGATACAAATAAAAGTGTCGCACAACACAAACTTGCTAGAGTGTCCGACTCCATTGCGAGCCTCAATTAGACTAATTCACGAGAAAACTATAGCTTCCTCGACCTAGAGAAGATGTAAACTGCTAGGGCGGCCAACTCACCATGAGTCTTGCTTAGACTAATGCACTGCTAGGGCGACCGACTCACCATGAGTATCATCTTGACTGACACACATGTGCTGCATGCGATGTTGGTAAAACAAAATTGGGCCAGTGAAACAAAACCATACCTGTGGGACAAAACCAGGCCTCACACATTATCATTACAGTAAAACAAAATCATACCCAGTGTAGTTACTGTGTTAATATTTTTCTGTTCTCCTACTTATGTCTACTACTAACAACTCAAATTTTTAATTCGTAATTCAGTTAATCTTTATGCCAATATACAATTGGGTAAATATCTGCCATCTTAGAATACCAAATAGTTAAACCACTTACCGCCTAAACCAAAATAAGCAATCTACACTAAAGGACTTTAAACCTCTCAGTGACTATAAAACATCAGTTATGAAACATCACTAAGATTAAATATTTAAAAAAAAATTTTTGTTAGAATCCGCAAAAATTAAACACAAAGCCAAATCAAGATATTTTAACAGAATTTTTTAATCAAACTACCCAAGAAGTGGATTTACAACAATCAGAAATCTTTCCGCTAAGAAAATTAAGGTCCCACGTTACACGCACTGCTTGCTGGAATTTTATACTTATAAGATGGAAAGACTAAACAAAAAAACGGCATGCCTTTGGCTAACTTGACTATTACTCCAAGGAAGAGTTAGATGTGGGCCAGGGCCTTATACTCGAATGTAAACAGTTAACATAGATGAGAGAAATGTGCCAGTCTAGTGAGCTGCAATAACGGTGAAATCAGTCATTGGCTTTTCTCTTTGCAAAATAACCAACAATTTAAATTAATTTTCGTTCATTATGCTTGAATTACTTTCCCAATGCCATACAAAATTATTTATTATCAGTTTACACATTTACAAATTTGTTACCTCAACCATGACTTGTCAGATCTGACACACCATTTACATTTCAGATTTTTCAATAAAATAAATTAGCTAAGTTTTAATTTATAAAAGAGGAATATTAAGTGATTTTTCTACTTCTATACAAGATGAATTTGTTGCAAATCATTACACGAACAAATCTTTTAAAAATATTTTATTTAGTCTGGCATCTCGCAAATGAGAAGGACAAACAAAAGAAAGCTCTAATTGATACAAATTTTAAATAGGAATTTATTTAAGTTATTTTCTTTTATGAAGTCGGGATTGTGGTGTGCGTAATCGTGCAAAAATAATATGTATTACATACAGCAGAGCGCTTTCGACTTATTATTTTAAATCATCTTTAGTGTTTAAGTAGCTACAAACTATTAATTAAATATAAAGAATTCTAAATAAAAATTTACCTTCTGTAGTTGACAAGTAGTTAAACAGTTTTGACATTGTCGATGTCATGGGTATCATAGAAGTCGTAAGCATATAAAGGGTGAGAACTCAAATTCGTTTGAACAAAGGGTAATAGTTTTTTAAGTTTTGGTTTTGGTTGTTACATAACTTTAAATTGTTTAATTTACTGTTATTTATTTCCAATTCTTCCAGCAGGTCGAGTCTTGAAAGGTTGTTTGAGGTGATGTGGTGTACAATTTTAGCGTCTTTGTTTTTATTGAATTTGTTTTGTTCGAGTAAGTGGTGGCCAAATGCTGATTGGGTAGGTCTTTAATTCTGGTGTCAAGGTTTCTAGTCGTTCTGCCTATATATGATGTATTACATTCAGAGCAGCATAACTTGTAAATGCCGCTTTTTAATAGGTCTGGTGTAGTGTCTTTGGTGTGGTTAAGATTTCTGGGTGAGCGGTAGGTTAGTTTTATGTCGGGGAAAATTTTTTAAAAGACTTCTGTATGTTTTTGTTTAGGTTGTTGTTTATGAAAGGTATTCAGATAAATTTTTTGTTGGTTTCTCTATTAATATTAGGGTAGGCTTCTTCTTTTAGTTTGTTTATTGTGGTTTTTTTAATAATAGAATGAATGATGTTAGGATTATATCCATTTTTTAGAAGTTTTTTCTCTTTGAAAAAGTTTCTATTGTCCATTGGTATGTTAATTAATCTATTGACAAAGCTATAATATGCTGCCATTTTGTGTTGGATATGGTGGCATGAGGATTCGTGTATTGTATGGTCTGTTTGTGTGGGTTTCTGTATATGTCGAAGATGAAATTGTTGGTAGTTTTAGTAATTTTTTGGTTGAGGTAATTGATGGAATTGTTTTTTTCGTGTTCTATTGGGAATTGGATTTAACAAAATATGTGAAACCAAAGAATTGAAATTTTAATTATAATTTCTGTTGTACAAAAAGAATTTAATAGACTGAATTGATTGTATTTTTACTTCTAGTTCGGTTAACGAGTGAGTGTATTGGCGTTTCAAGCTTAAAGGAAAGTTATTTAGTACAACCAGTTATTCATAAATTCTTTTAATGAATTCAGCAACTGAAGAAATCACTTACCCTTAATTGCGATTTGTAGATAGTCACCCTGATGGAACTCGGCTGTGGTGCAAGATTTTAATTAGGTTAAACCATAAAAATTAATTGACACCAGCAGCCCATTTTCATGTAACAGACCAAACTACCTCAGACCAACATCTCTGAAAGAAAAAGCGCTATTAGAATCCTTAAGTTTTGCACTAAAAGAAGCACAGATTAAAGCACCGTCTTACTTCTTATAC
Organism: Platerodrilus igneus; assembly: GCA_036346225.1. Taxonomy (NCBI): domain Eukaryota; kingdom Metazoa; phylum Arthropoda; class Insecta; order Coleoptera; family Lycidae; genus Platerodrilus; species Platerodrilus igneus. The sequence goes on from JARFIW010001303.1 coordinate 6,454,032, forward strand.
TAAATTTTACCATCAACAACCCCATTACAAGCATTTTGGAGAATGGAACTGGAGCGAATAAGTTAGCCAAATGGCTCACAAGAACAATTCGTCCTGGAAAACGCTATCTGTATGAAACCATATCAAAAAGACACATACTCAACCAGACCATGATGGACCACCGGCCGTGTTTATAAAACAGTTGGGAAGACTGAAATATTAGAGAATAATAAAGTATTCACTTACAAAATGCTAAAGTGCTGTTTTAAATGATTACCTTAAGGTTTTAGTGACGTTCTTAACAAGATCTCAAACACCTGAAGTGTATAATTTGTTATAGCAATGAAGTATGGAATTTAACCTTGCAATAGAGTAAATAGTAAATAACGGATAGTTTATTGTTTTCCATCTAGTACTAAAATTGTATTATGAATATGAAAACTTATTTAGGATTGCAAGTAAGTAATTTTAGCGAATTTTTTTCATTTTTTCTTTCTTTTCTAAAAATTTTAACACTATCAAAATAAATGGAAGTAAATAGAGCAAAATTGAATAATGATCAAAAATTTACTTACTTTGTAAGGTTTTCAATTTGTCAAGTTTATGGACACCAACTTTGTCCAGTCTAGTAAGATTCCTACTGCATGACGAGTAACCCAGGAAATTTTAATGAAATTATGCTCTTTGTTGTAATGGATTTTCTCATACAAAGCATCACCTGTATGTTTGAAGTACAAAACAACAAATCTCACCTCACCTTAGTTCTATGGTACATTATTTCAGTATTACTGTAAATAAGTATGCATATGACAATTTTAAATTTACTTACATTAATATTTGTGTTAGTGACCTAGATATATTCTTGTAACAAAACACATACAACAAAAAATACGGTAAAATTCATTTTCAGTTCTTTCTAAAGGCATCGAAACCTTTATTAAATATCACAATCAGTAGCAATTAAACTTATAATTCTCAGATCTTACACCTCTACTGATGTAGCACTATACATTTGGCAATATTTTATACAACCACCATCATACATAAAAGCTATCAAAACAACATTTAATTCTACTAAAAGTTGACTTACAATTATGCCTTCATCAAGTAATGGACCAAAAGTCCATTGAACCAAGTGTAATTTATCCAGTCATTGGGTATTTTAACTCCAAATTAACTTTACTGGATGCCAAACTGTCCCAATATCTGTTAGTATTGTAGGTTATTTTGAAAATCTGTGGTCACAACATGCACTCCCATTTATTATTCTATAATCAAAGGGGTATTTTACGATAAACCGAACTTCTTTTGTTTATCTGCGCATCTGTTGCTGTTTATGATTTGTAATTAATTCATTCATTTCCTTTTTCTATTGAGTGTAATTGCTTGTTATTTGCTTTCCATCTCCTTTGTGGGTTTTTAAGAGTAGGATTGTCATTTTCTGGTGTTTTCTACCACAAAGTAAAGATGACCTAACATGACCCTATCAAGCAAAAGATGCATGATTGTGATTATTTGTATGACTACATTGAAATATTGCCACTTTGTATGTAATGCCGTAGTTAATTTTCTGAACTTAATACTGGTGGATTTCGCTGTTAAAGCTCTTGGAATTTTTTTCTCTACATTGTATTATCATTACAGTATGTCTAGGATTTCCCTATCTTGCAACTATTAAACATTGTATTTAATTTATTTAATTGCAAATAGGTAAAAGCTCGTATCTGAAATAATTATGGTAGGAAATACTCATATTTGTTGGTTCATGATTATTTACTTTCTAATGTTAAAGCTTTCTTGAAATGTCATGCTTCCACTATGAAAGTTTATTGACTTAAGTATTAAGATTACCCTTTTGTGGTTTACATTAACTGAATCTGAGCTTGTTCTAATATGTATAAATAACTTCCTAATTTCGTGGTTTGAGTTTATGCCTGTTGCCTGAATTGATTACATGGTTTTACATTGTATAGTTTATAGGAACTTTTTTTCAGCGATTATCATTTTTACAGTGTGGATTCTATCATGACCCATGGATTATCTCCACATTGTATAAACTTATATTCATTTATTTTTAAGACAATTCAATTTTTTATTGCTTTAATCATACTACCAACACTAATTGAAATTGTAGTTTCTAAATTCAAAATAACTGAAGCATCATGTAGAATTACTATTAGCGATACGTGAAATCCAGTGTACAGGGTGAATCTATAATAATTTTGAATGTTTTAGATTAATCTTTTTCTTTTTTCATCCGCTTTTCATTGTAACGATTTTTCTAACTGGGCTCAGCTAGCCTCACGCATGGGCGGTAGTGAAACGTTTTTCTTTACTACATACACCAGCCCCACGTTGGGCGCCAGTGAAACGTTTTTTCTTTTATTTCAGAGTGCCTAGCCGTTGCCGGCACCAGTGAAACAAATATTGTTTTTTGAGGCACCTGCCCTACGTTTATAGAAAGCCAGTGAAACTAATTTTTCTTATATATAGCTGGCCTCACGTTATGAGCAAGTGTAACGAAGTCTTCCGACATAACTAGGGGTCTATTCCTTGGGTAGAGCTATGAGAAATGGGGGGGTAAGTCGAATTCTGATTGTAAGTTGAACTTAATCCAAAACAAATAGGCGCCACCAAGTCCTGACTTATTTATGATAATAGCGTGGTATATTTCTACGGGCGGACGTGGAAACCCAAAGAAAAAAAATCGCCTTCGATGACAGAAACCCGTCTTAACTGAATAAGACGCTGCTCCTGTAAGAAATGGTAATAATTAGCTTAATAGAAGGGTGGAACACTATTTGTGTACCACAAACAAACCTAAAGAAATATTAAAAAAATATCTCCTATATAAGTTAACATCAAAATTCTACTCTTAAGGATATTAGTTTCTTGTAGTTAGTTTTGACCATATTTGATCAAAATAAAAAACTTTAATCTTGAACCAATAATTTACTCAAAAGATTCTCTTTTAAAACAAAATTCAATGCAACAAAATTTCATAAATAATTAAATGAGTTCATGAGTTTTAAATTAAGGTTTATCAAAATAGTTGATAATCAAACATTTTAAAACTTAGTGTAAACTTGTTACAAAAACAAAGGTCCGACCCGTGCAGATCTGTTCGAGAGGGTTACAATTTAAAACATAGTTACTCAAGTCTCCTTATCTAAATTATTTGTGTTAGTTTCAATTTCTAATAAAAAAAGATCACAAAAATATTCTTGTTTACTCAACTTAGGCAAACGCTGTTCAAAGCATATGTTTACTAGAACACAGGTGTCATCAGTATATTGCAGACAAACAAGTGACATCAAAACACCTGTCGCTGTTACCAACAGTACAAAATGAACCACGTGTATGGTTTCTTAAACCATTAAAATTGTGAATTATAATTTTAACACTGGAAAATTCCAGTACAACAAATAATTGAAATTTTATTATTTTCGTGCTTTTATGCACTAAACAAAATAGCGTGTTTCTAATTTGAAACACGGAAAATTTCTTATAGTTATCTACGAACCAAAGCTGCGTTTTGTAGCTGTGAGGAGGTGTTGTAATATCAAACGTAATCACCATACTTCCATCAGCTGCTGCAATATGTTGAACCCCGTTGTCTCATCAAATAACATCTTTACGTTTTGTAGTAATATGGTCTTCTACAAATTATTCAAATTTTCCATCATCAAAGTTACTTCCTACAGACTGTAATACAAAGTGGTTTTACATCAGTGGTTGGAATAGTTGTCTTCAAAGTTGATTTTATGGTGGTTATTTGCGCGCGCTATTTAAAGATGGATCTCGACTGCTTAAAATGTAACCGCAAATTGGCGGCCTGCTTCCAATCGTACATTTTGACTCAACAATCTCGCATGGCCGACTGGTTATCACGCTCGCCCGAACGACGGCGTGTTCCCGGTGGAGGCCTTCAACCAAAACGCGCCTGCGAACAGTTATCGAAGGCACAGATATTTAACTATACATAGAAAACTACATATAGATACAACTTTAGCATATTACTAAACTTGTTAAATGTATTTTATTTATAACTTTAATAAAAGCGTTTTATAACTTTGCACTTTTATGGATGGATTTAATAACCAAGAAATAAAATTGTTACACTACCCCTTTCCTAAAAGAAAAAAAATTTTTTCTAACAAAGAAAAACTTTAAGTGTAAATACAAAAAAAATTTTTTTTATACATATGTATACTAGCCTCTCCTATATTCCTAATTATCAAAACAAAATCTTACGAATTTATCAAAACGAGGGGGACAAATATTTACAAATTTGAGTGTGTCGGTAGCTACGTGTACCTAACGTCCATAGGGAGACAAAATCGGGGAGTCACAATCGGTGTAGGTCAAAATTGGGAGGGGTCAAAGTAAAAAGTCAAACACTCCACGGGACAAAAAAATTAATCAAAAGCTAAATTCAAAGTAAGCCTTTAACTAGAGGTTCTTACTCCTACTGAGGCTAGTATTTACTAACTATAACCAAACACATTAGAAATTACCCTAATTTCCACAAATAAAGACTCCACTTCCTGGAGCTCAAGCAGCTCTATATACAAAAAATTTGAACGCTATAACATCAAAAATAGCATAACTCTTCAAAATATTATCACTATAAAGTGACAATCAAAAAGAAGACCCTACTAATAGGTCTAAATTCAAAACACCATTATCACAAGGTGATAATCAAAACGAAGGTAACCTAACCAAAAGGTTACTTACAAAATTCGAATTCAAAATATTATTATCACAAAGTGATAATCAAAACAAAGGTAACCTGACCAAAAGGTTACTTACAAAATTCGAATGCAAAATATTATTATCACAAGGTGATAATCAAAACAAAGGTAACCTGACCAAAAGGTTACTTACAAAATTCGAATTCAAAATATTATTATCACAAAGTGATACTCAAAACGAAGGTAATCTAACCAAAAGGTTACATACAAATTTTAAATTCAAAACTGAACCAGCTAGGGCTGTAATATCCTACACCCTACTGATTATCCTATCACTAATTTTCAAACAACACATCTTATTAGTGATGGAACAAATGGTGAGGTTCACCATGCAAACCTTTGACCTTATCAAACAAGATTTCTGACAGGTCAGAGACAAGGGAAAGAATAAATTAATATTCTCTCAACCTAAATGTGTAGAAATCAGGACTTAAATAGCCCACTTATCTCTACATCCTAAAGATATCTGTCAAAGACATCTTTTAACCACATCTTCAAATAACGCGCGACCAAAACAACTAGCATGCACCATAATGCACACCTCAAAACTACTACAAAAATCCTTAACCACTTGCTTCAATTATCAAACAAAATTTCAAAATATTAGTTACCAACCGGCAGTCTCCATTTAGTATTAGTGAAACGATGCCAAATCAAAGATCAGAACAAAACAAGGCAAACAAGTACTGCTTCGCTTAACATCAAAGAGATGACTAGACTGGAACTAATCGTCAGGGTCATCATTTTCATTTGGATATGATGCTTCAACGGGTTTTAAATCCTTGACATGCCATTTTCCGGCTTTTGTTCTATCTTCATTTTCTAACTCGTAAACTAAATTGGAAAGTTTTTTTCCAACTTTACTCAAAACAAACTTTGGGGCTAACTTAGCGGAGAATTTATCACCAGCACTTGAAAGCACCTTATTAGCTCTCCAAACGCTCTCTCCGACTTGGAATGAAATGTCTCTTCTCCTAAGGTTGTATCGTTTACTCGAACGCTGATAAGCTACATGTAAATTTTCGCGGACATTTCCAAAAATATCAAACAAAAGTTGACGATCCAAAACACAAGAAGGTCCACCACTTGAAACAACATCAACATCCTCACCAGGTTTAAAATTATCACTATACGCTTTTCCACTTAAGGGTACCTGACGACCAAAGACTAAAAAATTTGATATCTCACTATCCCACGTATCATGTTCTTCTACGTACGAACGAATTGCAGTACCAACTGTCTTATTAATCCTTTCCACAAAATTGCATTGAGGAGCATACACAGCATTGTACCAAATCTTTTGGATTTCGTACCTTGCACACAAAGCTTTAAAAACACGTCCAATCAACTGTGGACCATTGTCACAAATAACAAATTGTGGTACTCCGTAGACAAGAAATACTTTTTCTTCCAAAAACTTCTCAATCAAATGTGCCATGGCACTACGCAAAGGTTGTAAAATCGAATACTTCGAAAACCAGTCACCAACAACTAAAAGCCATTTACCTGCTTATGAATCATCAATAAAAAACTAATCACGACGATAGCTAACAAAAAAATCAGTGTTCGGGTACACTCTCACCCTACTACCAACTAAACTGTCGAAACAACTACAATGCTTCACAACGCCTAAATATGCTAGAGTGACAAACCCTCTACGAGTCTCACCTAGACTAACAATACAAAAATTTACATAAAATCAAAAAAATGTGATGCAAAAAAAATTCTAGAGCGCCTAACTCACCTCGAGTCTCGTCTAGACTTATGTAATGCCGAGCGACCAACTCTTCCTGAGTCTCGTCTGGACTGACATACTGCTGAGCGACCAACCACGACGACAAGTTCCGCCTAGACTAAATTGCGTTGCAATGCCGATCTAACTAAAAATCTGCTAACAAAATCAAAAACGTGCTTATGCACAAGAGCAATTCTTAAATGACACGACGACAGCTCACTCCAATGTACCCTCAAAATAGAATCTCTAGCCTTATCATCAAACTTGGACAAAAATGTTCTTTATTGACTCAAGCAAATCAAACTACAGGCTCATCAGCCTCTTTATCTAACAGTCTTCCTAAATTTTTCTTTCTCCAAAACTGGTTTCTCACTCACTACTCCAGTTCTTCTTTAAGCAGACAAACAATTCGGAATCCCTCCGACATGATTACTAAAGCCTAATGTTTCAATGAAATCAAACTGGTAAATCTAAATGATTTGAACCTTACAAAAATTATCAAAACAAATTTGGGCAACCAAAGGTAAAAGTCAAAAGGTGTATTTGGTAAAATAATTTTTGCCAAAACAATATCAAAAAACTTTAAATTGGGTCAAAACAGAATGAAAGTTAAAAATAAACTTGACTAAGTTAATTAATTGACTGTATGGGGGTTAACGTCTTAACCAAACTTTTAAATAAACAAATCTTAATGTCAACTAAACTTTGAGCAAACAAATTTCGAGGCAAAACATTTTTTGAGCAAACAAATTTCGAAGCAAAATAGTTTTTGAACAAACAAATTTCGAAGTAAAATAATTTTTGAACAAACAAATTTCGAAGTAAAATAAATTTTGAACAAACAAATTTCGAAGTAAAATAAATTTTGAACAAACAAATTTCGAATCCAAATAAATTTTGAACAAACAAATTTCAAAGCAAAAAAAAATTTTGAACAAACAAATTTCGAAGTAAAATAAATTTTGAACAAACAAATTTCGAAGCTAAATAATTTTTGAACAAACGAATTTCGAAGCAAAATGATTTTCGAACAAACAAATTTCGAAGCAAAATATCCTTGAACAAACAAATTTCGAAGCCCTACACGTTGGGTGCCAGTGAAACGATTTTTCTAACTGGGCTCAGCTAGCCTCACGCATGGGCGGTAGTGAAACGTTTTTCTTTACTACATACACCAGCCCCACGTTGGGCGCCAGTGAAACGTTTTTTCTTTTATTTCAGAGTGCCTAGCCGTTGCCGGCACCAGTGAAACAAATATTGTTTTTTGAGGCACCTGCCCTACGTTTATAGAAAGCCAGTGAAACTAATTTTTCTTATATATAGCTGGCCTCACGTTATGAGCAAGTGTAACGAAGTCTTCCGACATAACTAGGGGTCTATTCCTTGGGTAGAGCTATGAGAAATGGGGGGGTAAGTCGAATTCTGATTGTAAGTTGAACTTAATCCAAAACAAATAGGCGCCACCAAGTCCTGACTTATTTATGATAATAGCGTGGTATATTTCTACGGGCGGACGTGGAAACCCAAAGAAAAAAAATCGCCTTCGATGACAGAAACCCGTCTTAACTGAATAAGACGCTGCTCCTGTAAGAAATGGTAATAATTAGTTTAATAGAAGGGTGGAACACTATTTGTGTACCACAAACAAACCTAAAGAAATATTAAAAAAATATCTCCTATATAAGTTAACATCAAAATTCTACTCTTAAGGATATTAGTTTCTTGTAGTTAGTTTTGACCATATTTGATCAAAATAAAAAACTTTAATGTTGAACCAATAATTTACTCAAAAGATTCTCTTTTAAAACAAAATTCAATGCAACAAAATTTCATAAATAATTAAATGAGTTCATGAGTTTTAAATTACGGTTTATCAAAATAGTTGATAATCAAACATTTTAAAACTTAGTGTAAACTTGTTACAAAAACAAAGGTCCGACCCGTGCAGATCTGTTCGAGAGGGTTACAATTTAAAACATAGTTACTCAAGTCTCCTTATCTAAATTATTTGTGTTAGTTTCAATTTCTAATAAAAAAACAGATCACAAAAATATTCTTGTTTACTCAACTTAGGCAAACGCTGTTCAAAGCATATGTTTACTAGAACACAGGTGTCAGCAGTATATTGCAGACAAACAAGTGACATCAAAAACACCTGTCGCTGTTACCAACAGTACAAAATGAACCACGTGTATGGTTTCTTAAACCATTAAAAATTGTGAATTATAATTTTTAACATTGGAAAATTCCAGTACAACAAATAATTGAAATTTTATTATTTTCGTGCTTTTATGCACTAAACAAAATAGCGTGTTTCTAATTTGAAACACGGAAAATTTCTTATAGTTATCTACGAACCAAAGCTGCGTTTTGTAGCTGTGAGGAGGTGTTGTAATATCAAACGTAATCACCATACTTCCATCAGCTGCTGCAATATGTTGAACCCCGTTGTCTCATCAAATAACATCTTTACGTTTTGTAGTAATATGGTCTTCTACAAATTATTCAAATTTTCCATCATCAAAGTTACTTCCTACAGACTGTAATACAAAGTGGTTTTACATCAGTGGTTGGAATAGTTGTCTTCAAAGTTGATTTTATGGTGGTTATTTGCGCGCGCTATTTAAAGATGGATCTCGACTGCTTAAAATGTAACCGCAAATTGGCGGCCTGCTTCCAATCGTACATTTTGACTCAACAATCTCGCATGGCCGACTGGTTATCACGCTCGCCCGAACGACGGCGTGTTTCCGGTGGAGGCCTTCAACCAAAACGCGCCTGCGAACAGTTATCGAAGGCACAGATATTTAACTATACATAGAAAACTACATATAGATACAACTTTAGCGTATTACTAAACTTGTTAAATGTATTTTACTTATAACTTTAATAAAAGCGTTTTATAACTTTGCACTTTTATGGATGGATTTAATAACCAAGAAATAAAATTGTTACATCATTTCACGTAACGCCCAAGCTGACAATATCTAGAAATGCATAATTTTACAAAATAAATCCAGATCATCATATAATATCAGATCTTTTACTTGTTTTCATCGATAAATAATTGTAGGTTCACGGTTTCTTGTTTGTTAAAAATTCGCTATGGTAACAGTGTACATATTCAGCTGATCACAATAGTGTATGTAAATGTCATTGCCATTCTCATTTTCGTCAACGTCTTATTTAGTTTCCAGTTTTCATTTTAATAGTTTTTCTCAAGTTGTAGTCATCAAAACATTTCTTTTAAAACTAACTAATAATTAATTTCTTCAGCAATGTAAGTACTTGAGGAGAATGCGCATTTGATGGTTGATTAATTTTGGAATTTTTTTCAGAGTAATATGAATAATAGGGAGGTGATTCATAGCCAAGGACGACGAATTGTTTTTAAAGTGTTTCAATTTTTGATACGCGAAAAAGATTCAGGGACCCCATACCTTAGCAATTTGCAAGAGCATGTGGCCAAAGCAAAAGGTGTTTCATTGCGGTTGTTGGAGACAAATGTAAAGAAAGCCACAATCAAATCTGACTACAGCAAATTCAGTTTACCAGGGGAAAAACAACGAAACCAAGCCCAAAGTTACAGTGAATGCGTTTGAAGAAGAGATCCAGCATCATTATGTGTCAGTTTGCTGCAGTATATATATTTCTGTGATAAGGGGTTGTTTAGGGGTGTATTGAGTCATAAGGGTCGCGTAATAAATGTAAATAGCAATAGGAATCAGAAAACTACATTTATTTATTATGAAAATAAATAATTCGCATATTATGCAAATGACAAACATTTAGCACCCTGTATAATGACCGTAATTAACTTTACTCATTGTCAGTAAGCATATCTTTCAATAATAGAACACATATTCAGCAGAGAAATAATAATACATGCAATTAAACTACTTCAAGAAGCGTTCAATAAGTTTATAAAATAGATACGCATGAGATAAGATAAAATCTAGTAAGTGTTTATGCAATTACGCATGGGATAAAGAAAGAATAATAAAGCGCTTTGATAAGAGACACACTTTCAAAGATAAGTTTTAAATACAAGACATAAACAGGAACACGTGGATTTACATCACTCATATTACATCAGTTATTTATTCAATTCTCCAAAATGCTTTATATACACAAACAACAGATATAAGCTAAATTAAAGTCCAGTAATAATAACAAAACAGGCTGTCAAAGATCGTAAAATAATAGGAATACAGCATAATACGTAACTACAGAATAGTTTCATCAGAAATAAAGATTGAAAACTCCTAGGAATGCCCAAAACAACCATGGTTGTTTACAACACTTTGTACGACTGTTCTGATAAACCAATCAAAATGTATATAGTGAAAGCTATATATAACGCCCAGAGTTGATAAGGAGAGACAATCTCAATTTGAACCTCGTCGAACCTGCATCACTGTTGCTTGAAAATTTACGCGTCGAAATAAATTTTAAATGAAATTATTAAATTCTGTGAAAAGTGGTGTTGTGTAATATTTGATGACAAGTTATGTTGAAGATATATGAAAAAGCGTTTGCCGTTTTGCTGAAAACGGCTCTAATTCACAAATGTAAGTCTAATACACAATTCTAAGTCTGGTATTCAGAACTTCTAAGTGGTATCGAGAAATCTAAGGATGATATTCAGAAATACAAGTTGTATCTAAATTGGGATAGCTAAGTTGAGAAATCCAAATAAAGCACGAGGTGAATTTTGGAAACAAAAGATTAACAAAATTATTGGTTCAAACGTACGTGAAGGAGTATAAAGCAGAGCATTGTTTTTCGAGTGAAGATGATAACGGGGTGTTGATCCACAACACGCAACAGCAAACAAAATGGGGAAAAGACGCATCAGGAAATCACAGGTCAGGGCTAACTAGTATAAGGAATCTTTTCAAATTTAAATTTAAACACTGAATATATATTTTTTTAATCTGTAAGGAGTTGACAAAAATATTCAATACGTTGAAATTTATGTAAAGAGGATAAAAAGGTCTTGAACGTTCTAGATTTTTTCACTAAAAGGTGTCGTTTTTGGTGACTTTAAATTAAACAAAGGGAGATAATTTATGGGATAAATAATCTAAATAATATTAATTGATTGAAGGGTTTATTTTTCAGATTACCAAATTGTGAAGTAAGTGTAATATTATTTCCTTTCATTATACGAATATTGATTGACTTCGTTTTATCATTCCAAACAGGTAAGATTTAAAGGAGTAAATTTATTTGATCATCGTAACGTTGTGCACTCTGTGTAAATTAAACTGGGCTAGCCGTGTAAGTTAATACGGCTAACTGTGGAACTTAATCCAGCGTTCTTGTATGAGAAGGGTTCGGGAGCCGATTTTATTTCAATACAAACAAAGACAAAGCTTAAGCATACCACGACATTTGAATCTCTAATACTAAAAATTACAGGAAAACACAGAAACCTGTATGTTTCAAAAAGCTTAATCACAATAATAAAAAATAACTGACCAGTTAGTCATTTCTAATTCAAAGCTGTAAGAAAGAGTTCATTATTAATCAAAAACAAGAACACTGTTTGTGTTTCTCCACCTAAACACTTTTGTTAGTATAATATTAGTAGTCATCTGTTGAGGCATTTGTTCTACACTATTAATTTCCCAAGTATTTTGCTTTTAAGAATGATAGGTACAAGACTTTGGTACAAATAGTCTAATGTGTCCCTTTTGATAAGCTAAGCGACCAAACTACACATTACTTGGGAAAAAGGGAAGAATCGATGAGTTTTGTTCTTTGAAGTCATCTGGGTACGTGATAACTTAGTAGTATGTATGGTTATCTGTAGCAAAGGGGATATATAGCCTAAAATTTTTGCTGTAAGCAGATGTGGCCAACAGATTTACGAATACATACTCGAACAATATTGAATATCAATATTGTGGCGTAGTTCCTTTATAAACTTTGTAAAAAGTTAAAATATGCCAGCGTTGTGAAATTCTGATATGTAACTCTATATTGTTGCAAAGCATATATTGGATTAATTAAGCGTTACATGTGGGTTATGAGGTTGTTTTTTAGTAACGCTAATGGGTATAACTCATATTAACTGAAAAATACCATGCATCATTTGTCAGATTTTATACTAACAAAACATTTTTTAGAAGCAATAGAAGAATTGCCATCATTAATGCCTTCATTTACATCGTCTGATGAAGATTCTAAAGATTCACTACCACCCTCTCAAACACCACCTGTTTTAAGTCCTCAATCAGCACTTGCTTTAAGTCCTCAATCGACACCTGTTTTAAGTCCTCAACCGTTACAGTCACCTGCAGCATCTCCAGAACGAAGTATTAATTTTGAAAGTGTTCAAAACTTTGATTTTGATAGTGAATATCAAGAAAAAATTGATCCTGCAATTCCAGATGCATCACATTGGACAAGTGAGGATGTATATAACTATTTTTTACAATTCTTTCCTAAAGAAGCAAAAGTGTTTAAGGAACAGGTTTGTTTTTATTTTATGTGGATTAATTAACTACATGATCAATATTTTAGGAAATCGATGGGCGTTCTTTATTATTAATGAAACGTTTGGATGTTTTGACTAGTTTAAATTTAAAATTAGGTCCAGCATTAAACATTTATCGACATGTTGTGAAATTACAATTTAGACGGGATGATCCCAAATTGTACTGGCTTTAGACGAATTTTAGACTGATTTTTTGTTTTATGTTAAAATAATTTTAAAAATGTTTATTATTTTACGTGTAACGGTATTTAGTAGTTAAAGTTGAATATATCATATTGTAAAGTCTGCTAATGACTATTCAGATTGATAATTTGTGTTTTCAAAATAAGTGGGAATTGACAACTGTATTTGTTGGTGTGTTTGATACACAGAAGTTATTTTTGATGTTGGTATGAGTTCATTTTATTCACTACGTTGCAACGTAATTTATTGCAGAAATGTTGTGACGTTTACTGTCTGACAAATAAGAATGTGTACTTTATCGATTCAGGTTTTATTTATTATTTATCATAATAAATGATTAAATCATTTTATTTGTGCAGTTAGTACATACGGGTTTTTGCAAAAGATTGGTTTATTATATGCAAGGAATTTGTAGATTGAAAACAATTGAGATATTACAAGGAAAATAATAATATGCCTTTAGGTTTTATTTACTATATAAGTGCCAAATATCGTATTTAGAGTGGTCTTGTCTTTTTATGTATAAATAAAGTTTATTTTGAAATTAAAACAACCTACCAGTATCTCAAAAAGTTTCAAATTGCACTGATGATAGGATCCTAGGATAGCTCTTGGTTTTTCAGTGTTTTATATATTTATGGTGAGCTTTTTTTATATTTTGGTACAGTCTAAACAATGTATCAATTGCACTCATGGCAACATTTTGCCACATTTTTGTATTATTTTACAGCACTCTGCATTATCAATTAATTAGGAAAAGCAAATATTTTTTTAATTCAACCTCAATACTTATTCTTATGAAATTTGTAGTTTGCGTTATTAATTAAGTATATGTATATAGTCTCGGTTAGAATTTACTGGATTTACGAGCATGGAATATAAAATACGTATTATTATTTGTTATAACAATTAGAAAACACGTATATCTATTTTTGGTACAAAATTTAATTATATATTGTAAAAAGTTTGTATTTGCTGTAAAGGATAATGAGTACTGAATAGCTACGAATAGTTATTGAACGTTTCTGCATATCGCTAGGTTCATTTATTTCACTCCAAGTATTATAAGATAGGCTATTTTCAAATAATTTAAAGAATCTCCAAATTATTAAAATTGCTTCTAACAATCCTATTTGTCAGTTTTTGTTGTTTACTCATCTTCATATTGAATGGTGTTAAGTGCACAATAATCTGAGAAAAATAGTCTTCTTCAAGATGGAAAATGAATTAAAGTACGAAACAATATCTAAACACTAGATTCGATTATTCGTGTAGTTTTATTAAAACAAATATAATCCCTAGGAAATTGAAGAAGAGTTTGGCTGCTGAAAGCTCATAAACTAAGGCTATGGTGAGAATATTTAAACTATAAATTTGTTTGACCTGTGCACCCAAAGTAACCTATGTATTCTCTACACAGGAATAGTGAATACGTGTATTATTTGGATACTACAAGTTAATAGTTTTACTGCAATTAAATGTTTGTTTAAACAAATGACATAAAGTCATATAGGAACACAGATACTTCATCACTTGAGTTTTGTAGAGACTGGATGTTAAGGTGTGAACCCAGAGTTGTTTATGAGTTTAGTTGCGCTACATATTTTCCATTGTCTAGTTATATGTTGTCATTTATGACTGCAATTACAGTTGAGCTTGCAGATTTATGGTAGTATTTAAGAATTGGGACCTTGTACACTCTTTAGTTAAGATTGCTCATACTTTCGCGTGGAGTAAATTGTACGGGCAGAAGAACTATAATTGACATTACTGGTTTGAGTTTGGAATAAACATGGTGAGTTACGTGTTTTGAAGAGATGGGAATATATACTTGGTTGTATTGTGCTTTTCTTGAGAGGTGTGGTGTTTAGTCAACTAGTAAGGTAGGATGAAAAGATATGGTTTAGTGTGCCAGATGGAAATTGGGCATTCCTTTCTTTAAATATTGAGTTTAATTTGTTCACTGAACAATAATTTGGGAGGTTTACTAGTTAAAAGCAATTTTTTACGATTATTAGATTTAAGACTACATACCAGCAGATGTTTAGGTACAGTTCATCGTTCGTTCTACAGCAATTTCAAAGATGATAGTTTAACGTAGAATGAGTGTTATAAATTTATTAACCTCATCTAAATTCTTATTTGTTTGCCGTGCAAGCATCTTCTACCCACTGTGTTCTTTGACCATACATTTGTATCATCTACGATCGCATCAACATCATAACAAATCTTACATTTTTTCAATAATTACTTCACGGACTACAAAATATTTTTCTTTACGATCTTTCTGATTCTTTGAATTCAGATGTGATAACTGAATTTGAATTTTCAGCCACTGGAGATTGAAATAATTGCATTTAATCTGCAGCAATGGTGAAACAAGCCAAACACTACAATCAACCAGTCAAGTCGTAAGTCTGCTTACAACGATGATCGATAAACATGTCTTCTTTGATCTGCTACAATCATCATGGAATACAGAATATTGTATTTAACACGTGTCCTGCCATTTCATTAATATGGACGGTTACAATTACTCAACCGTATTATTAAGCTCTCTGTGCACATATGCTTAGGGCAACAACTCATCTGTATCGCTGCTTCTGCATATCAACTAACAGATCGTAGCACTTTATTTCTAACCTTTATGCGCTTCCTTTCATAATTGAATAGTTTCATTCAATTGAACATAAACTAATTCATACATTATCTTCTACACATTTTTTACTGAAAAAAGTATTTCACTGATTATGTATATTAGATCTGCCTTACAATGTCACACGAGATCACTACTAAAATTCTTTAATTACTGCCTGTTCTCAATGTTTACCAGATGCTAATAAATTCACCTGGGTTACATAGGTGAAATTGACGTTTTGAAGCTTAAAATTCATATTAATTTATTTGAAGAATTGACAAAATATTATGCTGTTTATTCTTAAATGTTAGTAATTGACATGGAAGTTCGCCTGCGATCATATTGTGACGATTATAGTGAATTTGAAAATGACTATTTTCAAACTTTAACTAATGCTAAGTTTATTAATACATAATTGTAGTTGATCACCAGTTCAAAAAGCAAAATCTTATAGTTCGAGCTGTAATAATATAGAGTGCTCTATGCCTGTGTTATAGTTACATGCTCCTATAAACACAATTTGCAACTGCAAATAATGCTGTTCAAGGTGTTGCATATGACTTAATACACAAACTCTACCTCTTAACTTCTACATTAGCCCAAAACAATACACTACAATATCCTACATTTATAGTTTGTTTAAATTTGGTAAAATTACACACGTTACAGATGAAAACTTTGTGGCGGCCAAAAAATCTCTCTATGCTTTTTCGAAGGATCTAAATCACTTGTTCATAACAATTATGCTTTTGATGATGTCACACGCTTTCTCTACTTAAAGTCAGTTTTGGCTAGTGAAACGTAATATAATCATTGGATAGTATTCCTGCTAATTATAAAATCGCATTAGGTCTATTGGAAAAGTGCTATAAAAACACTAGATTTCTCATTCACTCACATATACGAGATATTGTTGGAATTTCGAAAACCGTGACAGAAGTCAGCCTCATCTAATAAGCAACTTGCTGATTCTATACCAGAGAATGTGCTTTCTGACGTATACAAGGTCATCTTCAAGCATTCAAATTGTTAAGCGAACCGACTTCATACTCCAGCTTAATTCAACACTTAATAACTGACAAGCTTTATTACAACACCAAAGAGAATGGGAAATTGAAACCACAAATATAAACAATGCTCCACATGCATATACTCGTACGGACTTTCTTGAGAAATGAGCTTGGTGTTACAATGTAGTTTATGATAGAATATAAAACTAACATCCAGATAATTGTGTCTTTTCAATATTTCATACCACATCACGACACCTACAACAAATCCAAGTTACTACTAAGCTACGAGTTGTTTTTAACGCCAGTAGTCCCACTTTCACTGGCATTCCATCTAATGACATTCAACATAACGGTTCTGTTTTATAAAATGCTTTTATTAAGGTTTAGATGCATCAAGTATATTCTAATAAGCTATTGTGCGAAAATGCACCGCTCTGTTCTTTGTTGCAAAGGAACGGTCCTCTCTTCAAAAAATATTTTGTAGACCTGAGCCCTCTCGAAGTCAGATGCCTATTCAAATTGGCTAAACAACACAAATATAATTATCTTGACATTGCAAAAATTATTTGCAAGGATATGTACTGCAATGGCTTACTCATTAGTTGTGAAACTCTTGAAAAAGCCAAATACATTTGTAAGAACCTACCTAAGATCTTACCGTCTGAAGGTTTTATATTACATAAATAAACTCTAATGGTTTTCAAGCTTTAGATACTGTTTTCTCTATTGATATATCTAACACGTTTTGGAATTTGGTCCTACCAATAATGCAAAAATATTAGACCTATTTTAATTATAGTTATACTTATTTTTTGAAATTGTAAATTTTGAAAATATTTACAAAACGAACTATGCTGTCATATATCTCTATGATATTTGAACTCTTATGTTTATTTAATCTTTGTACCATAACTACCAGAATCTTTATGCAACGGTTGTGGCTTAGTAACTAATATTGGGATCAAACCTTCTTACAATTTAAAAACCAATTCTTACAGTTTAAAAAACGTCGATAAATATATCGCACAAGCGCGATGAAAAAGCGACGCCACTGGCGGTTGGTAACGCTAACCTTTTACAGATTTTGGCGCGCCCATCTGTCAATGACATCACCAATGCACAAATTAAATTACGCAATATATAAAGTAAATTTACAACAATTAGGTCAATAAGGTACTCACATCATAGGTCCAGATTTCCACGAAGTACGCCAATCGTCCTTCAGGATAGATAAAGATGGCGTCAGCACGTCCATAAGGGCGGCTGCTGGCCCCGTGAAGGCAATTAAAGATGGTGACTGCTCCGGTGCTGTTGGCGGAGCATGGACATACGGCTCGTTCTAGGGTCGTGGGCTGCTCCAAGGTCGTACCAGATTTCTATATGTAGCGGAACGATAGGAACGGGTTAATCAGGCAAAGGCAGACAAAGATAAGCAAGGGAAATCTACATAATAAAAATAAAGATACGATACCAAGCACGACAACTGCACTCCTCGAAGATCAAAGGCAAACAGCCACGTTACAGAGACTCACGGAAACTTCTCCCCCACTTTGTCCCTATTCCACTCGCGTCGCGCGATCTGGCGCAAACGCACTGTGACGTAACGGAAATACGCGCACTGAGTCTTTTGAATTTATGGCGCGAAACTTCCGCACATCAAAATTAACCTAAAACAATGTTTAGTGCCAATTTGGCACGTAACAACCTTAACTCCCGAACTAGAATCAGATTGTCAAAAGTTTTGCCAAGAATTACTGTAAGTAAAAGACGTGTGCGTTCATAGACAAGTTTTGCCGATTCCTTGCTGTTCCAAGCAAGGTGTGTGACTACACCCACACATGGGACGAGAAACGACAAGGGAAATGGACTGGTAGAATTTTGCAACAGAAACAATTAAACCATCACAAATACATTATTTCAACATCATGCTAGAAGACGATACATGTGGAAGATGCCAGTAGACATAGGGAAATATCAAATAGATCACATTCTTGTTAGACAATGATATATGAATCAAGTAAAATATTGTAGAAGCTAGCCAGAAGCCGATATAGCCACTAACCGCGACAGTAATTATAAAAGTCATGCTTAAATTTAAAAGTTTGAAAAAGAGAAATGGATGTTTACCTTGAGAAACTAAGAGATAAAGATATTCACAAAACATTTGAGAAAAAGTCAAACGAATTGTTGAAAGATATCGAGAAAATTTCTGTAATTAAGGAAGTAGAAGCAGAATAACATTATTCCAGTTTAGACATTGCGAACTGAGATATATTAGGGTATAAACAAAAGAAAATAAGAAACCATGGGTGACAGAGAATATTCTGAATTTAACAGAAGAATGGCGCCAATTCAAAAACTGGCCAGACGAAGCAGGAAATAAAGATACAAAGCCATATAATGGGAAATTACTCACAAATGTACGAAAACTAACGAACAGTGATTTGAGGAAAAATGCAAAGAGGTACAAACAAAGATGGAAATAGGAAAGACAGGCGAAGCATACAAACTAATTAGACTGAACTTTAGGAATGGATACAAAGCAGTATAGTAAAAATATGAGGTGCAGGACAAGACATCTTTATAAAAAATGTAGAGAAAATGGATAGATGGCAAGAATATATAGGGAACTTATATGCAGAACTGAAACTAGAAGCACTAGATCAGAAAACAGGCATTGAAAAGGATGACGGGACACTTAGAGACGTTGAACTGCATTAAAGAGCCTGTAAAATAATAAGGTGCCTGATACAGATAAAGTGTAAGCAGAAACTCTAAAAACTGCTAGACAAGCAGTAAGAAAACGTCTCTCCTAACTTGTCAGCTATATGTATTTGACAGGCGAGATACCCAAAGATTTCAAATGTCACACCATAGTCACTATACCAAAAAAGAGAGGTGCAAATGTACGTGAAAATTTTTTAACAATAAGTTCAATGGCTCACGTGTTAAAAATATTAACTAGAATTGTACAAAGACGGAAGGTAAAACGCACTGAAGAAATACTAGGAGAAGATCAATTTGGGTTTAGGAAAAACAGGGGAACTTGGGAAGCTATTTCAGCTTTGAGGGTAATAATCAAGAAAACAATAGAAAAAGGAGAATGTGTGTGTGAATATAGGGTTTGTAGATCTGGAAAAGCATTCGACTATATCAAAAAGCATGTGAATTATAGCAGGAATGTAGAGAAGTAAATATCAGGAAAGGGGGTGAGAGGGATGTGCTTTATTCCCAGTAATTTTTAACTTGAATATCGAAGAGGCAATGTATACTGCCTAATGCGGAAAATCATTTGGAATTACTATGCAGGGAGTAATGATTAATATGCGCAGATGATATACCAGTATTAGCATCTTGCAAGGAAGAGGTATAAGCAGCTTTTAATGAAATGGAGATGATACTAACAGAAGGATACAGTATGGAAGTTAACGAAAATAAAGCTAAAGTGCTAGTAGATAAAGAAGGGGAAAACATGGTAGGTAGAAGAAATCGTAGGGTGCGCGTGCAGCTTGTACACTGGTGCACTGGAGTTGTGATAACAACGCTAGTACAAACACGTGCAGTATGTCATTGTGTCGAATGCATTTTCTTTTGCCTGTTATTAAGAAATTAATTTTTGTATGTGAAATATTAAATTTTGATCTTTCACTTTTATAATAATATTATAGTCTTAGGATATGGATCTACAATAATAAACAAGATAATGATGAAATAATAATCTTCTGTAATTACTCATAGGTTTATAATAGGACCTATTTGATCCTCGTTGAATAATGATGCAAATCTGTGGCTGTTATTATATTTCTGCGATATTTAAATAAATAATAATATCTTGAAAATTAAACGCTAAGGTTATACATTTTGGGAATAGGGAAATACAAATTACAAATACTTTAACCATACTACGTAGATATAAATATAAATATCTACCTATTGTGTAACCATACGAAGAACTTTAAATAAAATTTTATTAATATGTACAATTGCTAGAAGACGATATACGTGGAAGATGCCAGGAGATATAGGACGATATCAAATAGATTACATTCTTGTTAGACAACGGTTTAGGAATCAAGTGAAAGACTGTAGAAGCTACCCAGAAGCAGATATAGATACTGACCACAACATCGTAATTATGAAGGCCGCACTTAAATTTAAAAATCTGAAAAAAAGGAACGGAAAAAGGCACTTGGACTTAGAGAAACTAAAAGACAAAGATATTCAAGTAAGATTCGAAAAAAAGTCAAATGAATTGCTGAACGATATCTGGAAAATATCTGAAACTAAGGAAGTAGAAACAGAATGGAATAACATTAAATCCAGCCTAGACATGGCGGCCAGAGATATTTTGGGGTATACACAAAAAGAAAATAAGAAACCATGGATAACAAAGGATATCGTGAATTTAATAGAAGAAAGACGAAAATACAAAAATAAATCAGACGAAACAGGAAAACAGAGATACAAAGCCATAAAATGGGAAATTATTCGAAAATGCAGGAAAGCTAAAGAACAATGGATTGATGAAAAGTGCAAAGAAGTACAAACTAAGATGGAAATAGGAAAGACAGACGAAGCATACAAATTAATTAGAATGAATTTTAGGGATATAAAACCGTATAGCAAAAATATAAGGGACGACAAGGAAACGTCATTATAGAAAACGTAGAAAGTGGGTAGATGGCAAGAATATATAGGGAATTTATATGCAGGAGAGGAACTAACTGCATTAGAACAGGAATCAGACATTGAAAATGATGACTTGGGATATCCTATACTTCGAGACGAGTTTGAATTAGCATTAAAGAGTCTGAAAATGGTAAGGCGCCGGGTACAGATAAGGTGCTAGCAGAAACTCTAAAAGCCGCTGGACAAGCAGTAACAGAACGTCTCTTCCAACTTGTAAGCTATATGTATGAGACAGGCGAGATACCCAAAGATTTCAAACGTAGCATCATAGTAACTATACCAAAACAGAAAGGCGCGGATAGATGTGAAAATTTTCGAACAATAAGTTTGACAGCACACGTGTCAAAAATATTAACTAGAATTGTGCAAAGACGAATGGAAAAACGAGCTGAAGAAATACTAGGAGAAGACCAATTTGGGTTTAGGCGAAACAGGGGAACACGGGAGGCTATTTTAGCTCTAAGAGTGATAATGGAGAAAACAATAGAAAAAGGGGAAAGCATGTATATAGGGTTTGTAGATCTGGAAAAAGCATTCGACAATGTAAATTGGAAAAAAATGTTTGAAATACTCAAAAAGATTGGAATGAGTTATAGGGATAGACGAAATAGTACATAGATTATACAAAGAGCAAACAGCAGTAATAGAATTAGAGCAGGAACGTAGAGAAGTAAACATTAGGAAAGGGGTGAGACAGGGATGTGCCCTATCCACATTGATTTTTAACTTGTACATAGAAGAGGCAATGAATACTGTCAAATGCAGGAAGACATTTGGAATTACTATGCAGGGACAAAAAATTGATATGCTTAGATTTGCAGATGATATAGCGGTATTAGCGTCTAGCAAGGAAGAGTTAGAAGCTGCTCTTAATGATATGGAAACGGTTCTAACAGAGAGATACGGTATGAAAATTAACAAAACTAAAACTAAAGTTCTAGTTTGCAAAGGTGGGGAAAATAAATCAAAAACAAGAATACAAGTATTTAACACGAACTTACAAGAGGTTAAGGATTTCTGCTACCTAGGAAGCCAAATAACGCAAGATGGGAAAAGCACAAAAAGATATAAAACAAAGATTAGCACAAGGCCGTGCTACATTTAACAAGAAAAAGCAACTACTGTGCTCAAAGACCACAAACATAGAAACAAGGAAAAGATTACTTAAAACATATGTGTGGAGCACAGCACTGTATGACTGTGAAGCCTGGACAGTAGGAGAAGCGGACAAGAAAAAGGTAGAAGCCTTTGAAATGTGGTGTTACAGGCGTATGATGAAGATATCATGGACAGACAAAGTTAAGAACGAAGAGGTACTAAAAAATGGTAGGGGAAGAAAGAAATATGTGGAAAACGGTAAAAAATAGGAGAGATAGGATGATAGGCCACATACTACGGCATGAGGGAATAGTGCGGAATATTTTAGAAGCAGAGATAGGAAAAAAGAGAAGAAGAGGCAGACCTAGATTAGACTACTGCACACAGATAGTAAAAGATGTAGGCTGTAGAGGTTTCAGGGAGATGTGTAGGCTAGCCCAGAATAGAAATCAATGGAGGTACGCATCCACCAATCCCAAGATGGATAAACTAATGACGAAAAGATAACTGTGCTTAAACATGATGATTATTATAAGCAACTACAAGAATTGGTTGGGCAATATTCTCGAATAATGTTAAGTGTGTGAAAGGATTTACTGGAAAACCATTATTTCGGCAAATGTCTAAGTGTTGGGGGATCTTGGTAGCCACAGGTTGCTTAACCTCCTTCACTGAATCTCGGTAAAATAGGGTATAAAATTAGAAAACAATAGAAAGGGAACGAGCTGAATACACATACTCCCTGAAAAGAAGAAAAGAAGAAAACTACCAAAAATGCAAAATCAAAGTAGCTGCTTATATAACCCTACATAAAAATAACTGAGTTGCAAACGAATCCGTGACTTTCAGTAAACAATGGATTCCATTACTAAAAGAAATAACAAAAGAAATAACAAATGAAAATCAAATGCCCACAATATCTAGGTAGCATTGCAAGTTTTTCCTGGGTTTTCCTTGCAATATTAACATGAAATACAGCCTACATACATGATTTCTATTTATACATAAAATAACTAATTACATAAAAATAAGCATATTAACAATTCTTGTAAAACAGCATTGGTATCTGACAAGTATAAATCCACAATAAGGTTACCTCAAAACCATATACAATCTCCGTTGAACAGTATTGGTATCTGACAAGTGTAAACCCGCCATAGGGTCGCTTCAGATCCATATACAATCTTCATATAACAACATTGGTATCTGACAAGTGTAAACCCGCCATAGAGTTGCCTCAGAACCATGTTAAAATCTACCAAAGAGGTAACTTAAATCATAATGAATTTTCCCCCTCAAAATAAATATAAAAAAAACGACTACTTAAGCCTTTCAATAATGCAATCGCACACTTCTTTAATAACCATTCTCTCAATTGTATAAATAGAAACATGTTAAAAAATGTTTTCCAATTCCAAGTTATTGAATTTATATGAAATTCACCAATAAAAATTAATCAGCTGATTTCACGTTAAGCGTATTGGCTACCTAAAGAAAGCCGATCCCAGGTCGCAACACAAATTGAAGGTAATCATTCTGTTAAACTTTAAAAATTTTTGCTTAGTATACTCAAACCAAATATTTCAAACATCAATAAATCAAAGTCACCTTCAATTTATGTCATAAATGTCAAACTTGAAGTTTTTATTATTATTTTGACAACGATTCTAGGTCATGGATCAAAACGTAAATAAAGTTGATTTTAAAAACTATGAATGGTTTAATTCCCAAAGAAGATTAACCTGAATACACATGCTGTGTGAGAATTTCAGGGAACCATGTAGGCTAGCTCAGAATATAAATAAGTGCAGGTACGTGTCCAACCAGTTTTGAGACGAAAAACCTAATGGCTGCGAAATACCTGCAACTAATGTTGACTGTGCGAAAAGGTAAATTGGAAAATATATTAAATCGCCAAATGGTTAAGTGTTGGGAGAACTTGGCAGCCACAGACTGCTTACAATAGAAAGTGATCGAACTGCATCTAACAAGAAAGAACATCGCCTATGAGGAAAGACAACAAACAGAATAGAAAATTGTTGAAAGCATATGTGTGGAGCACAGCACAGTATGCCTATGAAATACGGGAAGTCTGAAACGCAGACAGAAAAACGGTAGCAGCCTTGTGAAATGATGTGCTTCAGATGTATGAGGACGATAGCATGGACAGACAAAGATAATAACAAATAAGTTACAGAAATAGTAGGGGAACAAGGATATCTGGAGAAAAAGAGAAATAGTAGGGCGGAATACGTTCTAAGGCATTTTTGGGGAATAGTATGTGATATATTACAAGCAGAGATAGGAAAAAAGAGGTAGATGTAGACCTAGATCAGACAGTTATAGATGCAAACTGTGCATATTTCAGGGAAATCTGTAGGTTAGTTCAGAATAGGGAACAATGATGGTACGCGTCTACCCAGTTCTAGGACTGAAGACCTAATGATGATGAATATGTACAATTACAAAACACTACACCTACTCTTAATTGACAATTTTTTTAATTTATTTTTAGCTCTTCACGAACTTGAACTATTATTTAAAGCAGAACGTTTTTTCACAGAACGTTTATTCAAAGCTTTCATTCTTAGAAACGTCCTTGTCCTGGCATAACATTTTAAAGGGAATTCGTCGAATTTTGGATACTTTTCAATTAGGCGTTTGGAAAATTTTTCCATTACCTTAGAGCAGTAACTCAGTGAAGAACCATGAAATTCTTTAAAATCTTTTTCCAGTTGCAAAACCTGATTTAACCATTCCGATGTGGGTTTCATAAGTTTTCCTCTCGAGATCATGGATAACCAATCTGATTTATTTAATGCATCTTTCGTGTATTCACCATATTTAGACATATTTGCAATATTTTCGGGATATTTCTTTCTTACCCAGCAAGTTGTTCTATAAGCTCCATATCTGTTTCTTCGATACTTTCGGTATGCGAATTGTCTATGATTTTCAATGGAAGAGTTTGCTTTTGATCAAGTTCTATTACATTCAATTTTTCATTCTTATTGATGGTATCAAGTTGTCTTATAAGGTCGTCTATAGAATTTAAAAAATCACTTTCTTCATCAACGTCTTTAACTGCTGTTTGTGAATCGTCCTCCAGAACTATACTACTTTCATTTTTATTGGACGCTGTTGCATCAATGGTACGTGCAGTTAAAAGATCTTCATCGTCTTCGGATGCCGTTATATTTCCGGCAGTAAAAATGTTTGAAGCGTTTTTTCAATCAAAATGGTCTTTATTCTTTGAATTACAGAAATTGTAGCTGGGTGGTCGTAAAACATGCCCAAACCACGGATAGTAGAAAAAAAGCTCTCTAATACATCTTGGTTTAATTTTGATGTCATTAAGCTGTAACCTTCTTCACGTAGTTCTGAGAAAAATTTCGTACTCTCAATTGAAATCATGAATCCCATTTGAAACGGCAACAGATTTTTCTTCCCAGTAACGCGTATTGATGAACAGAGTTCTAATAATTTCTCAAGAGCTTCATCTTGATTGGATAGAAACAAACCATAACCACTTTTCATGTAATTTCTGGAGTCTTTCCCATATCGTGAATTTAAAACATCGAATCCGTCATTAAAAATTTTTACAAATTTAGAAACATAATGATATTCTGGAAAATAATAAAGCATAGCTTTTTAAACGATATCAGAGAGAAGCTCGGCTGCTTTTCTTACATTCTGTCTTTCAGGACCAGCAACAGTTAAATGTGTATTGCTTAATTTATAACAATACTGCAGATCGGACTCAGAATAACATTTTTTTATTAATTTTTGGAATGGCATTTTTGTAGCCTGTTGGTCATCGGCTAATGTAAAACCCTGGTCCAAAAGTTGATTTCTTAACAGCTTTAGTGCATGTGGAATATCGCAAAATACCCATATTTTTCTCAGTGGACAACATGGGTTAGGAATGAAGGTTCTTCAAGAATTTGTTGATAGTTGAGATATTAGCTTTCTATTTCATCCGCCCATGTCGCTTACAAAATCTTTTACCCTAAACCCTGATAATATCTTTTAGCAAGTCTTCCGTTAAAGGACAATCAAAATTATAAAAGATAGGTTGTTTCCATTTTTCTCCCAAACTTTTGACCATAACTACCTGTACACTACCTGTGGTCCCCTGAAGCAGTTTTCATAATTATTGTAACAGACACAACTTCCAACTTTCATCTCATCAATGGACAAAATTACATCCGTTTTAAAATTTTCTATAAATCCAGATTGTTCTTTCATTATTTGTAAACTAAGACTAATTATTCCCGGAGAACATTTTATAATAGAAAGACGGCGTTTAATAGTGCACTCACTAGGAAATGGATACTTTAAGTTACGTATCACATAATCATAGCCTTTTTTATAGTGCTCGAAAAGTTACTGCTTTGGCTAGGTCTTCTAAACTCCATTGCTGACATTTTCCTGTAACGAGAACTTGCTTTTGGCACTTGGAAAATATATCATACTTCTCATTAAGGTTTTTAATATTTAAAAAACGTTTTTCCAACAGAGCCACTTTTTCACGTAATACAGAAATCTCACTTTTTAACTGGCAAAGTTCTTGTTTTAAAAAGCAATTTTCTTTTTCAATATTTTCCAGTTTTCTCAACCTGTTATCTTGTGTGTCTAGTTTTGTGGGAATGTGCGAATGTTGCACACTGGCTTCTTTATCACTATGAAGCGTGGGGAAGTCACTTTCTTGAACACTAACTGTTTGATCGTTTTCGGGTTGATTTGAGATTAACAACAATTCTTTAACAAATTTTTTGTTTTGCTTGTTTAGGTATCGATTATTTCTTGTGTTGTAGGAGATCGTTAAGCTCTACGGTTACAGAATAATTTGGCATGTTTAAATGTGGTTCAGCAGTAGATTTCAAAATCCGCTTTGGAGTGATATTTATTAATTCAGCTTTTAAATCGCGCTCGTAGTCATTTTTATCAAAATGTTCCCAACAAATAACACTATTTTTTAGTTGGAAATTGTCTTTTCGTTTACACAAGAAAACCCACGACATCAAGAATCACTGCGCATCCAGGGCAGATACCTACCGTATTCTCTACCTACCATGGGGGAAAATAGGTCAAAAACCAGAAAACAAATAGGAACCAGACAAGACAAGAGGTTAAGGATTTCTGCTACCCAGGAAATCAAATAACACATGATGTGAAAAGTGTAGAAGATATAAACAAATATTAGCACAAGCCTCGTGCTGTATTTAACAAGAAAAAGCAACTACTATGCTCAAAGACAACAAACATGGAAACAAGTAAAAGACTGCTGAAAACATAATGTGGAGCACAGTAATGTATGACGATGAAACAACGACAGTAGGAGAAGCATACAGAAAAAAGATTGAAGCCTTTGAAATGTTGTGCTACAGACATGTGATGAAAATATCATGGACAAACAAAGTTAAGAACAAAAAGGTACTAGAAATGATAGGAGAAAATGAAATCTGTGAAAAATTGTAAAAAATAAGATAGGAGACATTCTAAGGCTTGAGGGAATAGTGCAGAATATATTAGAAGAGAAAAAGGGAGGTGAACTAGAAGATCTAGATTACACTATTTCACATAGATATTGAAAGATGTAGACTGTGGGAATTTCAAGGAAATATTTAGGCCAGCTCAGAATGGAAAACAATGGAGGTGTGCGTTCAACCAGTTCCAAGACTGAAATCCTAATTGTTAAAAATCATTTTGGGACAGGATTTAAATCAAATACCCAAAGATAAAGATTCTTCCTGTATCGATCATTCTTAGACAATTGAGGAAATTAGGTTTGTTGTATAAGTGTATATTTAATTGTGCATATGCATTTATAAAGAATGCCATGTTACTATCACACTTCTATACCTATATGGTATATACTATGTATGTTAACAGGTCGATTGATTATTATTCTGTCTCAATAATCTAAGGTAGTTAGTGACAAATTTTTAATCATTTCTAGATTATTTTCTTTGAATATCAGTTGCGTACATTCTTTATTATTAAAGATGCTATCTTGGAGATGTCTGGCATTCACTAAAATTCTCATGAAAATTACACTTTGCATACACACTTCACAATCACAATATGCTCTTAGGCATTTAATAGATAAGTACCGTAGAGATTTTTTGGACTATTTCTGTATGTAATTGTTAATAACGGCATCATTTCATGTGATCTGAAGGAAGTTGTGCAACTTTTATAATTCAGGATCTCTAGGACACAAATAATGTACAGCTTAACATCTTATTAGAAGAGAATGTTCAGGAAACAAGAACTAGTTGTAGTTTCATATAACAGTTACATAAATTCACAGAATATGCAAATGTGGTCTCCAGACAATGCTTGAGACTTGGCTCTCACTGATTTTATCTAGAATCGTTACATAAATAAAATAAGTGTCCTACAAAATGTACACATTTTAAGATGATTTTCGTGCAACTGGATCTCTTTATAAAATCTAATCTAAATCAGCCCACTATTATGCCTAGCTTTATAAACCTTGTTTAAATGAAATTAGAAGCAAAATGTGAACTTTAAATTTCAACATAATTTTTTAATTACCTTTGTTTTGCTCTCGCTAATTGCAGCTTGGAAGTCGTTCGGCCACTATTAGAACTCATAGTTCCAATTTTTAATGCTTTTACTTTATAATACCACTTTGAGCATAACTCAGTACTCGTTGTGTGTCAGTGCACAGCATGTACCTCCTAGTGGTCGTAACGTGAGCAACTTTCTGCTGGCTTACAAGGTAATCCCCTAGGAAGGGGAAGTTCTAGCTTGTACTGAAAGGCGTTAGGCACGCCTGGAGAACTGGGAATCATGGTGACGTCTGTGGCAGAGAGGCTAAACATACCAACACTGAATGGTAAGGTGTCGTTACCGTTAGTAGGGAAAGCTGCAACGGCACGGTTCCAATCTAGGATGGTAACCTGGTTCAACCTAATTAGAAATTACTAACAAGACCTTTGAAAAAGCCTTGGACCGCCAAAGTCATGGTGGGCAACAGACGGAAAATATCTGGTCCATCAGATAGAAACTGCATGAATCGGGAATGGAGATTTGGTACTTGAAATGTCAGGGGAGTGTACGGCAAAGAGTACGAAATCATGAATGAAAGGAAGGAAAGGTGCATAGATGTGCTATGTGTGAGTGAAACGAAGCGGAAGGGGAAAGATGTTGTTGAATTAGATGACGGTATGTTGGGTTTGTGGTATGGAGTAGAGAGCAATGAGTTCAGGGTGAAAGGTGGTTTAATTTTGAACGATCCACCAAAAGCATACATGAAACAATATGAATTGGTGTCTTTGCACATCTTGCGGGTTAAAATAAAAGTGGTCTTCAGAACAATCTTTTTAGTAGCATGTTATGCTCTGGTGAATGACTATAGGAAGTGTGAGCAGTTTTGGCAAAAGTTGGAAAATGTATTAGAAAAACGCGAAAGGAATGACCGTGTTGTTCTATTAAGCGATATGAATAGTTGGGTCGGAGTACTCAGAGAAAATGCTGAACATGTGGTAGGTTCGTTTGGTAATCCAAGAACGAACGAAAATGGAGATATGTTAGTATATGTATGGAAAGAGAACTGTTTGTATCCAATACATGGTATATACATAAAGACATACACAAGTACACGTGGCAAAGAGGAAATGAGAGAAGTATAATTGATTTGGTTGTATTTGGTGAAAGTCTAAGATAATTGGTAAAAAACACGAGATAATGAGAGAATCTGAGTGTGGAGCCGATCATTTTCTGGTTTTGTCTAGAATTGATTTTAGCCGAAAGTGGGTGTGGAGAAGAAAGCAGAATGTAAGACAATCAAGAGTGAAAGTAGAACACTTGTTGGAAGAGTCGACTCAAAGAGGGTATATTACTATGTTAGAGAGGGAGTTGTATGACTGCAAACAAGGATGGGAGAATGCTCTGAAGATGTGGAGAAAGTATGGGATTGTTTGAAGAACAGTATCATGAATGTGCTTTGGAAGTAAGTAGAACGACAATGATTGGTACATGTAATGAAAATGCATGATGGAGCGATGAGGTCAAAAAGGTCGCCGGGGAAAAGAAAGTGGTGTATAAGAGAATGATTGCAGAAAAAGATGTTGAGTTAAGAAATCAACTTCAGGAAGTATATAAGGAGAAAAGGCGATATGCAAAAGAAGTAGTGGAGGCAAGCAAAGAGCAACTGAGGGAGAGTGAAAAAATGCAGAGTGATTTTGAAGAGAATAAAAACTGTTTTGGAAATGGGTAAGAAAGGCAAGGAAGGGTGGAAATAGCGTGTGAACAGCGCTGTTAACAGTAGAAATGAAATTGTTTAGGACGAAGCAGTGTGAGAAACTGTTGGAAAGAGTATTTTAAGATGCTGTGTGGTGGTGTCAAGAAGGATACAGATGACTGTGTGGATGATAAAGATAGCAGCAATGTGCTGGTCTAAAACGTAGATAATAGTATAAAGTTCGAATGCAGTGTATATGAAGTATGGAAGACAGTGAGAACTCTTAAGAATGGCAAAGTGGCAGATGAAATAACAAGCGAAATGCTTAAGTATGGGTCCAGGGTGCTGATTGAATGTTTGTGCAAACTGATAAAAGTTGTGTATAGAACAAGTGAAAGTGCCCAAAGGAAGAGTACAATCATCATCCCTTTGCACAAAGATAAAGGCAGCAAGTATGAATGCAAAAGTTATTGTGGGATAAGTCTGTTGAGTGTATCCAGTAAAGTGTATGGAAAAATTGTGATTGAGAGAGTTCGCAAGAGAACACAGAGCTAGATATGGGACGTTCAATGTGGTTTTAGGCCTGGAAGAGGATCCGTGGATCAGATGTTTGAAATGCAACAAATTGTTAAAAAGTGTATGCATGCCAGAAAGAAAATGTATACAGCATTTGTGAATCTGGAAAAGGCATATGACCCTGTGAACAGAAGTGAATTATAGAAGGCGCTGCGTGAATACAGTGTAAGTAAGCGCATGATAAAATGTATCAGAGCGATGTACAAAGACAGTAGAGCGTGTGTACGTGTGAACGGTAGCATGGGGCAATACTTTGACATTGTGGAAGGTGTAATGTATTTATGGATAAATGTATCAAGCAGGCTTGCGGGGGAATGGAAAAAGTAAAAATTGGTGAAACAAATGCTAATGTGATCTTGTATGCAGATGTCGCAAAATTGTTGGCTGAATCGTCACAAGATTTGCAATGAATGCTCGACAGGCTGTCAGAAGCATGTGAAAATATGCAATTGAAGGTGAATGTAAATAAGACAAAAGTAATAATTTTTGACAAAGATGACAGAATTGATGACTTTGTATTTAGAATGGACAATGACACAATAGAGAAAGTGAATGACTTTGTGGACCTTGGTAGAAAGTTTTTGAGTAATGAAAAGCTGGATGGTGAAATAGAAAGAAGAGCAAATGCTGGTAAAAAAGTGTCTGGAAGTATGTGGGCAGTGAACAGGAATGAAGAATTGAGTATAAATGCAAAGCTGACGAAGCATGTTAGTCGTATAAATGCTGCAGGAATGAGGTTCCTAAGAAGTGGGTGTGGAAAAACATTGAGTGACAAGGCGTCAAATGAATGGGCCAGAGCAGAGTGGGGGGTGCAAGTGGCCCTTAAGGAGTTAAGCCAGCGAAGCACACTTGGATGGTTTGGACATGTGGAAAGCATGAACGAGGATAGACTTACCAAACGTTTATATGCAAGTAAAATGACAGCTAGGGCTGCGAGGGGCAGACCGCGTAAAAGATTGGATGTAGTATATGAAGTTCTGAAGGAACAACAGGCAAGAAGTCTCAGAAACAAAAGAGCATGCCAAAAGCAATGCATGAATGTTGTAGAGGCAAAAGAGGTGTGTAGGGACCGAGTGATGTGGAGAAAGATTGTGAATGGTGCAGGGAGTAGAATTAGTGTAGTAGTCTAGAGCTATACTCTGCATATCCTTCCAGAAAGAGGTACTAGGTTTGCTTAACCCGAAAGGGAATACCGTGATTGGTGTTGTTGTTGTGTTGAGCGTAACTCTGGAAAGTTCTCAGAAATAAACCGTTTTCACATGTTATTGGCAATGATATAAATAACTGCATTAAAAACTATATTACCACTATCTAGAAGTGTCAGAGGCTTATCACCCATAGATGAATTTACAGCTATAAAATTTTAATGTTGACTGTAATAGGTATGCCGAGGCTGCCCTTTATGTGCAAAAAAATTTTGAAAACGTAATGCAGTGCTTGGCATCCACGTGTGCCACTTCCAGGGACTGCACATACAGTCAAACATGTGAATAATGCTAGCCTATGTTGTCTCCTTACTGTAACAGAGACCATGCCTATATCTGCATGCGTAAATCGTATTGTATAAATGCGTACTTGTGCCCAAGGCAACAGAGTTATCAGGAGGAGGCGTGCATCACAATTCTTGCAAACTTAGCAATTTGAGGGAATCCTTAACTTAGGGGTGTGGGAACACTGTTGAATTTCATTACCTTACATGTGATTTTCCAATGCTCCACCCAAAGGTACTACATTGGCCAGGAAGCGAGTTTTTTTACCTGAAAAATTTTGAATTTTGCCGAACCCTTGCTGTTCCGTGCGTGACAACACTCACACACGGGACCTCCATTTTACCTCTCATCCGAACGAGGGCGTATTTTTGTGAAAAATGCTTGCCTAACATTTTTGAAGCGGACCGTGTAGAGATTCAAACCTGTGGCCTTGGACGTAGTAGTCACACGCATACCAACTACGCCACGGAGCCGCCCTGAATTTCATTACCACCGTTTCATAATCCTGGTCTTTGATACAATACGTAGAAGAGATTAGTATCCAACACGTATGCTGATGTTTCTTGGAAGAATGGTGGGATACTTCTACCACTGCTATCAAACGACTATCTACTCTGATGATGCTGTCAACTCAAAGAAGGGTGTGATATTAAAAACAAGGTTGAATGACTTTAAATATCGTACTTTTACTCGCATCTGTATGACATCTTTAGGGAAACATTTCCCATGTACTACTTCAATTAAATATATTGAACTTTTAGCTGATTTGACCTTAATTCTATATTTTTGGAGTGAATAGACTGTGTGTATCCTGTGCAAAACTGACATATGAAACGTACAAAATGGTCATCGTCCGCAAAATACCACCTGAAGGTTGTTAAAACGATAAAAATTTACCAACGTGCTTTCCTTCTGCAGTAACTTAATATCATGGATGGCATTAAAATCTTCTCCGTAGACAATATCCTGAGGCCATTCATTGTATTTGGTGCAAGCATTTGGGGCCTCTAAATCAATGACTGTTTATATTAAGACTTGGAGCTTACTCTATTTAATGGCCCATTCAAATTACAATTCGAAGGTACATAACGACAGTCAGCAATTATCGATGTATCCTGTGTTTTGGCGACTTGTTGGAATGTGAATTTTCTACTAGTACAATAATCTACTGCAATCAGTACAGCATCATTATGTTTTTCGGCAAGGAATACCCAACTGAACCAACCTAAGCGACATTTGATGTTATAGAATCCAATTCGCCACCTTCCTTAACTTTTAACGGAACCACAAGTTCATTATTATCTAGTCAACATACAAGATCTTACATTTTTATCACCTCGAATGAGGAAGTTGACTGCTGATTACATTCATGTTTAAGGTGTGATCTGACAAACTTAAATTATTTAGCTCCAATGTATGTGTTGGTAACAGATAATCACACCAGCTTAGAGTTTTCTTCAACGCTGCATTGGCTGCCCATCCACTTTAAGCATAAAGGTTTTAGTGTACCTGATAGATTCAAAATGCAGGGTAATTCATCATCAATCGTGGTGGTGGATGCTCCTTCATCTAAAAAGACGTGTGCAGCTACCCCTGGCTTTGCCATAAAAAATCTTAGCAGGTAGGAAACAGATCTAATGTCTTGAAGTTTAAATTAGAAATTTAGGTTTATTTCTACATTTAAGCTTAGCACTTGGTTATTTGTTGCGCTTAACTTTAAAACAGTCGTTGCTACTGCTGTTACAGGTGTGAATTCTGCTGCTTCATGCAAAGTAGTGTGTTGAACCCAATCACAGTTTTTACACTTTAAATGGGATTTGCAAGAAAGTCCTGATTTTCAGGCACACTCGAATAGCGATTCCTGTACAATTTTCCAACGTTAATTCACCCCAACCTCTTTAAATTGAGAGCATTCCAACACAAGTACAACACTTATGACATAGTTTACATTTTGTCTATTTTGGCACTGATTGCCGTGTAAAAATAGGTACATTCGTGTTTGAAAACTTCATGTTCACTAAAGGTTATTGTAGGAATGGCAGACATTTAGTGCCAATTGATATAAGCATTGCTCAAATTGTATAATATCTACATAACCTTGAGTAATCTAATGCTTAACCCATTGCATTTTCGATTGAGCAGGAAACCTATTTAATAGCTCCTGCATGAAAATAGAATTGTTGCAAAATTCCAATGCATGCTTGAAGCAAAGTACAGGGATTTTTATATAATAACTGCATATTCAATCAACAATTTTAATTTATTGGCTATGACCAGTGCGTGGTGGACCTTATTTACAAAATCGTTCAAAACTTGCTCCCATCTACTGAATGGTAATTTTAGAAGACGGTGATTTTTAACACAACATGGTTTGTGTTCGTTCAAAAATCACTATACCATTTTCAAAACAGTTCGCTTCGGAAATTTGTCTAAACGAATTATATTTTCCCAATTACCGAACCCACAGTTTGGTGGATTTATTAAAACTGTTTATAGATATATCAAATCTTAGGATTTCTGTCAGAAGGTAGAATATCTTGTGGAATTGTTTGCCTAGCCACAGTGTGAATTTGAATTAATGATCGTAGTGATATATTCACGAAAAACTTTCCCAGATTGGTCAAAGGTATATCACATTTTCGTATACCAACTAGATGGTTGTTGTCATACACAAACGTGTTTGGTAAGCCAGATGCTCAATTAATTGGTTCAGTTATAAAGGTCATTTGATTTTTCCTAATGCTCCATGCGAAGGTACTACATTGGCCAGGAAGCGAGTTATTTTACTTGGAACTTTTGAATTTTGCCGAAACCTTTGCTATTCCATGCATGGTAGGGATGTATACCATATGCAATAATACACACAAGACCTACATTTTATTTTTCATGTTGTGTTAGGAAGAATTGAACCTGGGACCTTGGGGTTAGTAGTCATACCCAAACCAACTAAGCCACGGAGCCGCCTTGTATTGTATGACACTACGTTTGATTTTCCATTACTTCACCAAAAGGTACTGCATTGGCCATGAAGCGAGTCTTTTACCTGGAAGTTTTGAATTTTGCCAAACCCTTGCTGTTTCAAGCAAGGTGGTATTCTTTAACGTGCAGGATCTACATTTTACCTTTAATCCGAATGAGTGCGTATTTTTGTCAAAAATGCTTGCATAACATTTTTCAAGTGGACTATATTGGGAATCAAACCCATAACCTTGGGCTTGATAGTCACTCATACCAATTAAGCCACACAGCGGCCTCTGTATTTTTAACAGCAGGTTGACTAATATTCATGCTTTGTAATCAATGATTCTTGCTGCATTTGATGTAAAAGTTTGATTGGTGAAACTTGTTAGTAGCACTTGATCAATGTTTGTGATTCCAGACATGCGATACTGGTAAGTTTCAAACCACAGGTATCGTGACCACCTCTTCAAAACGTTTAGATAATTATAAATTTGTATGCTCTGTTCGTACTGTCATCATTATCTAACTTTTTATTTTAGTTTCAGATTCCTACATTCGCAGCAACATTTGTTACCTTTTTAAAAAATTTTTGCATTAGTTGTTGTTGTACTCCAACTAACGGCTTTTGTTCTAATAAGTTTTCTAACATCGGTAACAACTTTTATCAGAGCTTGTTGCTTTTGTACTGTAACGTTTGGGCATCTTGTTTATCACCGATTTGGTATGTTGCATTCCCGCTTGAGCCTTGAATGGATAATAGAAGTTACCTTTGAGCTATCTTTAAACAACTGCAGACGAAATAGTGCATTATTTATCACTTGACGCTTTTTGTTACACCAACATTTACTCGCTCACAGTGAAACCATTTTTTACATTTCAAACCTCCATTCATGTCTGTTCCTTATTAAGTGTATGAATACTGTAGAAAAACCTCATGCATGGTTACCTTAGCAATAAATTTTCGACTTAAATTGTGAAAATTTTTTGTTTAGATTGTGTTATATTTCTAATCCTTTAGGTATGCTCCAGAAAGGACTGTAGTGTAGAAGTAGATAAGTTTAAGACGACTTTGAACAGTTTTATTTAAAATTCTTAAATAAAGTAACATAATTTAGTGTATAAATTTACAATTTGTACACTTTTTATGCAAATTCTTAAGGCGATTTTTGTGACTTTTATGCCCTCGTCCAACTAGAGAAAATGTGAACATTAGTTTTTACCATAATTATGCTATAAAAGATAAACGCCAATAATTAAATAGTTTTGTTTGACTTAGTATTCATTTGTAGCAATTGAAAGATCATGGTATTATATTGCATGTCACGATGAAATGCATTAAAAATTGTTATTGTGGCTATATTTTCAATCTTTTACACTGTGGTATAAAACAATAGTATATTGTATACCTAGTAGGAAAAGCTTAACATCTCAGAGGACATGACGATTGCTTGTCGAGACACAAGCTGAGACAAGCAAAAAGGAGTCTGGGAAATGTTGCTTTTCCTACATGGTTATATATACTATTTTTCCGCAAATCGTTTAAGAATGACAAATTAAAACATTATTTAATTTAAAAAGAATGAATAATTTTATTTCTAAATTAATTGTCATGAAATTTTGTTCAAAATTTGTTGAGTAGCTATGGAAATGTATCATGATATTTAATTGTCAAACTTGATGCTTTGAAATTTGATTGCTGGTATTCTCGAAAGTACCAGTACAAAATGATGCTGAATTATTCATCCCTGAACTGGCAGACCCAGTAAATACTGCCAGCATTTCTTACTACGAAAACGATCAAGAGAGAAATAAGAATATGCATACAATCGTTTTATGAACTATCGTAAGAATAAAAATGTGAGCGTGCCAATAATTGCTTTACAGTATAGAATTGAACATTTTCTTATTTATTTTTCGTTGCTCGACGACTAGACATGGAAAATAGACATTTTCTTCAAGAACTTCGATCAGAAACGTCAAAATTTCTGAACGATTTGCGGAAAAAGCTTTTACAATAAAACAAATATATATATTTATCAAACTACACTTAAAAATAATACTTACTAGCAACATTTCAAACGACAGAGACCTTTAAATTAAAAAATCCATTTCGTAATTTTTTGTGGATTCTAATATTTAAAAACAATGTTTGCTTATAACAAGTAATAATCATTATAATAAACTTCCAGCTCATTATAAAGTAACAACTTCATTTAATCTACAACCTATAGGAAGAATTTATTGCTGTAGCCTAATTTGTACAAAATGTATTTCAATAGTACAAAATCACTTTCTTTAATAATTTAATGTGATACCGACAAAAGTCTTAATAACAAAAATCAGTCAATATTGAAACAACATAACTATATATATATTAGCATCGGAACACACACACTTTTTAGTACAATAAATTTCACTTTAGTTGTAAATTCTATAATTCATCATGATCGGGTTCCTACAAAAATGAAAAAATTATTAATGTCATCATTACAACAAAACGGTTATACCTCTACTTGTGGCACATGTTCTTCTTCTTCAGCTTCATCCTCCTCATCATCTTCGCCCTCACCCTCGTCTTTCTTTTCTTCAGCTGCAGCAGCTTCACGATCAGCTTTGTCTTGAGCTTCCTTCACATTTTTCTCTCCTTCTTGCCTTTCTTTAAGACTTGATAAAGCTTCTTTTGCATAATCAACATCATCGGTAATAAGTATGTTATCAAAGATTGTACCTGATTTAACTTGCCACAAATCTAATCCTACAGCACATACTTCGCCACGTTTATATAATTCTGAATCAGGAGTATACTCAGGGTTATCGATTTCAGGATGAACCCATTGCCCTTGGTATTTAGGATTGTCAATGTCCTTTGGAGACCATTCTCCTTTAAAATCAGGATTATCGATTTGTGGAGCTTCCCATTCGCCATCCATTTCATCATCCCAATCTTCAGGTTTGGTGGCATCTGGATCGGCAATGTGTTCTGGTTGATCCCAGTTTTCAGGTTTAGTATCGGTAGGATCTGGAATGACAGCACGGTCATCCCAATCTTCTGGCTTCTTTGCTTCGGGATCATTAATCTTTTTAGGTGGAAGTAAATCCCAATCAGACTCAAGATCGCCACTTTCGATTTTTTCGCCATCAATTTGTACTTCGTATGTGTTATCTGTTTTAAGAATTAAAGTGTAAGCATGCGAATATTCATCATCTTTACAACGTATGTCTTTATTAATTAACACGTTCTTTCCTTTGTAATTTAAAATTACATGAACTTTTTTAGTACCAGGTCCACATATGTCTGGTCCAAACATTAACAAATATGGAGATTCACCATGCATATCTTCTTGATTTAGGGAACAATCAAAAACCTTCAAATACCCACCACCACAGTCTATACTTTGCTCGTGTTTTACAATAAATTGTACTACTACGTCTTTATCATCATTCTTAAATGATTTAAATTTTTTACTAAGCGCATAAAAGCGTGCATCTTCTGAAGTTTTAAGACCTTTGTCTTCGTGTTCATTATTATAGAATTTTCCAGCGGTTAAAACAAATTTACCGAATTCTTTACCTGGATGTTTGCTGTACACCCAATCTTTTTCCCAGGAATCTGAAAATTAATTCAAAATATTAAGAGCCGGCATGTAATTGTAAAACGGCAATCTTACCATCGAGGAATTTTTCTTCTAAATAAACGGTGGCGCTACATATATACGAGAAACTTACACATATTAAAAATATTAGGCAGTACTTCATTTTTAAAAATTACTTAGATTTTAAATGAAGTTGTAAACGCCACGAACACCACCAAAATGCCACTGGACAAGTGACAGGAATATTATAATTAGTGCCGATTCTGTTAAGCTCAAAGGTTCGGAATATGTGTTATCTTTTTTTATTTATAACAAGTGTATGAAATGGATATAGTATTATAGTTCTTAGTACAATGCAAGACAGATGGAATGTTTTTATTGGCCCGGTGAAATAACAACACACTTTTGCTCGAAGGACTTTTATTTGCTATCCTTTTCGGTGCGCTGATAATCGACTTACAAAACTATGTAGAGGTAGATGCATATACACAATTCTTTCGTGTACAGATGGATGTTATTCATTGGTGCTTGTTCAAATACGACTCCTGGCGGGTATTTCAAATTAATTTTTCGGCGTTCTGATAACAAAAACATAATTTGCTTAATATAACCATTTTATCGCTACTTGTAAGATACATGTATAATTTATGCCCTAGTGAAAATGTAATTCCCAATGACTGATAAAAGGTTTATCAATATTTCACCTGTATAGATAAAAGATTAAATATTAAAACAATAGCTTACTTCAAAGAGAAAGGTTCATTATTTGTGTGTTAAAATTTAAATCTGGCGCTTTCAAATACATTGGAGGAAAGGAAAAAGTTCAAGTTTGAATACAAAGGATAAACTTGATCGCCTACATTTGAAAGTAAAAGTGCAGTTGCATTCTATTTTTTCGGAAAATTATAATACCAAGTAAGATGTTGTTTTACGTAACGTAAGAGCGGCAGGTAATTATTTTAATTACAATATTACATTCTTTAATTGTTCTTTCAGCTAACTAACATATTATATCACATAAATTAAGCTTCTTGAAGCAATGTGTATGGGTGAACTTGTTTACCTTGAGCTGGTAAAGACATTAAAAAACTTATTCAGAAGTCAACTAACTTTTAATTTGCTACCGTATAGATAACTGTACGATTTTAGAAAATGTCTACAACAAACGAAAGAAAAGTAAGAGACGTTAGGGATTTATGGGAAACCAATGAAGATAAAGAAAATCCCTCAGATATTTCACCATCATCACAACCAGACAGAAATGCTAAACACAAATATAAAACGTTAGAGCGACACCTAAGTATGAAAAAGACAATCCGAAGGAAGATGATGCGGGATTTGAAGGAAATTGGTGATGCTTCTAATGAAAATTCCAACGCGTCTGGAGGTTTTCTGGAACAAATTAGAACGGATCAACCAGCACCTGCTAATATTGATAAACCTAGTCTCTGGAAAAGACTCACAAAAGGTTGGGGAAACACTTAGTATTTTTTAAACGCTTTTATTATATTTAAGTACCTAATTTATTATTAGTGCGTGTCGAAACGGTAACTTTTTAAGTCGACAAACTGTTCCTAAACGTAGAATGTAATAGATCAAAATGTAGATATACTGATTACGTATTTTTTTAATTTAAACAGTGATGTAAACGGAGAGCGTGCTGATTATATATTAACATTTACAGAATGTTCTTATCTATATATTTATAATGCGGTGCAATTTTCCTAACTATAGAAACTGCATTATTGTACCTTATTATATTAGGATATTTGCAATTACCATTACATAGATAACTATTTATCTCACTAAGTGATAACAAGTAATGCAATGATAAGCTGCATATTATTTAAATACATTTCTATGCACATTGATGTTTATAGCTATCCAACTAAAAAAATTGCTGTAAATGACCCTAAAATAACTATCAAATAAACCGGCTTATCAACGTAAGCTGTAAGTTCCTGTTTCATTAAAATTAGTATCCATGCTAGCTGCTTATTTCATTGTTGATAAAAAGTACATAATATCACTATGCTGCCTATGTCCTTCACATATTTTTATGGTAGAGGCGGAGGCCTAATAAACATGTAACACTTTGTAATAATTAATGTATAGTTTTATCAACAATTAAAATTGCGAATAAAGGTATGGAAATAAAATAGCATCAGTGTCGGTCTTAGTTTCAAAATAACTTTGTAATTAAAAAACACAGAATTATAAAAGAACCGTATTAACCAGAAAAATGACATGAAGGAATGAAACCAATAATACTAATACAGATTTATAGAAAATTGTTTTATTGACGGTCGTACTAGCCTCTAAATGCACTGTTGGACAAGTAGCTGATTTACCGCCTCTTCTAGAACATATTATGTTTTATAGAGGCATTTCACTTTGGGAACAATTCAAACGCCTCTTAAGCTGGCAGGACCAAATGGGCAGAATCGCTTCAGACCAATTGCATTATTTAGTACCTATTTTGTACCAATTTGTACCACCAAAAAAATTTTGTACCTTGTGCCGTTTTGAAGAAATGCCTGGAGCTGCTGTTTAATATTAAGCTAGCAGGACCACACCACAAAAATACGAAAACAAGAAAAACAAAAACAGAAATGAAAAGCGCTGATTTTGTACCAATTTGTACCCCCCAATAAAAAATTTGTACATTCTGCTGTTTGTAGAAAAATGCGTGTCGCTGCTGGCTAAATATTAAGCTAGCAGGACCACATCGCAGAAAATACGAAAACAACAAAAACAAAAATAGAAATAAAAAGGGCTGAT
This sequence comes from Platerodrilus igneus, assembly GCA_036346225.1. Lineage (NCBI taxonomy): Eukaryota > Metazoa > Arthropoda > Insecta > Coleoptera > Lycidae > Platerodrilus > Platerodrilus igneus. The sequence goes on from JARFIW010001303.1 coordinate 6,496,242, forward strand.
AGTGTACCAATTTGTACCTCAGATAAAAAGTTTGTACCTTGTGGCGTTTTTAAAAATATGTGTGGCGCTGCTACCTTAATATTAAGCTAGCAGGACCACACCGCAAAAAATACCAATACAACAAAAATACAAATAAAAGGGGCTGATTGTGTACCAATTAGTACCCCAGATAAAAAGTTTGTACTTTGTGCCGTTTTTAAAAAATGCGTGGCGCTGCTACCTTAATATTAAGCTAGCAGGACCACACCGCAAAAAATACCAAAACAACAAAAATACAAATAAAAAGGGCTGATTGTGTACCAATTTGTACCCCAGATAAAAAGTTTGTATCTTGTGCCGTTTTTAAAAAATGCATGGCGCTGCTAGCTTAATATTAAGCTAGCAGAACCACACCGCAAAAAAATACGAAAACAACAAAAACAAAAATGTAAATAAAAAAGGGCTAATTTTGTACCTATTTGTACCCCAGATAAAAAGTTTGTACCTTGTGCCGTTTTTTAAAAAAATGCTTAGCGCATGCTATCTTAATATTAAGCTAGCATGACTACACCGCAAGAAATACGAAAACATCAAAAACAAAAATAGAAATGAAATGGGCTGATTTTGTTCCAAAATGTACCGCTGATAAAAAGTTTGTATTATTAACCATTTTTTAAAATCCGTGGCGCTGCTACCTTAATATATTAAGCTGGCTGGGCCACAGTTAAAAACATAACAAGGAAAACTTATAGAAAAAAATCTAAGACGCATGTACGCTTTACAACCAAACTTACGGAAATTTTATAAAAGGAAATTATATATTTTAAATTAAAATGTCCATTAAAGTTTATATTAGTTTGTACTGTTAACATTTCTCAAATAAATTCGATTATCTCGAAAACTAAATGAGATATCGAAAAGTGTATAGCATATTTGTAATCAGCGTAAAAAACTAATCAAGGTACATATATATCATTTATTGTATCATTATGGGAATATGGCAACGGACGACGGCGGCGACGACGACGACGTAGCGATTATATTAACCTAACTTACTTCGTAAGTTTGGTTGATATGTAGCCACAGTAGCTGACATTTACCTGTAGATTATGTATAATATCGTATATAAAACTTACTTACCATTTATATATACTTTTGTGTTTGCTTGGTTGGATACATGTACAAATAAGTGTGTATGTCGGATTGTGTGTTCTAAGCTAAACTGTCAAGGTAATTCAAAAACGCCGGAATTTTTAGTATATTGCCGTTTAGTTTACTACAGAACAATATTCTCCTAACATTTTCATACTTCTTTTTTTAACTGATATAATTAATGACGCACCCTCGTAGACCACTAAATAAATTTATTTACACTATATCAATCGCTCTTTTGTATAAGTTATATATATATATATATATATATATATATATATATATATATATATATATATATATTGCTATGAAATAGCCTTATTATGCCCCACAATTGGGGTGTGCCCTTTTTATTTGCTATGAAATGCCCTTACGATTGTGCGTTATTTTTATTGCTGTGATATTTTTATTTGATATGAATTTTTATTTCTTTTAAGCCCCAGTGTTGTACTTTATATTTTATTTGTTTGTTCACCACGGCTAGCTCATTGACTCGACTTCCTAATAAATCTTAGTTTACCCTTTAAAGGGATTCAAATAAAGCAGCTCAAAATCACAATATAATAATTGATAATATGTACAATGTTGTGTAACCTTAAAAATTTTCCCCTGTATAGAATATTTACATTTACCAAATTTTTGCTTTCCTGAAAGCCAGCAAAAATATCTTTTAATTACTCTCAAGTATGTTCGAACGTTCTAAGATGCTTTTCCCTGTTTTCATATTTTCAAATAACCTTTTTGATGACTTTTACAAATACAAAATGTATAACAAATATTAAATTTAAAACAGTCTTTAAGTAATAAAATGTTTAAAAATCGCTAACCTAGAATGGTTACTGGAGTTCCCTCATAGTCTGTGGTCTGCATTCCTTGTTGTATCCGCTTTACTTATTGGCCACTCTTAATCTCTGGTATTTTTCCTTGAATTAACTTCAAGTACCCTTTAGATCTCACCTTCAGACGTATTTTTAGATTTGCATTAAGGCTTAGATTCCGACTCAACAAAAGCCGTCACAACCAAAATGGCATCAACAAAATGCCGCCTCAATAAGATGGCATCAGCAAAAGCCGTCCCAATAAAAAAAACCTCAACAAAAACCGTTTAATTAAAGAAACCCTGTTTTGTTAAATATTAAAAATAAATTTAATTAATTGTTTAACTTTCGTCTATTCGTAGATTGGCTTATTTTTGTCGCACAATTTCTCACTTTCAAATTTTACTTATTCTCAATTTTGTTTCACTAATTAATTACGTAACTTTCTACTGCATTTTAAGCATAGTTTGTGCCTGGTTGAATATGAATTAAATGTTTATTCATTTTCTATTGTATTTATAAGCCCTTCCCACCAAGCGTTGTCATTGGCGTGTTTATTGATCAAGGCTTGTATTTTGCATTATCTGGCAGAACTCGGTATTTTCTCAAATTTCCTGGTTTAATTCTCCGACGAAATGCTTTCTCAGTCTCGTAAGCGTTTTGCTAAATTACAGTATTTTGTTAGGATTTTCGATTATTGCTTTTATCCAGTCACGTATTCAATGTTTGTCAATTAAAAATCTAAGATTTATCATATAATTGAACCGCCTGGTGTTTATTTGTTTGTTACAAAATGTTGGTTTTCTGAACAAATGTATTCTTTCTAGTAACGTATTAAGGTGCGTTTGCATATAGATGCGTTGATATTTTCGACGTAATTATTAAATATTTGGAATGCCAATTTATGTATGTTTTCCGATAATTTTATTTGCCGCAATTAGTTGCTTCTAAAATCTTATCTTTACTCGTAAATTATACTTAAACATATTATACGACGCACACATTACTATTATAATTAAATGGTATCGGATTATTACTAAAGGAGCTTCTTTCTCGTGCATTTAATCAAATATCTTTTATATACAGTGTCTTCGCAATTGACCTTTTGTGGAATAGTCGATTTACTCCTATAATTGATGAAATTATTTGATTTTCTTAAAGTTAAAGTTATTCATATCTATCCTACGACCCCTATGACTTAATCTGCCCTTAAACTACCCTCTCATCATAGCAATATATATATATATATATATATATATATATATATATAACAACTATATAGTTGAATAAAAGTAGAAGATTATTATTTGTACCTACCACTATAAAATATATACGCCTTCTGTGATGGCCGCTAAGCAAAATATGTTTACACTGAACGCATAACACTCTAATTTACTTTTCTCCTAAACAAAATCGTGCGCTGTCACATTCATGTGGACTAGCACACGACTCAAATTTAAATCAAGAATTTAAACGTATACATACTTATACATACCACACACGTTTTGTTTGTACCTCAATATATACTTAAAATTAACATAAAAGATATGATAGGGGTGGCAGTCCGCACCCCTAAAACAGTATATTTTGAAACGACCAATATCATTCGATAGAGCCTGTATCCGTTTGAACGATTGTTGGTACTCTCGTGCTGGCGGAAATACGCGAGGTTTATAAGATATCGTAAAAGGGATAGTTTTTGGGGTAATTCAACTTTGGATTGGAGTGCTGGTTTCATAATGGGTTGTATTCATTTGCACCGCATGTATTTAATACATAGTCAACACGAAATAAATTTTGAATGTTTTAAACTGATCTGCTTTCTTCGAAATAAAATTAATTTTAGATATAATTGATTTTCTTAGTAAAATGAAAAAGTTGGCCATTTAATTTCGCCATGTTGAATCCAAGTCATTATCAATTTTCGACTGCATTTGTTATCGGTGATCCAATTACCGATTGCACGATTTTTAAAATTGCGTATTTCCGCCGCCATAGTGATACAAACGTGCTTGCTCGAGTAGTTTTCAAATATTTTGTTTGGGAGTGCTGTTGGTTTTTCTCTACTGTTTATTACCTATTTAGAGGTACAAACAAATCCGAAAATAGTACAAATGGCACAAACGATTACCAAATAATATTTGTTTGCAGAATACGAATATCTTACAAAAGTTATAAGTTATCCCTTTCACGCTTGTTGAAAGTCCTCTATTTCGCTCCGATATGAAGACAATCGGAATCGAATGTGGTACAGGCGGGTAGAAACGTTTTTTTAATGGTTTTAGGTGCTTTTAAATATCTTCTTTTGGGGCGCTGGCCAATTTTATCAAGTTCATTTGGATGTTAGATCAAACTGGTACAAACTACTTAGTGGTTCAAATTGGTACAAAATCAGCTTTTTTTATTTCTATCTTAGTTTTCCTTTTTATGTTTTTCGCTGTGACCCAGCCAGCTTGATATATTAAGGTAGAAGCGCCACGCATTTTTAAAAATGGTTAATGGTACAAACTTTATACCAGCGGTACATTTTGGTACAAAATCAGCCCATTTCATTTCTATTTTTGTTTTTGTTGTTTTCGTATTTTTTGCGGTGTAGTCATGCTAGCTTAATATTAAGCTAGCAGCGCCACGCATTTTTCTAAAAACGGCACAAGAAATTAAATTTTTATCGGGAGTACAAATTGGTGGAAAATTAGCCCTTTTTATTTTTTTTGTTTTTATTGTTTTGGTATTTTTGGGGTGTGGTCCTGCTAGCTTAATATTAAGGTAGCAACACCACGCATTTTTTAAAAAACGGCACAAGGTAAAAACTTTTTATCTGCTGTATAAATTGGTACACAATCAGCCCTTTTCAATACTATCTTAGTTTTTGTTGTTTTTGTATTTTTTGCGATGTGGTTCTGCTAGCTTAATATTAAGCCTATGTGCCTAGTGGCATTCTTATTTCCACAACCTTTCACATAGTAGAGAACGTATCCATAATCCACGATTCGGATAAATATATGTAACCCATTATTTTACCATTTCTTACAAAAACTAATAAACATGAATCTCCTCTAAATACAGTCATATATAAACAAACACCAAGCTTTAACTTTAAGATATCAGTTTCTCTAAACTTTCAGTTTTACAATAAATTATTTGTCCATTTAATATCGGTATGTAATAACAGCCATTGACGGTGAAATAAGTACCTACAAAAGCAATAGTAATGTAATCTTAAGTAAACTTAATTGTATTTTTTTTTAATCACACACATGAATATATTCAAGAAGTCGATTATTAATATCACAATCAATTTTTTGAAATGCAGCAAATCGAATTAAACAATTTTTGAATAGCGCTATGGTTAGATAAACAATAATTCTAAACGTCAAATAAATGATAATCAATAATTGCTGTTGAAATTCTGAGCACCATCTATTCGGATAGTCTTAATACTAAAATGCGCTAACAGAATCGTTTATAGAGTGCCACCACCACAGATAACTAACACTAGATATTTCACCTTAATGTGTTTAATAAGAGCAGTCACGTGACAACGTAGTTCGGATCTCCCATTTTCGAGGGGGCGCTACAACACTATATTCTGGTAAATTCGATTTCGATCGAATGGTAGGAAGAATAGTTATCTGCGACATTTTGTTTACGTTTTTGCTGTGGTTATTTGATAGGTTTCTCATTATTTCCGTCTATTTTATGTTATATCTGGTTTTTATAGATATTAGTTTTAAATTATAATTTAAAGAAATATATGGTTATATTTGTAGTTGTTAAAACCTGAAAAATATTTGTGCTTTGAAGAAGTGGTAAGCATATTTATTATGTTCTTGTATACATTAGTATTAATACATATGTTTCAGTCTACTTAAAATGGGTTATGTTAAGTGCTGTGTTCCAAATTGTAAGGACAATATTTCTAGACGGCATAGATTTCCTAATCCGAAGAAAAATATGGAAAGGTTTAAACTGTACATGGATGTGATTAATAACAAGGACCTTTTTAATGTGGATCCATTTTACCTATACAGTGTAAAGAAAATTTGCCATATACATTTCGAAGAAAATTATTATAGTGAAGGATCTACAAGGGTACATGCAAATGCAATACCCACATTGCATTTATCTAGTATGCACTAACTGTAAACTTTTGATTGATTATCCTAGATCAGTTCATGAATCATGCACTGGTTTATGCAGCTATTCAAAATTACATTTCAACGATATAAGTTTATGTATTGTACTTATAATATATTAAATAGATACATCTAATAAGTTCATTTTTGTGTTTTATAAGATTAAGGTTCTGCTGAATGGGTTCTGAATGAGTACTGCTATATTCAGAATTTAAAATGTGCAGTATTCAAATCTGAACCTGAATTTGGTTGAGGTAATTTAGTTGCCTGTAATTAAAAAATTAAAAAAGCGTGGCATGTCAGAAGTATAAAGCAAGTAGGTAAGCTAGAGAACTTAAAAATTGAAAAGGATAGGCTAGTATAGTCAAAACCATTTAAGCTGACCTATGACTCACCGCGGTACATTATTAGAAATGATAATGTAAACTGCATTGTCTTTGTCAGTATATGTAACTACTCTGCGCTAAAAAGGATGGATAGGAAAGAAGTACGTCTTTTAAAGATTAGTATGGCAGCATCAAAACGTATGTCTGTTATAACTAATATTTATGTATTATTATAACCTATAAATAATTTTAGTTTCCTGTCACTTTTTGTTGTCTTTTCACATAGTTTTTGCTTTTTTGTTGTATTAACGTTTTTACATTTAGCTCAAATTGCAAATATATAAGTTTTTCAAAACTAAAAGGATTTCTTACACATTGTAAAAGGTAAATACAGATGCAATTAAACGTAAAATTTATGAGATGCACTCGAAAATACAAAAATTAATTGTAAATAGTAACTGATTTTTATATTTTTAGGATTGCATGTAACTGCAAAACACTCCAAAAAGAGCTTGCTACTGCCGGCATATATGATTTTAAATTATCAGCTTAAGAAAACTTTTACCTACCTTAATGTAGTAGAGCAATAGTACAATAAAACAATACAATATCGTTTTGTTTGTTTAATACTAAATTTGATTAAATACAAATTAAATATTTACAAATACACTTTTATATGTACAACCATACTTGTTAACCATTTAAAACAGGAATAATATAAAATCCCGAAAACTACAATTTCCCTGATAATCGTGTGAATAACAGTCTCAATTCCAACAGTAATCATTAGTCTTCAGATATTATCGAATCAGTTAGAACACAAGCGTCTTTATACTTAATGTCAATATAATATCTTGAAAATTCACTGTTTTCAAAAACCAACAATATTTGCGACACCATGCTCCGAACCAAAATATCCAGTTCTGTTGTACATTTCTATACCAAGATTTTATCTACATTCCTGAATTTCCATATTATATTATTAATATCTTCATTTAAACACAATTCATCTAAATAAAATATTGGTCTATTTCCGTTCCAAACTTCCAATTTACCTTAAATTTTTTTGTTTAATTTTTATAAAAAAAAAAGTATTTTATATTTATGTTAACGCCATTGTCAACTGCACATCCAACAAACATTTCTTATAATTCGTAAAAATTAAAAGATCATTTATAAAAGCCTTGGGACATCTCAGCTCATTTGTCACAATATAAACTTCATGCGCCATTTTGTATAAACAACTGAACTAATCCGAATGCTAGAAATACGTTCTGATTGCATTGATGCATATGCTTTAACAAGATGCGTCATCGGTCAGCTTAACTGGTTTTGACTATACTAGATATAGTAGGGATCAGTGAAGTTTGGTGGCCAGAAGCGGGGAATTTTTGAAGTGGAGGCTTTAGAATAATTCATACAGGATCGGGGGAAGGAAATTTTGGTGTGGGGATAGTTATGCGAAAAAATAAAGGGCACTGTGTAGAAAACTACTTACAAATAAACGATAGGGTACTCATAGTAATATTAAAATCTAAATCAATAAATACAGTAATAATACAAGTATACCTGCCTACCTCTAGCCACAGTGAGAGAGAGGTAGAAGCGATCCACAAAGATATCGAAGACATTCTAAGATACGTAAAAGGACATAAAAATTTAATAATTGCAGGGGAGTTTACTGCAGCGGTAGGTGAGGGCAGGGACGAAGCGGTAGTGGGTGTTACGTTTTACAATAACGTTTTATAACAGTTACGTTTTATAACAATATCTATTTAACATACATTAAGAACAGCCGTACTATTGAAATAGACCACATACTTTATTAAGTGTACTTTTACAACTTGTTCATAACTGATTATTGTTATAACTAAAACATATGTCAAATTGACATCTTTCAATATATTAAAACATCAAGTCCTCTATGAATAAGTGATGACTACACTACAGTTCATGTATACAATACATGACAGTAGGTTTATTTGGAATAGGCACGAGAAACGACAGGGGAAATAGGTTCCTAGAATACAATTTCCACACAGGAGGGAAGTCAGCATTCATGATACAGTAGTTAAAAATATGCGTTATATAAGACAACAAAAAAGAAATACACAACCTAATTGTAAGGATATTAATACCATCTGAATCAGTAGAAGTGTTTTTTTATGGACCTGATTACATTAACCTAACATCTTCGGAAACTGTTTGAAAGTGAAAAGCTGGATTTATTGGATTACATACGTTAGTGCAATAAAACTGTAAGGTATCATAACTATGGTCTTGGTAGGTACACTAGAAACAAAGTGTTTATTCAGAATATCAATGTCACACAAGTGGTACGGTAATTCGGGTGTTTGGATTTAATATCATGAGTATTTAGTACAGACCACATCTGCGTACTATCCACATTGGCAAGTTGTTTATCGAAATACAATTTCTTTTGATGCTTAACTGCATTATTAGTGAAATTTCACATTTGTTTTTAATATTCCCAATCAGAAAATCGTTTACTTATTTTGAAACTCTATAATGCCTTCATCCCTAACTCGCATCAATTCATGCACAATGTTATTTAAGCATGGTGCATAAGTTTTAGTTGTTCTGCGGGTAGTTAGTGGTGCAAACATACCAAGTAGAGTTATTATATTATTAGTAAGAAAATGAACTTTGGCATCAACATTCGCCAAGTCATAAGTTATATTCCATATAGTATCGCGTACAAGTGACTTATAAATCCCTCATAATTGAATGGAGTAAAATCTCTATAATGTTTTATATATAGCTTTTACTTGTTTAGATCAAAGTTTAAGAACACAATAAGTTAAGTGATAATCAACCGATAGAAAGAAATAACATGAGTTGAGTATACCATTTCCGGTTGCCGAGTACTGAGTTTATAATTTGTTTAAGTCCTATTGATTCATATGTAGCTGACGCATAGCGCGATCTATAGCATCAAATTGAAGCATGTCCACATTAGTATCACCTATACAGATAATTACTTCTGTGTATAAATAAATTTGCGACAATGAAGTTTGCAGTTCATCAAAAAGGCTTTGTATAATTGTTTATGCGGTTTATAGATTACACCAACTGTTACAATTATCGATATAATTTTAAATTTCACACAAATTTGTTGTATTGTTTTACTGAGATGCAAAATTGTAAATTTAATAGTATTTTCAACGAACTTCGTTCGTTTATGAAATCGATTTGTCGTCCGTCTGTCTGTCCGTCTGTCCGTCCGAGGCCTTTCTAATGGTCGTACATCAATGTGTGATACATCAATCGATTCAGCTCGGTGTCCTGAGCTTAAGTTTTGATGTCAGTTGAAATCGGGCCACGGGGACGCCGTGCCCCCGCGATATTCCGTCGGGAAAATTAAAATTTCAAATAGGTCCAAAATTAATGTGCGATACATATTTGGACTCCCCTAACATAGCTGAGTCGAAATATGGTACCCCCCACAAAATCTGACCACGGATACCCGACCCCCCCCGGGGAATTAATTTTTATTTTATCTGAATACTTATAATTATTACAACATAATAATTTTAATTTCTTTAAATTGTTTTAAAGTAAGTCTACATTTGGAAGTTCGTTGCGACAATGCCTTGCATTTTCAACTTGTTTTATATAAATACAACCATACAAAAAGCAGCGAGGAACTTCAACCACTACTTTTGTATACCGGTAGTCGGTCACAGTTTAAATATCACTAGACACGCGTAAGCACTAAAGCCGTACGTCGAAAGTTCTTCGAACACACGTGCGTCGAGTTTCACCAACTCTACCACTCTTAGTTCAACCAGAAAAACCGTATCTTACACTTAATTTTTTGACATCTCGCAAGCAAGAACAAAACACGACCCTTTTTTGTTTATATCTAATCCTACCAGTACAACTTCTGATCGCCTACCTAGACTGTATATCCACATATTAATTACAGCGGGATTATTTATTAATGACAAGTGGAAAGTAATTTTACGAGTATTCCAATTTACAACTAAACCATCTTTTAAAATTAATACCGGCGAGTCAACTTGCATATCAATCTGAAAACTAGGCGGAAGTATTTACTTTATAAAAAACCGCGATCCAAAAACGATGTATTTTAAGAATTAAGCAGACTAAAAATGTTAGGCCACCAAAAATGCACGTTACAAATTGCAATGATTTTAAATCAGAATCTTTTGTTGCTAGCTTAGGTGTTCCCCAAGGTTTTAATTTAGGACTTCTCTTAGTTCTTATTTTCTTTAACGATGTCATGGAGAATATCAACTGTTGCAAGCTACTAAATACCAATGACCTCAAATTGTTTATACAAGTTAATTTGCTTGAGGAATGTCTTCAATTACAACTACAGTTACATCAATTAAATGTGTGGTGCAAGAATAAATTACTTAGGCTCAATCCTTATAAATGCCAAATTGTTACCGATACTCAAAAACTGAACCCTATTAATTGTCTTCACAAACTCCATTGGACTGCATACTCTATCAAGGTGTTATATGACCAGTGGTCTCGGAGTTCCTTTTTACTCCACTTCATTTGTTCCTCATATAAACAAAATAGTAAAAATGTCTTTCAAAATTTTAGGATTTATTATTAGAAACTGCAGAAAATTTTCAAATATAGAAGCTCTGAAAACTTTATATCTAACTTTAGTCCGGTCTAAACTTGAACATTTCTGTGTTGTTTGGTCTCTTTTATATGAGTACCGCAAAACCTATATTGAGTCTGTTTAGCAGAAATTACTTAAGTTCCTATATTAGAAAACTGAAGGCATCTGTCCTGAGCAGGGCTGTAGTCAAAGTTTGATGTTGATCTAATTCCAGTTATCCTCTCGTGAATTCCGTAGGAATGTAATAGGACTGACTTTTCTCTATAATTTGCTGCATAAGAAATTGGTTCTTCTTTTATGAAATTTCTTGTACCTCGGACTAGATCAAGACAAACCTGCCTATTCTATGTACCAACAGCCAGATCAAACTTGTTTATTAAATCTCCTTTTTATGCTATGTGTTCGAATTATAATTATATTAGCCATCATTGTGACATTAATATCAATTCACTACATTATAGTTTAGACATGTTTAAAGTGGTCAAGTACGATTTGTTAAGATTACTTTGTTTCTGTTTCTTGTAATTGGGTATTATTTTTACCTGTTGGAAATATATGCATAAATAAATAAATAAATACATAATTAAAGATTAAATGACATTGATCCTGTCGCTCTTCAGTGTCTTTGACCACCTTTTCTTTCAATAAGGGATAAAAAGCGACTGCCTCGTGTCTTTTCAACACTGCTTTTGCAGTTTTTAAAAAGACAAACATGCCAGCTGTACGTCCTTGGATTGTTTTTGAAAGATGTGATAATTACTGTTGATATAAATTGACCTATTCGATATAAGTTAATTACAGTGCTTCGTATGTATATTAATAAATAGTGCTTAGATAGTTAATTTTAGTACTTCGATATTAAGTTAATTAAGAAGATAGCATCGTAGTGTTAAGAAGATAATACTTGTACTGTTAACGACTAGCTGAAAATAAAATTATCGATAGAGCTTTTAGCAAATTCCATTGTAACCACAAGTTGTTGAAAATGCTTGTACAATCAGTTTGAAGATAAAGAACTGTTGTTTGTGCAAATAGAGTTTTCGTAACATTACCCTATTAACTAACATTTTTATTATTTTTGTGGTTTTCTTATGGACAGTAGAAATTTTGTAAACATCTAATACTTAGTCATTATTTTTGTTTATATTTAGTTTGTCATATGCAGTAAAACATATAATGTAAATTGGATCAGTCTAAGTATTTCCAGTATTGTTTAGGTTAAAATTATATAAAAAGTAAATATGAGAGGAATTCTGACGCGTAATCTCTTACGTAACTACTTATAGCGGGACTCCTGGAGGGTTAAAATAGTATTTCGTGTCCCTGAAGGACAACAGAGCAATAATATTAGAAGATATAAGCAGTAATGTGGTGGTTCTTTACTTTCATTAAAAATACTGATTGATAAAGTCTAAATACTAAATAAAAACTAACAAAACATAAGAAATTATGAAATTTAGTACTATAAATTTTTAATAAGCAATTTAGAAATATCAAGTGTATTTAAAATATTTACAAATTATAACCTTTAAGATCCACCTAGCTCAAGTTCTTCACTTATGGCGTTAAATCTATAACCACCACTTCCATCTAGATAAAGCACATACTCATGATGTTTCCACAAAGACCTGCGATGAGATACTGTCAATAAAGTAATGCTCATTTTGCGACAATAGCTATACAATGCATTTTCCACATCAATAGCAACAGCACTTGTACATTCATCTAAAATAGCAAACTGTGGAGCATGATAGAACAATCTGGCCATTGCAATCCTTTGTTTTTCACCTTCGCTTAAAATATCACGCCAATCTGCAACTGTATAAAGTCCTTCTTCTCGCTCTAACATATATTGAAGTTGAACTAAATTTAAATAACGTTTCAGAAGTTCTTCGGTGCAGCCATTGCTTTTTGCTTCATCAGTACTTTGTGGGTAAGTAATTTGATCACTCAGATTTCCCATTGTCATATAGGGCTTTTGTGGAATATAGAATAACTTTCCAGATTGAGGTTTTGTTAACTCGCCTCCACGCAGTGGCCACAATTCACCTAATATTCTAAATATTGAACTTTTACCAGAACCGTTGGGGCCATACACAAGAACATTCGTTCCAGAGCAAATTTTCACCGTTAACTCTTTAATCAAAACATCTCCATTTGGAGTAATGATGGGAACTTTATTAAATTCAATAAGATTATCTTGAATAATCAATGTCCCCTTATTACCACAAAAAGTGTTTGACCTTTCAGTTGTATTTCTTTTGTAATTGTTGTTGCTAATATCATTAAGAACTTGTTGTAGCTCAGTGACTCTAACTGTATAACTTGCCAAACGCGTTAACCCACGCCCGGATAAAACTAGACGACCAACAGCTTCTGACAGTTTATACAGCATTTTACCAGAAGTATAGTACAATTTCGAACGTTGTGGGATACTTAATTTACCAAAATCATAATTGTTGATTAACGTAAATGCAAAAGATAACCAACCAACAACTGATGCACAGTCTTGTCCTATAATTTTTTCAAAAAACTGAATAATAACATTAAGACGCAAAAACTTTCGCCCATTGCTAATTAAATTATTAAACGCTGCGATTAGCGTTGTTTTTTCTTGTACGTTTCCATTGTAAAACGCTATCTCTTCAGCATATGTTGCAATTCTTGCATTGACATATCGAAATTTACCCTCTAGCGTTTGTTCAGTTACTGTTGAGCCTGCAATGGGTTTCCTCAAATTTGTGAGCAATATTGCTGACAAAATCATATAAGCCACTATCATAACTGGTGGTATAATATTGATGGAGTTCGACAGTTGTAAGGTGAAAATGACAATATCTAGAAGCGGCTTACTGATGTTTGAATAGCATTCTGTAAGACTATCGCAAAATTTTTCGACATCAGCAATCAAACGATGATCTACATTTGTTATACGAGTATCTAGGTTTGATATGCGATAGTGAGTAGAATCTTTTAAATACCTATCGTATAAATGTAGTGATAAGTTTTTTCGCATTCGTAATTTAAGTTCACCGATTGTATATTTTAACATATTATTTACTACAGCAACAACTGGAATAGTAACCAAAAAGCGTAATAAGTTTCTTACAAATAAAACTTTTTCCATTGAAAGTAGTAAGCTGAAAAAATTACACATTAAATAAATTCAAATGTAAATATGTGATGCTTATATAGGATTGCATGCATATATAAAATGAGTAATAATAAATTAGCACTTTATTGTTTGCAGTATTTTTTAATGCTGCAAAATGAACAGGAGTTGTTTGTTTCACTTATTACAGGTGGAAACATCATTATGTTATGATTATAATTTTGAAATTAATTTATCCTAGGGGGCATAGACGACGTGGTGGTAGTGGTAGTGGTTGTGGGGGTTTGTAACATGTCTTTTAGCGAAAACTTATAAATAAGTAGATTGCTTGGTTTATTACACTTAGTGTACTAATTGTTGATTCAGTGATTGATTCCTTAACATTAATTAATATCCTAGCAGTGGCAGTATTATCCAATTAGGAGTTGAGAATTTTTTAAAATAAATAATAGAGGTGCATGCTTTACCGTATGGTTATTTGAAAACTCTTTAATTGATAACAACACAAGACTGGTTTTATTAGTATAACAAATCGGATGGCATTCGCTCTGGTTCTTGAACAAGTAACAAGATTGTAAGAGTGTTTTTTAGCTATCTGGTCAGAATCGCCTAATAAACTTACGGATTCCTTGAATGGAATAGAGACTACAAATCTTCCATCACTATGCTTCTTGAAGGTAGAAACAAAATTATTCTCGAAATCTGCTTTATCTTTGGAAATATATTTTTTGGGAGGTTTCTATTTCTTCGACTTCCCGAAAACAAGCAAGTTGATCCTGAACGTTCATATGCCTAAAGAAATTGCGATAAGAACGCTCAGCGTTACATGAAATGTTGTGAATAGGAACTGAAATGATCCACCCAAACTTAGTTTTTGAAGAATTGGCAACCGCCGACCTAGCTTGATTTACCCGTACAAAGCAATGACCAAAATAAATCAACTCCAAGCAGCAAGTCGATTGAAAAGATGGATTAGCAAGCCTAATATTATTTGGAATGCTTAATGAAAACGTATTAATATTTTTAGTGGGCATGCGCTCACAACTGTTTGGAATAACCAAGCATGAAAGTTTTGATGTGAAATCCTTATGTCGCAATTTTATTTGAATATCACATTTGATCCCCCCGGACTACTTCTTGTGGGGTTATATGAAAGAAAATATGTATAAAACACATACCACAAACCAGCAGGACCTTCGTGGAAAAATACGCGAAGCCGTTGGAAGGCTGAGAGAAGACTATCACGCCTTCAGGATTTTAAAACGAAATTTTTTAAGACGGTGTTGTTTATGTATAAGAATTGGTGGAAGGATATTTGAACATTTGTTGTAAACGAATTTTAAATACATTTGATTATTTTGAGTTCATATTTTACAAAAATTATAAGTTAACTATTACTTATGAATTCTTTAATAAAGGTGCTGTTCTTGGGATTGTACCTACAAATTACCCAACAATTTTCTAAGCATTTAATCCGCAAGCGCGGTATATTAGACACCACGGCGGTTGGTAGCGCTAATCTTTATACAGATTTTGGCGCGCCCATCTGTCAATGACGTCACCAATATACAAATTAAATGCGCAATTAACGGAAAATATATATTAAATTTGCAAACAGTTATGACAATAAGGTACTCACATAATAGGTCCAGATTCCCACGAAGTTCGCCAAGCGTCCTTCAAGATGGCTGGACTAGATCTCAGGGCTCCATTCCGGAGTGTTTAAAGATGGTGCTCCGGCGTGGAATGCGGTTCGGGCAGGCTGCTACAAATTACCTCTACCTATGTAGGGAACGAATAAGGAAACATGGTATAAGAGGCGACAAACAGATAAGCAAGGCAAGGATCTACATAAATACAAGATAAAGACACGATACGATACCTGACACGACCACACTGTTTGAAGTTTTCAGGCCAACCGCCCCGTTACAGAGTCCACCGGAAAAAACCCCACTTTTTGTCCTTTCACGCGTCGGCGCGAAATTATTCGTCCAACCCACTTTTGACGGGACGGAAATACGCGCACCGAGTCTTTTGAATTTAAGGCGCGAAAACACCCGCACATCAAAGCTAAAACTAAAGAAATGTTTAGTGCCAAATTAACAGTGTATATTTTATGAACACAAAAGCTAATTTGAAGGTTATATGAAAAAGACAATTTGAGTTTATTATTTAAAAGTATAAATATATGACGTATAATTTGATGTAAAGAGTAAACGGGTCTTTAGACTTGTGGAAAACAAAGATGCGATTTATTTTTGCATTTAGAGTGACAGGGTTTAAACTGAGCTCATCATAGACCAGAGTAAATTTCAATTTAGGGTTTAAAGGTAGGCCCATCTACTTGAACTATATAAAAAAAGTTGAAATAAATTAAAGTCATTAGATTAAAAGGAGTTTGGTTGATATTGTAAAATTTCATGAAGATGTTTATATTCAATTTTGTAAATGTTGAGATGGTAGCGTAAATTTTTGATTTGTGTGAATAAAAAGGTTGTATGTTTCGTTGAATTATTTGAGTAGTAATTTTATTTGGTAGTCTAAGTGAGAAAGAGTAAGAATAGGATAGGTAAGTATTTCTGAAGAAGCTGGAAGCAGAGCTAGCCATGGTATGCTGATTTAGGGGAGCTTTTTCCAGAGATATTCTATTTTTTTTTCAGGATAAGTGGATGACGGCCCATTGGTAGGGCTCGATCGTTCAAGCGAACTCCACTGCAATATATATATATATATATATATAATATTTAGATAAGATGTTATAAACTTCTTGGGATGATTTTGGTCAAAATAAATAGTAATTTAAAAATTTTTTTGTTCTATTACTTAACGTTTCGGCAACACATTTTTGCCATAATCATAAGTCTATAAAATAAAAAAGATGTAGACAATCAATCACAAACATGATAACTTACATTAACTGTTGTTCATAAATATATAATAATTTAGATGATGACAGTGACACTACTTCATTTAATTGAAAGTAGTATACACAATAAACTGATATCAAACTGCTAGATCTCGATTGATAAATTGGCATAATCAGTGAAACATGACTAACATAGATGTTTTAAGATAAAAATAAAAAGTTCAGTAATATTATTGATTATAAAAACGAGAATATACTATGCTTAAATTTTCCATATCTTGTTTGTTATTCATAGAGCTGGCGTCTTTGAGTATGTGGAAGGATTCCAAGAACAAGCGTTTTTTATAATTTTCTTCAGTCTCCATGATTTTAACTTGGTTATACTCCGGATTGTGTTTGGTGGCATACACATGTCTAGCTAAGGCGCAATTGTTTTTACCAAGTTTTGCGTCACTGCGATGTTGTGTCATTCTATTGCGTAACCACTGATTAGTTTGTCCAACATAACTGAGCAAGCAACTGCATTTGATCTTATATACTACATTGTTACATAGTGGTACCTCAGTCTTATCTTTTAATTTTGTAAACAGGCTTTTAGTGATTTGACATAATCATTTGTAATTATAACATTAGGTTGTTTTAGTATTTTAGTAAGCAAAGGAGTAAGTTTTTCTATAAAGGTAGTTTTTATAAATCAATTGTGTATTTATAATTCTAGGTGTTCTTAATGTGTTAGAAAAAATAAGTTTTTTAACAAGTAATTTGGATAACCATTATTTAGTAAGGTAAGTTCTAATTCTTTAAGATTCTTAGTGTAAAAGAGGATCAGAAATTCTTTCAATTCGAGTTTTAGATTTAAAACAGTATTAATTTTATGATGCATTGAATGGTTCGAATTAAAATTGATGTATCTGCCGGAGTTTGTTGGTTTATTGTAGCAATCAAACATCAAAGTATTAGAATCTGATCTGATAACTAATGTGTCTAAAATGGAATCTTTCCTTGTATTTCATTTTCAATGGTAAACTGTAATTTTGGATGGAAAGTGTTAAAAAGTTAAGAGTAATTTGAACCATGTCAGAAGGAACTGAGCACACAATGTCGTCTACATATTTAACCAAAAGACCATCTGAAACGGTAAAGTAGGTATTATTGTATCAAGTAGTAAATCCATGACCATTTGGGCTATTATAGGTGATAGGGTGAACCCATCGGTGTACCAAATAATTGAAGATAGTAAGTGTTCTTAAAGGAAAAGTAAGTATTATTAAAAATCAGATTAATAGTTGCTAAAAACATGGTTTTGGTTAAGGTGCAATTACGTTCAATGATTTCCCATTTTCTGAAATGATATTAATTACTAAGTCTAACGGAATGTTGTTGAACAAAGAAGATACATCTAGTGATAACAAGACATGATTCTGTGGTAGTTGGAAGTATTTATATGTTTCTACAAAAGTGAAGCTATCTTTGATGTTGTAACCTTCTGTTGGAAATGATCTTTGTAAAATGTCTGAACAAAATTTTGCAATATTGTAAGTGGGAGTGTTAATAGAAGATATGATTGGACGAAGCGAAAGAGTGGGTTTGTGAATTTTTGGTAGACCATAAAATCTGCCAGGTGTAGAACTGTTATTGATTAATGATTTTTTCTGACTATCTGTTAACATACTCTTACTATGTATTAATTTTATGTGATCATTAACTTTTTTCTGTGTAGTAGTGGTGGGATCTCTGACTAATATTTTGTAAGTGCTAGTGTCTGATAATAATTCTAAAGATTTTTGTGTGTAATCCTGAATATTCATAATGACTGTTACTTCTCCTTTGTCTGCTTTTAATACTACTAAATTTTAGTGAAATTAAATGTTATTTTAAACAAAAAGTTTTGGGTTTATGGCAATTTGATTTTTATTTAAAATAAAATTATACTAAATTTGATTAAAGGTAAACGGGTTTTCTTGTGGAAAACAAAAGGTTTATTTTTGATTTAATCAGGGTTTAAATATTTCCAATAAATTTCAATTTATTTAAATAGGCCCTTACGAATAATAAAAAGTTTAAATTAAACATTAATTAAAAATTTTTGATATTTAAAATTTCGAAATGTTTATTTTTTTGTAAATGTTGAGTTCAAATTTTGATTTTTAATAAAATTTTGTTTGTTAATTATTTGATATAATTTTTTTGGATTGTGAAAAAGTAAAATGGTGGGTAAAGAACTAAGAGAGCTACCATTTTATTTTTTTGAAATTTATTTTTTTAATAAGTGGATACCCCATTTATATGTTCAACAATACTGAATTTATTTATTTTATTTATATAATTAGTGGTTTGCCTGAAAAGAAGCCCTCAAAATCATGCCCCAATGTTGGGCTGTCATAAAAATGCAGTGGTTTTCCTTTTAGATCGGCTCGCTAATTCGTGGTCCATACTTTGGGCGTCATAAAAATGCTCTGGTTGTCTGTATGAATCATGTTACTAACTTTGGAAGTTGTGCCTCTCTTTACGTCGCTATACCTCTAGCTGAAAATGAAATAAAAAAAAACTCCAACAATTTTCACTTAAAGAAAATTTTTAGTGTACGCTATGATTATGATATGTCTAGGTTGAGTATCTTCTGAAAATGCCTTCCAAGTTGATAATACCACGGCTAGCTCTGCTCACTGCGTCCCTCGGGATACTCACCACAACTACTCAGTCTTTCAAACACCTTTAGAATAGAAAAATAATAAAAAATATTTCGACACAAAAACATACAGCCCTTTTATTCTGCCAACACAAATAATAACTTCTAAAAAATCTCAATATATACAAATAATATTCAAGTTAAAACATTTCATATTTCTGCTCAATAGTGCAACATCAGTCTATAATCCCCGTGATTTTATGCTCCTCTACATTTTATATTTTTAGTTAAAAGTAGATGGGCCTATTCTGTACCCTTGATTTACTTTCCCTAGGTATATGTAGAGCTCAATATAAACCTTTTTATTTTCTGTGCATAAATTATTTGCATTGTCAAATTATACTAAAGACCCGTTTACTTCTTACATCTATAACATATTATTCAAGTATTTACACCCTCAGATTAATAATAGAAAAATTGTCCATTACAAATGTCCATAAAATTACTTTTTAGTTTATAAAAATTATCACCATAAATAACTCAAATCACTCATAGTTTAAAATGGCTAGGCACCAGCACAACAGTTTCAATAAAAAAATATCGTTACCTGGAGTGTGTTCTTTCAGATCACCATCTCTGTAGATGACTTTCCACCAGACTGCTCGTTCCTGGATTACTCCATCTTGCTGCTTTCCAAGTTGTACAGCAATTCCATCTCGCACACGTTCAAATCATTAACAATTTGAAGACGCCTTCCACCTGAGTGCACGTACAACAATCAACCACACCTCTTCTTCTATTTAATGTGCCACCAGCACCCTCGTTCAAAAATTAGTAATTAGATGCAGTTCGGTCCCCTTCTATTGTTTTACAATTATATACCCTATTTCTCCGACATTCAGTGGTTGTGAAGGGGGAGGCGGCTCCGTGGCGTAGTGGTATGTGTGTGACTACTACGCCCAAGGTCCCGGGTTCGAATCCCGAGACGGCCTGCTTGAAAAATGTTAGGAGAGCATTTTCACAAAAATACACCCTCGTTCGGATGAGAGGTAAAATGGAGGTCCCGTGTGTGAGTGTTGTCACGCACGTTAAAGATCCCTACCTTGCTTGGAACAGCAAAGGTTCGGCAAAATTCAAAATTTTCAGGTAAAAAAAAACTCGCTTCCTGGGAAATGTAGTACCTTCGGGTGAAGCTTTGGAAAATCACATGTAAGGTTGTGAAAGGGGGTAAACAGCCTGTGGCTGCCAAGTTCCTCCAGCACTTGAACATTTACCGATTTAATATTTTTTCCAATATATCTTTTCGCACAGTCAAGATTAGTAGCAGATATTTCACAACTAACACCTGTAGTTGTTTATAATAATCATCAGATTTATCTACGCTCATTTTTCGTCATTAGGTTCTCCGTCTGAAAACTGGTTGGACACGTACCTGCACTTATTTATATTCTGAGATAGCCTACACATTACCCTGAAATTCTCACACAGCCTGTATACAGCTCGGTTCCCCTTCTATTATTTTCTAATTTTATGCCATATTTCACCGAGATTCAGTAAAGGGGGTTAAGCAACCTGTGGCTGCCAAGATCCTCCAACACTTAGACTGAATTAAGAGTTTTCCAGTAAATCCTTTCACACAATTAACATTATTCGACGATATTGCACCAACCAATACTTGTAGTTGCTTATAATAATCATCTTGTTTAAGTACAGTTACTTTTTTCGTCATTAATTGATCCATCTTGGGATTGGTTGGATGCGTACCTCCATTGATTTCTATTCTGAGCTAGCCTACACATTTCCCTGAAATTCCTATAGTCTACATCTTTCACTATCTGTGTGCAGTAGTCTAACCTAGGTCTACCTCTACTTCTCTTTTTTACTATCTCGGCTTCTAGTATATTCCGCACTATTCCCTCATGCCGTAGTATGTGGCCTAACCTTCTATCTCTCCTATTTTTTACCGTTTTCCACATATATCTTTCTTCCCCTACTATTATTAGTACCTCTACGTTCTTAACTTTTTCTGTCCATGATATCTTCATCATACGTCTGTAGCACCACATTAATCTTTGGGCATCTCGCCTGTCTCATACATACAGCTTACAAGTTGGAAGAGACGTTCTGTTACTGCTTGTCCAGCGGATTTTAGGGTTTCTGCTTGCACCTTTTGTGTACCCGGCGCCTTACCATTTTCAGACCCTTTAATGCTATTTCAAACTCATCTCGAAGTATAGGATGTCCCAAGTCATCATTTTCAATGTCTAATTCTTGTTCTAATGTAGCTAGTTCCTCTCTTGCATTAAATTCTCTATATATTCTTGCCATCTACTCATTTTCTCTACATTTTCTATCATGACGTTTCCTCCCGCGTCTCTTATATTTTTGCTATACGGTTTTATATCCCTAAAATTGATTCTAATTAGTTTGTATGCTTCATCTGTTTTTCCTACTTCCGTCTTAGTTTGTACCCCTTTGCACTTTTCATCAATCCATTGTTTTTACTTTTCCTGCATTTGCGAATAATTTCCCATTTTATGGCTTCATATCTCTGTTTTAGTGCTCCGTCTGATTTATTTTTGTATCTTCATCTTTCTTGTATTAAATTCAGGATATCTTTTGTTATCCATGGTTTTTTATTTGCTTTTTGTGTATACCCCAGAGTATCACTGGCCGCCATGTCTAGAATGGATTTAATGTTATTCCATTCTGTTTGTACTTCCTAAGTATAAGATATTTTCCCGATATCTTTCAGTAATTCGTTTGACTTTTTTCGAATCTTTCTTGAATATCTTTATCTTTTAGTTTCTATAAGTCAAAGTGACTTTTTCCGGCTTTCATAACTACGATGTTGTGGTCAGTGTCTATATCTGCTTCTGGGTAGCTTCTACAGTCTTTTACTTGATTCCTAAACCGTTGCCTAACAAGTATGTAATCTATATGATCACATTCTATTTACACAAAAAGAAAACAATTACTACTTTTAAAAACCTTTTCAATGATAACGGTTTACATACATAAAATTCCATATCCTTGATTAGGAAACAAGTTATTTTCAAAATTTTCTCATTATACAAATACCCTATTTAAAGTAAGTGGGCTAACCTCATTCCTGACTTTAACCTCTGTCTTAATATGAGCTTACAGTAAAACCCTTTTAAACCATGTGTGCAAAATTATAGCACTGCAACAACAAAAGTCCCCTTTACTTTGTACATACACAGCCTTTGTATCATTAATTTAAATATCCCTATATTCCGTTTATATTGTAAATAATTTATAGCTACATTTTATTTTCTATTGAGTTTGTTGATTATTTACGTCCGCCTCGGGATATTTAAATTTGTTAGAGTAAAATTTCCATGGTTTACTCGAAGCACGCGCCAACAAGTGCTGCGAGTGATAAACGTTGTTATTCTGCATGTGCGAGAACACAGTGTAGTAACTAGAAAATCCACAAAGCCAGAGAATCGATTTGTCGTTCGAACAGACCGCATCGCTGTTTTACATGTTCTACGTAGAACAAATTAATTAAATGAACCGCTTTTCTTCAGAACACCGCTATCGTCATAATTGCTACACCCGCCAAAGAGAAGAGTAGTTTTTTATTTACATCGTTTTTGTCGTTGACACGGCTTCGTGAACAACAAGTGAGTGCTTTTAGTAAACGCTTGATTTGGTTAAAACCATTAATTATATGTTGTTTATTAATTATCACTTAATTTTATATACAGTCCACTTCTCTCTACCAAAACTATTCGTTATTTGTTAACTATCATTTTTCTATCGCTTCAGTTGGTTTACAATTGATAACTTCTCGCCGGATTTGAAAAACAACAAACTCAGATAATTAATCATACCGCCCATCAAAGCATTGACAGTTTTAATTAGCATAATTTGTATCGTTGAGTTGATACGAGCATTTGTTATCTACTTTGCAATAGGTTTACGTTTTTTTTATCGCCGCTAGGCTATTATAAATCGTCAAGTTTTCGTTCTTATTTCATCCGCTTTTGTATTCATTTTATTTTTAACCATGGCAGAAAAGTTAAAGCGTAGTTGTTTTCTACGTAATATTGCAATTAATTCACTAGAGGAATTGTTTGAAATCGCTCAAAAATGTACGGTCGAAGCAGCTTTTTTAGATTAATTTTGCGCACAGTATGAATCTCTGGAATCCGTCAGAGAAAATTTCTTAACACATCATAATTGGATAGTAGGTGCAATTTCTTCCACCGGTAACGCTGATGAACAATTTGAAATGGAAGACGCTATACGTAAACGCATTGAGAACAACTACTTTAAAATAAAAGCGCTCTATTTCAAGCTGTTTACCAGCCAATCTTCGCCTCGGGCTAATCTGTCTTCGCCGCTAGATACTTTAAAGTCGGAAGTATCACTCCTCCCGCTGTCACTGCCTACGTTTGATCGAAAAAGTTGTTTCTTTGAAAGTTTTATTGATCGTTTTGCTAGTTTAGTTCATCTTAATAACGATTTGTCGGACGTAGATAAATTTTCGTATCTTCAATCAGCACTAAAAGATTCCGCACTTTTAACCATTAAAAACTATGATCTTACAGAAGCCAATTAGGCTCTTGCATACACAAAACTTTGTGAAAAATATCGTAATATTCGTCACATTACCTCAGCTCTATAGAACAATATACATAAATTTCCCAAATTAAACTCCGATAACCCCGTCGGTTTGCAAAAGTTAGTTAATACTTTTGTCGATAATTTACAAGCGCTTAAAAAATTTGATTTACCCATAGAATAATGGGATTTTATTCTTGTACAAATGATCTTAAATCGCTTGGATGTACATACTGGCCGTAGTTTTGAAATGCATCAAGATCCGACCGCTATCCCATCTTATAAAACGTTAATTGCTTATCTGGAAAATACGTGTAAATCCTTATCGAATTTGTCGGTAAATCAAAAAACTGATTTAAACAAAGTTATTCATTCCAGTAACCCGTCTAAGCCTCGCTCCGCTGTTTCCATGTTAGTACAGACCAAACCTAATGATAATAAATGTCCGCTTTGCAAACAACATCAGAATCTTTATCGCTGTAATGATTTCGTTAAACTTTTGTCGCAAGATCGCTACAACTTTGCAAAAAACCAACATCTTTGTATTAATTGCCTTAGTAATTCTCACATTTTAAATAAATGGCGGTCTACTTTTTTATGCCGCCAATGCAATCAACGTCATCATTCGTTATTGCACTTCCATCGCGTTTTGTCTAAACCCGCTTTCGTTGCACTAGCAACTGGCTACTAAGCCAGGCTCGTTTGAGCCCGGACACTGCCGCCTCTAAGGTATCACCTCGCACTACTCCCGCTATTCAGGACCGCTACAAGCCTTCCGCTCCTCGTGCCTCTGAGGAATCAACGATTTCGTTTAGCTGTAGTGGTTAGAATGTCGTTTTATTTAATTTTATAGCTAAACCTTCAGTTGTTTTACTTTCCACCTTTTAAGTGGAAATTGCCTCTGGTGCTTTTCAGCAATTTCGCGGTTTACTCGATTCGGGCAACATGACTTCTTTTATTTCGAAAAGTAGTGTGAAACGTTTAGGTTTTCGTACTACTCCACAGTCTCTTACCCTGAGTGGTTTAGGTTCTATGCGCTCTGCTGCTCAGCATGGCACTGTCGCCGTTTCATTCAAACCAATAGGTATTTCTTCACCGATTATTAATTTTCTAGCTGTAGTACTTCCCAAAATTTGTGAAAATTTACCTACTTCTAATATTTCTTTACAACATTTCAATCATCTGGCTAACCTCAAGCTAGCTGATCCGCTCTTTGCTCAATCTGGATTCATTGTTTTCTTACTTGGCGCGGATATTTTCCCCAAGTGTTATTAGACGGTCGCATTCAGGGTGCTAGCGATCAACCTGTTGCTATTAATACCACTTTTGGATATGTTTTAATGGGAAGCATACCTTCCTCGCCCGCTTCTGAAGTAACTAGCTTGTTTTGTATGACAGATTCTACTTCCCCATTGGAAGATATTGTCGCTAAATTCTGGGAAGTCGAAGCTGTCCCCGCCGCTCAACCTTTCACGCCTGAAGAAACTCTTGTTGAAAAACATTTTGTCGATACGTTTCGCCGCAATGAACAAGGTCGATATATCGTCTCATTGCCGTTTAGAGATCCAGAACCATTTCTTCCAGGTAGTCGTGATCTTGGCTTACAACGATTTGTTTCTTTAAAAAATCGTCTACTCAAGCAACCTCGTGTTTACGAACAAAAAGTTTCGTTCATGCGTGAATATCTTGATTCTCGACATATGCAATCTGTTGTTATTGGGTCTCAGTCGGACTTTTCTTATTACATCCCGCATCATTGCGTTGTGAAACCCAGCTTAAGTATGAAATTACGAGTTGTTTTCAACGCTTCCGTTGAAACTCTGTCTCAATCGTCCTTAAACGATTGCTTGTTTGTTGGACCGAAGTTGCAACCCGATATCACCGCAATTTTGTTACAATTTCGTTTACATGCTTATGTTGTCACTGCCGATATTCGTCAGATGTACAGACAAATTCTTGTAAATCCCACTCAGTGTGACTATCAACGAATTGTTTGGCGCTTCTCTCCTGGGGAGCCCATTCAGGATTTTAAATAAAATACCGTTACGTATGGAATCAATTGTGCTCCCTTTCTTGCCATACGCACGCTTCAGCAGTTGGCCGTGGACGAAGGGAATTCTTATCCGATAGCCGCTTTGGCACTTTGCCAACCATACTTATATTGATGACATCGCTACTGGTGGAGATTCTATTGAATCAACCCTGGCTCTACGTAATCAACTAATTGCTCTGTTAAAACTTGGTGGTTTCGAACTTCATAAATGGTCAAGTAACCATCCCGAATAGTTAAAAGATGTCTCCGCTACGCAGCAATTCGCGCAACCCCGCACCTTTGAGGATCCTGATACTCAATTCTTAAAAGTTTTAGGTCTTCAGTGGAATCCCACTTCAGATAATTTTTGTTTTCTAGTTCAGCCACTAAGTACCTGCTGTACCAAACGCAACCTACTCTCCAACTTAGCTCGTATTTTCGACCACATGTGACTTTTATCCCCTCTTACTTTTCTGGTAAAACACTTAATTTAACGTTTATGGTCGTTAAAATTAGATTGGGATGCTCCCCCTCCCCCTGACCGCCACCATTTGTGGAAGAGATACTTGCATGAGTTACCGCTTCTTTCGGATTTCGCTTTACCCCGCTTGCTTATTCCGCCACAGTTTACAACGTGCGAAGTTTACTGCTTTGCTGACGCTTCCGAACGTGGCTACTGTGCTTTGTTTATTTTCGCTTTGTTACTTCTTCCGCCGTTCAGGTGCGCTTAGTGTGCGCTATGTCTAAGGTCGCACCCTTTCGTACAATCTCTTTACCCCGTCTCGAATTGTTGACTGCCACACTGGCATCCAAATTATTAGTCTTTGTCCTCAAAACCTTTGATTCGAACCTTACTTTTCATAAAATTTACTGTTAGTCTGACTCCATGGTAGTACTTTCGTGGATTCGTTCCCCGCCGTAGCGTTGGAAGACTTTCGTCGCCAATCGTGTTGCTTACATTCAGGAAAACACGTCTCACGCCTCTTGGTATCACATCCCCTCCACCGAGAATCCTGCCGATGTCGGGTCACGTGGTTTACTCCCTACCGACTTGTGCCAATGTTCTTTATGGTGGGCGGCTTCACCAACCTTGTATCGGTTTTTCGAAAACTACAGTCCATATATTCTGCCTTTAGATATTACTGAAGTTCTCACTAAACAACGCTCTATTGTTTTATCCGATGTCGTAACATGCTCTTGGATTCAATCAATTCTAGAAAATCACTCTTCCTTTCCATTTATTACGCGCATTGTTGCTTGGATTCTCCGTTTTCGTCATAATCTACGTCACCCACTCGAAAGGTACTCCGAACCTTTGTCATCTTCTGAGTTGCACAATGCCCTTTGCTTGCGTATACTCAACAATCTTATTTTGCTATCGAGCTTGAAGCCATTCATTCCGGATCCCCTTTAAAAAAGAGTTTTTGCAAATTGTCCCCTTTTATTCGTGATGGAATCTTGCGCGTCGGAGGTCGCCTGGCTCACGCGCCTTTGTCCTCTGACCGTAAATTTCCCTCTTTGTTACCTAGCAAAAATCGATTCACTGATCTGTATGTTACTTACGTTCATTTAAAATACCTCCACGCAGGTGCTCAAATGGTCCATTTTCTCGTCAGTCAGCACTTCTGGATTATTTCTGGAAGGCAATCTATCCGTCGTATTTTGAGTCACTGTCTAACGTGTTGGAAGACCAATCCGGTCGCATTGCAACCTCCCATGGGCAACCTGCCTTTATGACGAGTTACTCAAGTCAAACCTATTTTGTTGTTCGGGCGTCGACTACGCTGGTCCCTTTTCTAGTACTATGTCTCGACTACGGGGCGCTAAAGTTTTCAAATCATATTTATGTCTTTTTATTTGTATGGCTACCAAGACGCTGCACCTTGAAGTCGTATCTGACTTGTCAACGGACGCTTTTCCAGCGGCTCTGCGCCGATTAATTGCCAGGCGTGGCCGTTGTGATCACCTCTATAGTGATTGTAACACAAATTTTGTGGGTGCTCATAAACAGTTAATTCATCTCGCCAAGCTTGCTGCTTCTAAGGACCATATCTCGTGGCATTTTATACCGCCAGCTTCACCTCATTCTGGTGGCTTATGGGAAGCGGGAGTGAAATCTGTTAAGACCTTGCTACTACGTACTATTGGCGAGCAAGTGTTAACTTTTGAAGAGTTGGCTACTGTCTTTATCCAAATTGAGGCCATCTTGAACTCACGTCCCCTCACAACTTTGAGCACTGACCCCAATGATTTGAGCTGTCTTACACCCGGTCATTTTTTAATTGTGGCACCTTTAACCGCCATCCCGTAGCCCGCACTTTCGCAACTACCGCTTAACCGCCTCTCTCGCTGGCAATTGCTCCAGCGAATTCAACAAGATTTTTGGTCCCGTTGGTCCAAAGAATACTTACACTCAATATAATAGCGCTCAAAGTGGCACACCCCATCTTCTTAAATTGAGTTAGACACCTTAGTGTTGATTAAGGTTGCTAATGTTCCCCCCCTTCGTTGGTCCCTCGGCCGTGTTGTCGCTGTGCATCCTGGGATAGATGGAGTTGTTAGGGTGGTCACACTTAAAGCCGCACATGGTGAGCTGAAGCGTCTTGTGTCAAAGCTCAGCCCTTTGCCCTCAATGTAGAAAAAAAAATTCTTTTTTTTTCTTTTGTTTATGTAGATCCTTTTTTTTCTTTTTTCGCTTTTTTTGCTTGGTCATTCCGCTCCCCCCCCCCGCCTTATAATTATTTTTTCTTTTAAATGCCTTGCATTTTGGTGGGCGGTATGTTCTGTTTATATTGTAAATAATTTATAGCTACATTTTATTTTCTATTGAGTTTGTTGATTATTTACGTCCGCCTCGGGATATTTAAATTTGTTAGAGTAAAATTTCCATGGTTTACTCGAAGCACGCGCCAACAAGTGCCGCAAGTGAAAAATGTTGTTATTCCGCATGTGCAAGAACACAGTGTAGTAACTGGAAAATCCACGAAACCAGAGAATCGTAGAACAAATTAATTAAATGAACCGCTTTTCTTCAGAACACCGCTATCGTCATAAATGTGCTTCACTACACCCGCCAAAGAGAAAAGTCGTTTTTTGTTTACATCGTTTTTGTCGTTGACACGGCTTCGTGAACAACAGGTGAGTGCTTTTAGTAAACGCTTGATTTGCTTAAAACCATTAATTATATTCAATATTTTACACCCTCTCTACATAAACATGTTTTCATTTCATTATAAAGTTCAATAAATTCTTACGTCCTTAGAATTCATAAAAATGCACACGAAAAAGCACTAAATGGCAAAACATCTCAAATAAACACAACAAAATTTTTATAAAAATCAGTTACCCGGAAACCATCACACCGCATGCATTTGCAATCCAGCCATCGATGATGTTGCCCTCGACAATGACTATGAGTTTTGAAACCGCTCCCAAGTTGGGTCACATCATTCCAGTCAGTACGCAGCTATCCAAATCTCTTTAACTAACCATTGATTGTGTATCCAAACTTCCTAAACTCCTCTACTGTTCCATATACCATCAGAAAATCACTACTCGATGCATGCTCAATCGCTAATCCAACTTAGGACGCCTTGCAAGCCCAACAACCAAAGTAACAGTAGTCTGTACTTACATGACTCTGATAAGTTTCGCCTTTATTTCAAAACATACTTCATAATTTTCAAAACAACAAGTACTAAAGCACACCAACTTGTGTGTATTTATAAATAACAACTTTTGAAAAGCACTCAATAATATTGACTACTACTGGTCTTAACGTCGATGACGAGCGAAGAGA
This sequence comes from Platerodrilus igneus, assembly GCA_036346225.1. Taxonomy (NCBI): domain Eukaryota; kingdom Metazoa; phylum Arthropoda; class Insecta; order Coleoptera; family Lycidae; genus Platerodrilus; species Platerodrilus igneus. Next base: position 6,526,308 of record JARFIW010001303.1, read on the forward strand.
GCCTCACATAGACCCAAAAGTACCGCCCTGTTGTTTAATTGTCTCACAATTCCACCTCACATAAACAAGCTTTCTTGGTAATCTCCTAACCGTTGCCACACTTCTCAAAACCCAAATCTCAACCGAAACAAAATTCTAAAACTCCCCAGTTGGCCTTCCATAATTCTTTGTAATCTTGTTAACAACATCAACGGTCTCTTAAAATCCAGGAACTTTAACGCTCGTACACAACAAATTACCACGAAAGAAAGTAACTTCTAACCGTCCAACGGCTGTTCCGCTTCCCCGAAAACTAGCCTCGACTGATATCGATTCTTATTAGATTCACGCCTCACATGTAAGACGAACTTAGCCTCCTCTCCCTCTATCTCACATAGAACATTTTCCCTCTCAAGCTTCGTTTACGAATCCCACTCACATATGAACCCTCTCTTAATCCCAGACTGTCGCGCGTCTCCGTTCTACTTGTGACGTCCAATTACCTTTCTCAATTTCTCTCCCCATTTAAATCGATATCTTATACAAACATCTTCTAACTCACTCTTGCTTATAGCCTCAAATCTATCCTTGTTCCCTCGTTAGTTACCAAGTCTATCCGATACCTGACATTTGCATCTCCCTCTTTTATTTGTTAAAAACAATTTTTCCTTGTTTTCATATCGCTCCCTGCCTGCTTTAACGTCCACTTGCATTATTAGAAAATATTGTTGTTCTTATGAGGTTGTTGACAAAGCCCCCCATCCTTGAAATAATCATTACCACAGAACGTGCCTGTCGTAACCGCCGAGTTTCGTTTATAGAAGACCCTTCCAAACTTAGAAACTATTTCTTTCTACCAACCACGTGTTTTTAAATGCTATCTTATGCTAAATTCTCCCCTATCTATATATATATATATATATATATATATAAATATTTTAAGTAGTTTTTTACACAAGGTAATTTGATAAGTTGTAATTATATATATATATATATATATATATATATATATATATATATATATATATTTCTGCGTATCATACCTTGGTGAAACTCCCTCAAATTTTTAAAGTTGTTACAAAATTTTCCACCTACCTGAAATAGAAACCCTACCACCTAGACTTGCAATTCATACCACCCTACACCAATATCCTCGGAAGCTGCCTTCCACTTCGGACGCCAAAACCTCCAGCTTCCTCAGGAATATTCGCCACGGCTGCTCACTCGTTCCCTGAAAATCCTATCCTACTAAAAATAAAGTTGACATATCCAATTATTATTTAAATTTTCAATTTACACTCCTCATGTATTTCAATATATAACAAATATTATCAATTTTGAAAATAAATTTCATTTTTAAATAAAATAATTTTGAAATTTTATTACATAAATCATGACCAAAAAGCAACTGGGCTTATTCCCAAATTTTACTCTAAACCCCAGGTCTAGTACGAGCTCATAATAAAAACCTTCCTTTATCTATGTGCTGACTATGGCACTTAAATTACTAAAAACCCTTTTACTTTTCACAAAAAGCTAAAATCACATATTCATGTGATACCATTAAAATATTACATAAATAATTTTTCATCTAGTCTTTTCAAGGTAAATCATCAATTAAAATGTCCTTACATTATAATAAATAGACAAAAATCACCAAATTGTCACCCACAAAATCACACAAAAAACAAAAGTTTTATAAAGGTAGAGTTACCTGGATTTGTTTGCGTCACCAGCTCTCTACTTGGACACCATCTCCTACGTGATCGTCCCTCTCGACTGCCCGTTCAAATACAATCTCCAGGTGTCCTCTCACCATCCGGAACAAACCGCTTCTAACCAGATTCCTCCATGTACGGTACTACCATGCTCCCGTACACCTGCTACTGGTCCATCCATCAACTCGATAGGTACCCAGAGTGCACACACCGCCTCCAATCACAAGTACTAAAATTGTACTTACTTGATGTTTAATTGCAATTATTTACTGCATTTTTGTTTGTTTCAGACTTGCCAAAATACCTGTGCACCCACTTGTGCTAATTAAATTTTTATAAAATCTAATCTTTACTTAATTACTTTTGTAAGTAGCTTGGTTGGCGATCGAAGGTATAAGAGAGAGCCTCCACCACCTTCTTCTGGTTTAATAAACTTCAAAAACCACTTCCTTGCATCTATTTTCAATACCTCTATAACACTTTTCTTGGTAACACAGCACGAACAACACAACGGTCGCTCAATTCCACAAAACATGCAATTATCCTTTAGATATTCTTGGTACAATTTGCTACCCGTCCATGAAATCTTAGAATTTCTAACCCCAAACAAGTGCTGTTGGAGTTTCCTAAATTATTTCGTATTCGTAAAATCTTCTTTATTTTCAATAAGATTAATTACGTTCAAAAATGCTCTATTATTATTTCTTAGAGCATATTAATGTTCAATTCTATGTAATAGCCTGCCCTACAGGCAGGAAGATAACCTTGAGCACGTGCAGCGCTCACCTGCCTTGGTTTTAATAGACAAACAACAGAGTTTTGCTTCAACTTTCCTAGTTTACAGACGTATTCGCGCGGGCTGTTGTTATTCTATATGCTAAAACGCTGTTCTAAATTATTTCTAGTGTGCAAAATTGTAATGAATCGTTCCTATCGTAATAGTTATTGATTAACTGAAATACGAGGCGATTATTATGCGTAATAATTTCTATTCTCTCAACACAGGTGCGTGTCTTTTCCGGATGCATGTAAATTTCTTACTATCGTCCAAGTTATTGATTCTTTCGGTTATAATAGTAAATAATAACCATTTTCTTAATCTGGTATCACGACAAGTTATCTCGTGCTTGCGTGGTATTAATGCAATGACCCTTTCCATTGACGTATCATACAAAATACGTTAGTGAACTTGATACGCGGCATATGTATTATGAATTCCTAATAGTGTGATAAAAGTATTATGTTTATACAAGTTCGAATAATTCAGAAATTTAATATACTGTAAATTGTGCTTTTCGCTGTATTTCTAATTCTTATTGACGTTATAATATATGATCCTCTTACTACACGGTGTACGATTAATTGTTTAATTTACTCACTCTATATAGTTCACCAGATTATCGTTGTGAGTTGTTATATTGCAATAGTGTTCATTTTCTAAATCTCGGTCCTTCGTATCTTCGCATTTCTTCCACTAGTGTCCCCTCGACGATTACAGTTCACTGCTCCGGGAGGTGGAACTTCAGGGGTGCCTACTTGCTCCACCTTCCTGAGTTTCCCGCTCATAAAGTGGTCCTTCAGAGACGGATTTCCTGGATATTCCTGGAAGCCAGCCTTTCTATTGGAAAGAAGACACTAGTTCCTGAACACACATTGTCAAGTTCGCCTAGATTTCTGGAAGATTCCTGGAAACTCAACAAGCAGCGATTAATTGGGTGAGCTTATTCCATTTTACTTGTCTTATCTCTTAAACTGTTGTGCAAAAGTGCATGATTTTCTATAAACATTAATGTCTAAAAATTCAATATGAGCTTAGAAAATTTAAAAAAGTCTAGAGCCTCGGTCAAAGGCTCCTTTACACGAATAGAGTCGTGGTTCGCTCAAAGTGCGGACACTTGTAACACACCACTCGAATTTGAAATCAGATTGCAACGGGTGCATTCTTTGTTTAATTCATACGAAAAAGTTCAAGATGAAATAGAAATTCTCTGTTCGGAAGAAGTTCTTGACGTAGAAGACAGATCCGTCATAGAAGACAAATATTTCTCTCTAGCAAGCAATATTACTCAATGTATTGCCAATTTAAGAAGAAAGCAAACGGAAGCCATTGAAAATCAAGATGATAGTTTTCAATCCTCTTTAAGTAATCCTCAATCAACGGCAGTCAAGTTGCCGGAAATCAAAATTCAAACTTTTCGGGAGATATAAAAGAATTTGAATCCTTTTATCAACTTTTCGATGCTCTTATAATAAAAAATTCTCAATTATCAAACATTCAGCGCTTAGTATATCTTAAAAGTTATTTAAAAAATGAACCTTTGCATTTAATTGACTCCTTGCCAATTACAAATGAAAATTTCCATATCGCTTTAAATATTTTGAAAAGTAGATTTGAAAACAAATTTGTTATAGTCAATTCTCATTTATCAGCAATGTTAGAATCTCCAATCATGACAAAATGTAAGTCAAGTTCACTGCGTGAATTCGCAGCTACCATTCAGAAAAATATTCAATCTCTCAAAATTTAAATTTTTCTTACGAAGATTTATGGAATATTATTTTAATATTTCTTTTTCAAAAAGTTGGATTTCAATACAAAACGTGCTTATGAAATGGAAAGAGATCATTCTATAATTCCCAATTTGGAAAATTTTATAAAATTCTTAGAAAAAGGAGTTCTGTCTTAGAAAATATTGATGTTGCAAGTCCCAAATTGCAAAGAAAATCAATTTCTGTTTATCACTCTGCTCCAGTTGCCAATCACGAAAAATTCCAACAAGTTCTTAAGTGTTCCTTTTGCAAAAAGCAGGTCATAGAATCTACACCTGTATTTCCTTCAAAAATCTAAGATATCAAGAAAAAGTTGACTACGTTAAATCGAATAAGTTGTGCTTTAACTGCTTAGGCAAGCACAATATTGCAAATTGTTCTTCTACCCAAAAATGTTCTTTTTGTTCTAAATCGCATAATTCTTTGTTACACATAGACAAAGGATTGGGCGATCAATCTCTTCCGATTACAAGTTCTAGTTATAAAAGTAACTTCTCTCCTAAATCTAATTTCCAAAATAAAAATTCACAAACAAACAAGAAAGTTCCGAGTTCGCAAAATGATGATTCCTTCGCACAACAAGAAAATGCTTGTGCACCAATTTCTAAAGACGATGCTAAGCATATGTCTAATTTGATTACCCTTTCAGCCCATTCGGTAAAATATTGCCATGTCCTCCTAGCTACAGCCAAAGTAACTCTCTGCTCTAAATACGGAGAAATTATTTCGGCCAAGCTGTTGTTTGATACTGGTAGTCAAAACTCATTTATCACACAAAAATTAGCTGATCAACTACCCTGTAAAACTCACAACACAACTATGAATATTTCTGGCATCAACGAAAGCTCTACTATCGCCGATAAATTGGTGAATATTAAAATATTCTCTAACAAAGATCTAAGTAAATCCTTCAAAATAACTTGTGCTGTTTTACCTAATATAACATGCAAGCTTCCTCAAACTCAGATAATGAATGACAAAATAGAAATACCTAAAAATATTTTCTTAGCTGACGACGAATATCACATGCCGTCAGAAATTGACATTTTGATAGGTCTAGATTGCTACTATGATATAATTCTTGAAAATATCATTAAACTAGGTAAAAATCTTCCTGTTTTACAAGAGTCCCACTTGGGATGGATTGTAGCAGGTACAGTCTCAAAAAACTACACTCATTCTAATATGTCTCTGTCTGAAAACGAAAATTCAGATAAGTCAAAATTTTCCTTTCTTGCGACTTCAAAAGTTGATTGTTTTCTAAAAAAATTCTGGGAAATGGAAGACATTTCCGAAATATCTATTCCTTCTGAAGAACACCAATTATCCGAACACATTTTACTTCTACAACAAAATATTAGAAAACGGCAGATTTCAGGTAGATATACCACTAAAATCTTCGTCAGAGCCTAGCAAGCTCGGTGATTCCTTTACCATTGCTAAAAACGCTTTTGAGTTTAGAAAAAGACTCCAAAAATAGTACTTTATTTCATGAATATAAAATTTCCTTCAAGAGTATGTCTCTCTTGGACATGCTAAATATGTTCCTTAGTATTGCAAAACTGCAAACTAGAAAATAAATATTTCATTCCTCATTTGTGTGTTATTCGTGAAGGTAGCACATCTACTAAACTACGCGTTGTGTATGACGCAAGTTGTAAAACTTCTTCTGGTTACTCCTTAAATGACATCTCTCTTAAGGGTTACCAAGTTCATCCGGATTTATTCGACATTCTTTGTAGATTTAGAATGTTCCCTTTGTCTTCACCACTGACATACAGAAAATGTTTAGACAAATTTTAATCAATCCCGAACAAACGTTCTTACAAAATATCCTCTGGCGTGAAAACCCTGAGGATGATCTGAAATGTATTCAGTTAGACACTGTTACCTACGGCACTAACAGTGCCCCTTTCTCGCATCTCGAGTGCTTAAAGAAATAGCATCTTTGAGTAAAATGAATTTCCACTTGCTTCGGAAGCAATTTCTTCTCAATTTTATATGGATGACGGTTTGTGTGGCGCGCAAAATTTAGACATTCTTTTCAAACTTCACACTGAGTTAAACTCCGTTCTGAAGAAGCATGGGTTTGAGCTTCACAAATATTGTTCTAATTCCAAAACTTTTCTAAAAATATCGCTAAAAATGCGATTTTTGGACTACGACATTAATTTGCAAGATGCTCCAAATAAAGTTTTAGGGCTAAATGGAACCCTATTTCTGATTCTCTTTACATTTCCACAACAGAAAATAAGCAAATCTTCCCACTTACCAAAAGAAAAATTCTGTCAGCAATAGCCCAGTGCTATGACCCTCTTGGGTTAATAAATCCTGTTATAGTAAAGGGTAAAATATTAATACAAAAGTTGTGGATTCTTAAACTGGACTGGGACACAATTATCTCAGATTCAAAATGCTCGACGAATTTAACAATTTCTACAAAAATCTTTCATTACTGAAGGAACAAAACATTCCAAGGTTCTATTTCTTAAATAAAACCATTTCAAAAACTGAACTTCATGGCTTTGCTGATGCAAGCTTAGCCGCATACGGTGGCTGTGTGTATGTACGTGCTATATATGCAGACGGCACCATTTCCTCTAAGTTAATTTCTTCCAAGTCAAGGGTAGCTCCTGTTAAAACAATTACACTTCCTAGACTTGAGCTTTGTGCTATGCTCCTTCTTTCAAAACTCGTAAGATTACTATTAAAAATTTTCAAAAATAAAATAAATTTTGACTCGGTAAATTTGTGGACTGACTCATTAATAGCCTTAGCCTGGAGTAAAAGTCACGCCAGCAGATGGTCTATTTTTGTTTCACATCGTGTTTCTCAAATACAAGAAACAACTTCTGATTTTAAGTGGCGACACGTAAAATCGTCCGAAAATGCAGCCGATCCTTTATCACGAGGCTTGTCTGTCCGCGAGATTCTTAGTAATGATTCGTGGTGGCAAGGTCCTAAGTTTTTGTTAAATCCTTGTCTAGATCTACCAGTAGATAAATCTCTAATTACCTTAGAATTGCCTGAAGAAAGAAAATCGCATCTTGTGACTCACGATGATTCACAACTCCTAACTTACATTGAAGAAACTTTCTTGCGTTTTTCTAATTTCTCTCGTTTGTTACGCACCTATGCGTACATATTTCGTTTTATTGATATTGCCAAAGGCAATCGAATCTCCGGTGCCCTAACACCTCAAGAACTAGAGGTATCATTACAGTTCATTATTAAACAAACACAAAATAAATATTTCTCAAAAGAACTGTCGGAACTCTCAAAAAATAAGCAACTGTCAAATAAACAGTTGCATTCTTTGTCTCCATTTTTAGATTCCACTGGACTTCTACGAGTTGGCGGTCGTCTAGGAAACGCTAGCATTTCTTATCAACAAAAACATCCATTACTAATGCCTTCCAAAAATCAAATAACCAAATTGATTCTTATGTATGAGCATAAGCGTTTAGGACACGCAGGTGCTCAAACAACCCTATCAAACGTTCGGCTGAGATTTTGGCCACTTAATGGTTTACGAGAAACCAAAGGGCTAATTCGAAATTGTATTACTTGTTTCAGATTTAGCAATCAGTTTTCTAAACAAATAATGGCAGACCTCCCTCAAGACAGAGTCAATGTTGCGAGGCCCTTTCACAAATCAGGTGTCGACTTCGGTGGCCCCTTTCTCTTAAAATCTTCTGGGCTGCGTAAAGCTCCCAAAATAAAAGCCTATATAGCAATATTCGTTTGTATGGCTACAAAAGCTGTACATATCGAAGTAGTTACAAGTCTATCTACTGAATCCTTTTTATCTACATTAAAAAGATTTATTTCGCGACGTGGAAATCCGTCAACAATCTATAGCGATCACGCTACAAATTTCTCAGGTGCAAAAAACCAACTCAAAGATCTTTATGATTTTTTCAAAAATAAAAATAATTCTCTGATTATTTCTAATTTTCTTTCTCAAAATGAAACCTCATGGAAATTTATCCCTCCAAAATCCCTCATTGGGGTGGTATATGGGAATCCGCCATAAAGGTGCGAAATACCACATGAAAAGAATCATAGGTAACCAAAGTTTCACCTATGAAGAATTTCTAACAATATTATGTCAAATAGAGGCTATAATGAACTCTAGACCTCTAAGCCCCTTATCTAATGATGCTTCTGATTTGAGCTGTTTAACCCCTGGACATTTTTTAATTGGTTCTGCATTAACTTCTTATCCAGAAAAAGATGTCTCAAATATTTCTGAAAATAGACTTTCACTTTATCAAAAGATATCACAGATTCAGCAAATCTTCTGGAAACGTTGGTCTGTAGAGTATCTCAATCGTTTGCAAAATAAACCAAAATGGTTTGAAGAAAAAGAAAACTTAAAGGAAAATGACCTAGTGTTAGTCAAAGAAGATGACACTCCTCCTCTTCAATGGGTTCTCGCCCGTGTCTTAGCGACAATTCCTGGCTGCGACGGAAAAGTTCGTGCTGTCAAAATTCATACAACAACTGGCGACTACATAAGACCAATAACTAAATTGTGTCTTTTGCCAAATCAAATTCATTTTCAAGTCAAGATTCGACTCGTGATCCCTGATCCGGCTCGAATGAACAAAACATTTTCTTCTTTCTTCCTCCTTCGTTGCTCTCCTTTCTGTTCTGGTTTCTTTTCTTGTTGAAGCGTAGCTTCAACGCGGGGAGTATGTTGGAGTTTCCTAAATTATTTCGTATTCGTAAAATCTTCTTTATTTTCAATAAGATTAATTACGTTCAAAAATGCTCTATTATTATTTCTTAGAGCATATTAATGTTCAATTCTATGTAATAGCCTGCCCTACAGGCAGGAAGATAACCTTGAGCACGTGCAGCGCTCACCTGCCTGGGTTTTAATAGACAAACAACAGAGTTTTGCTTCAACTTTCCTAGTTTACAGACGTATTCGCGCGGGCTGTTGTTATTCTATATGCTAAAACGCTGTTCTAAATTATTTCTAGTGTGCAAAATTGTAATGAATCGTTTCTATCGTAATAGTTATTGATTAACTGAAATACGAGGCGATTATTATGCGTAATAATTTCTATTCTCTCAACACAGGTGCGTGTCTTTTCCGGATGCATGTAAATTTCTTACTATCGTCCAAGTTATTGATTCTTTCGGTTATAATAGTAAATAATAACCATTTTTCTTAATCTGGTATCACGACAAGTTATCTCGTGCTTGCGTGGTATTAATGCAATGACCCTTTCCATTGACGTATCATACAAAATACGTTAGTGAACTTGATACGCGGCATATGTATTATGAATTCCTAATAGTGTGATAAAAGTATTATGTTTATACAAGTTCGAATAATTCAGAAATTTAATATACTGTAAATTGTGCTTTTCGCTGTATTTCTAATTCTTATTGACGTTATAATATATGATCCTCTTACTACACGGTGTACGATTAATTGTTTAATTTACTCACTCTATATAGTTCACCAGATTATCGTTGTGAGTTGTTATATTGCAATAGTGTTCATTTTCTAAATCTCGGTCCTTCGTATCTTCGCATTTCTTCCACTAGTGTCCCCCTCGACGATTACAGTTCACTGCTCCGGGAGGTGGAACTTCAGGGGTGCCTACTTCGCTCCACCTTCCCTGAGTTTCCCGCTCAAGTGCTTTATGCAGAAATCCTTATTAAAAATTTTCAACCGGCGCTACCTTCCACAAAAACCGGATAACTGTCGTTTTGCTTTAGCCTCTCAAATACGCCTCCTGTGTACGTGCATATCTCTCATTTCATTCCAACTTGTATTCAAAATCTCCCGTTTTATGTTATTTCTGGTTGTTGTTCCCCCGCTATTCACAAGCTCTGTTTTACCTAACCGATCGATATCCTAGTCTACCCCACTTTTGCTTACCTAATCTAACAGTCGTACTCTGTTTGTAAAACGACCCCAGATTTCTTATTCCTTTTCCACTCAATATCTTCCGAAAACATAACGCATCTTTGTTCTCCTCGTTAGCCTCTAACTTTCTTGTCTAGCATGCGTTTCAAAGTCAACGTTCACTAAACACATGCTATTCTTCTTCCTTTACTACATCATGTAAACTATAGTCTTTCCCTTTATGTTGATCTGTCTTCGTACGTGCAATATAGATCTGTGGTTGTCCCTCAACTATCTATTTCCAGTAATTTTAATACTTGTTGACGAGCTTTTATGCTCGTTATCTGTTTACAATGTTAACCTTTCTAGAATTTATAACACGTGCACAGGCTCGAATAAACAACTGCCTCTTAGAATATGCTATACTAACTAAACCTTCTTCTTAATATTAATCAATATTAACTAATATTAATTAATATTTACAGTGAAATTTTACCACTATATACAACTAACCCTAATGTTTAATGATAATTGGTCAAATGTTATCCAATCATTCTCAAAAATGTTTCAAACTTTGCGTGGTCCTTTTATATATTCTTTACTTTGCAATAACTACATATTTGAGTTTGCTAATGCCTAGACTTTTATGCAAAGCCAAATGATCATTTCAAATCGGTGGCGTAATTGGTAAATGCATGGTTTCGGCAAAACCAAGATACAGGTTCAAGTCCTGTCCAAGACCTTATATTTTTCTTCTTTCAATTACTAGCTCGATTTGAAATGATCATTTGGGCTTTGCATAAAAGTCTAAGTTATTATTTCATCTTATTAATTGCAATACAATAGTATTTATCAACTTACCTTGTGTAATTAACTAATTAAAATATTTATATATATATATATATATATATTGCTGTGATAAGGGGTTGTCTAGGGATGTATTGAGTCGTAAGGGTCGCATAGTAACTGTAAATAGCAATAGAAATCAGAAAACTGTATATGGACCGCAATGAACTTTAATCTATGCCAGTAAGCATATCTTTCAATAAGAGAACACGTATTCAGCCGAGAAATAATTATACATGTAATTAAATTACGTCGAGAAGCGTTTATAAAATAGATAGGCATAAGATAAGATAAAACCTAGTAAATCTTCATGCAATTACGCTTGTAAGAAAGAAGGAATAATAAAGCGCTTTAATCAGAAACGTACTTTCGAAGATAAATTTTAAATAGAGACAGAAACGAAAACATCACTCATATTACATCAGTTATTTTGTTCCATTCTCCAAAAGCTTTATCTACACAAAACAACAGACATAAGCTAAAGTAAAGTCCAACAGCAATAACAAAACAGGCGGTCAAAGATCGTACAATAATGCAAATTACCAGTATGAGATGTAACTTCAGAATAGTTTCGTCAGAAATCAACTTGAAAACTGCTAGGAATATCCAAAACAAACATGATTGGTGACAACACTTTGTAAGGCTGTTTGAACAAACCAATCCAAATGTAGATAGCAAAAGCTGTATAACGTCCAGAGTTGCTAAGAAAGGGAGTCTCAATTTGAAGCACGTCGAACTTACAACACTCTGACTCGAATATTTACGCGAGTTATGTATCCCCCAATTACCTATATATATTGATATATTGAATCTAATAACAATTATTAGAAATTATTAAGTAAAAGTATAAGTTCAATGCAACATTGTAACACAAGGATAACCCAGAGAGGTTATCGACAGTTCATGAGAACGGAATGCAACTTTGCATCCGTGAGGGCAGTGATACTGCAGGTGGCAGGTCACAGGCGGTCAACAGACCGCAATTACTTAGAATTAAGTTGTTACATTGTAATAAAGTGTACAATAAGGAGAAACGCAGACATGAGATCTGCAAGTTCTCACAGCCGTGTGAGGGCAGGTTATTATAAAGGCCCGGGAGCTCAATGCCCGGCAGTCAGTCTTCAAACTCCATACTTCGTTGTTTGAGCTACTCAACCGAGTCAGTCTTCGAACTCCATACTTCGTTGTTCAAGCTACTCACTAGTACAATAATTATTTTTAGTATTATGTACAAGTTATCCAAATTTTAACTAATAAAAATATTGTTAAAGTTTCAAAGTGTTTTTAAAAAACCAGCTCCAAAGGCCCGAACTTTAACTGGCGCAGTCGTAACGGATGTCAAAAGGGCACTGAAAATCCAAAATCGGAAGATTGGTGACCAAGAATTTTATTCGAAATTTTGGCAGAACCCAAACCAAGTTGGAGGAAGAACAAGCATAGTCTGAATCCAGCAACAAACCAAGTTGGACAAGGAACAAAAATCGTCTAAGGCCAACAAACAAACCAAGGTGGACAAGATACAGAATCGATCGAACCCACCAAAGAAACAGATGAAATTAATGTAAGTTCATTTCCATAATTTTATTTCAAACCAAAAACTATCATTGATATATGCTAGTATTATAACTATTGAGTACCATTTATATTTACTGTTTATGAATTGTATTTTTATGAATATTTTTTTTTTGAAAATAGTTCAAAGTGAATTATTTCAAAAAAAACGAGACCTTATTTTAAGAAAGTATTAACTTATGAGACAAATGTTAAAGAGATAAATTTTTTCTTTAAAAAGCAAATAAAACTTGTATTTTAAAAGAAATTTTCTTTTAAAATAAATAAGAATTAAATTTAAAAGAAATCCTTACCATAATTAATAGAACGAACTCAAAATAATCCAAAAAAAAACGGGCGCACATTCACTAACACCAAATAATTACCGCAATTCAACGCACGTTTATAAACCGGCAAACTAGAAACACAGAACGCAATTTAATTTCAAAGCTAATTCGAACAAGCAGTACAGAACGTTTAATTAAACCATTGACCTCTATAATACTGAATAAATCACAAGAACATTCTGCATTAACTAAAAATACCGTAACTTAAAACCTAAGAAAACAAAGCTCGCATCTTTTATACACTTAGAACATCAGAGAAGTGCAATAACTTTCAACTTTCAGTACTAAAGTATAGCTTAACAACGCAATATCATTATTAAAATCGCTTTCAGAATCCTTGCACTGTACTAAAGAAATAACTTTCAACTTTCAGTATAATTTCAATTTGCATCATACGTAATAAATCCATCACGGAATTATAGAAGCGCATGAAAATTACACCACAACACTCTATAAATAATTTGCAGTACAAAATCAGCATTATAAAGTGCAGTAAAACGGTCATCATAAGAAGCTTTAATTAAAACGCTGAAAACCTACATTACGGAGAGATTCAATTACCAACAAGCATTATAATATCAAGAGATCTAAAAATAAATAGACGTAACACTTTACGCAAGCACGGAAAGTAAATTATCTAATTCCTATAAACTAACACCTGTGAGTGCAATTAACTCAACGTACGTGACAAAGTAACAAAGATTACATTCTTAAGTATTCAATTTCAACCATGAAGTACAGGAGTAATCAACCTTAAGTTATAAGTAGAACACAAGACAGACGAACTGTACGTTTACGCAACTCAGTAAAACCCACGGAAAGAGTATTAATTAACAGAATTTAACCAAAACAAAGCCAAGTGAGAATAAATCCATCCATTTAAGATTCCTTAAGAAACAGGAACTCAAGACGAACTAAAAGCTGCATAAAAACAATTAATCCAAGACTACGGTAATAAATTCAACATTATTGAATACAAATCTCGTGAATACGTCACCGCACTGTGTAATTAAAAATAAATAAACAACGACTACGATTTTAAAAATAACTCGACGCAATATAAACTTAAAATTAATAAATCTAATACTACAAGTACAAAATTAATCTCAAATTCCTACCAAATTTTTATCCACCCAATCCAAACTGAAAAATTAACAAATCCTAACTAAAAAATAACGCCGAAAAAAAAAACGAAATAAACCTCAACCTTTACCAAAATTTTATTTACCTAATCTAATTGAAAAATTAACAAACCAAAACCGAAGTTAACGTTTCAAATAGCTAAATCAACATCAATTTTTACAAAACTCTAAGTTATCCAATCTAAAAAGGAAAATTTAAAAAACCAAAGCAAAAAATAACGTCATAAAAAATTCGAAATTACTTAATCCAAAAAAAAATTAATACATCCAAAGCATAATTAACGTTACAAATAGAAAATCAACCCCAATTTTTACAAAATTTGAAATTTCACAACCCAAACGGAAAATTAATAAATCCGAAGCAAAAGTAACAATACAAATAGCGAAATAAAGCTTAATTCAAAAAAAAAAAATTTTTTTTTTTAATTTTCCAAAAATCGAAAACAACCCTTAACCAACATGAGTAACACAGACTTACGTCTCTATTTAGAGACAATACAGACGTTTGATGGCACGCAGGCCCATCTCTCGAATTTCATTGGAGCATGTGAAATGTTCCTAAAAACCTTTTACAAACCCGGAGATGACGCAAGAAATTCATTGCTTATACGCTTAGTAATAAGTAAACTAGCCGGAAGGGCACTAACATTAATCGCCAGTAGGGACGACTTATCGGAATGGGACCAGTTTAAACAGCTACTAATTGCATATTTCGGGGACCAACGTAATATAAAATGCCTGGTACGAGACCTAATAAACCTTAGAATGGAACACAATCAATCCCCCTACCAATTCGGAATGAAATGCCAAGACGTGAGAAGTTTAATTTTAACAAAATTAAAAATCGAAGAACCCGATCAAAACGTTAGACATTTAAAAACAAAAATGTACGACGAAATGGCACTAGACACATACATAAACGCTTTACCAGAACGATTATCGGACAAAATCAGATTCCAACGACCCCAAAATCTAGAGGAAGCTATGAGCCTAGTAATAGAAGAAGAAAATGTAATGTATTACCGCAACAGACTATACAACCCCAACGCAAATAAAAGTTATTCACCAACAAAAACTATACAAGCTACAAGACAAACAATCCCTCAACAAAAATTCACACCCTTTAACCCACAAACAAATCAACCACGAAGTAACAACCCAAGTTTTAACAATACCAATTTTAATAATCAATATAAACATTTTTCAAGACCAACATTCAACCCAACTTTTACGAAACCCGCATTCCAACCGAGATTCAATCAAAACCTAAACCAACAAAGACCAGTATTCAACGCAAACCCCAATAGAAATACACCAATGACTAATACTCATAACAACCCTAACAATTATTACAAACCAACACCAATGGACACCTCATCTGGTAACACCAGACAAAACACAAAAATAACACATATCCGACCAAACCATCATCAGAAACGTAATTTTACATCAGAACAACTATTCCATCAAGAAATAGAAAAATTTGACACTGACCAGAATAATTACATTGAGACACCTACGAACAATGAATCTAACCATGCAGAAACTTACGAACGTGACGAACAATACGAAACTTACGAGGAGTATGATGAAGAAAACTCAAATTCAAATTTTCAAATGGACCAATTCATAACCGACCAAACTTAATTAACTTAAATAATATAAATCACTTAGTATTACCATACATAGAAATACCCCACGCCAAATTCAAACTATTAATTGACACCGGATCATCAAAAACATTAATTAGCCCCAGAACCGTAACAAAACATTATTTAGATTATGTAGAAAGAGAACCATTCAAAATCAAAACAGCTCATCAAACAACACTACACCAATTCGTAGCCAATATACCCTTACCGAGAACATTTAATGTTAAAATGAAACATAAATTTTGTGTATTCGAATTTAACGATAAATATGACGGATTAATCGGAATGGATCTTCTAAGAAAATTAGGAGCCAACATTGACATTAAAAATCGCTTATTAAGAACAAAATACGGAAAAATCCCAATTAAAGTTCAAAACACACAAATTGAACAAAAATACACTATAGAACCCCGAACGGAAAGAAAAATAAAAATCCCAGTAAAATCTAACAAAAATTTAGGAATAATAAATCATATGACATTTCAACAAGGAGTAGAAACCCCAACTGCCTTAGTACAAATAAAAGATAACTTTGCAACCACAACAATATTAAATTCAAACGACTATCCCGTAGAAGTATCATTGACAGACCCAATTAACATAGAAGAACTAAATTTTAACGAAATGGAAATAGACGAGAATTTAGAAAATAACTACAACCCAATAGAACATGACGAAATGTTAAGAGAAAATTTAACTAACATCCGCTTCAATACCGACATCAATCAAGAAGAAGAAAGAGCAATTAAGAACTTATGTTTCGAATACCGAGACATATTCCATTGTGAAGGAATACCATTAACATTCACCAACACAGTAAAACATAATATCGAGTTAACAGACAATAAACCAATTTTACAAAAGCATACAGACTACCTCATGCAAGCCAAGAAGAAGCTGACAGACAAGTAACAGACTTATTAGACCAAGACATAATCCAGCACTCCAATTCACCATGGAGCAGCCCCGTGTTAATAGTACCTAAGAAATTAGACGCAACCGGAAAGAGAAAGTACAGAATGGTAATAGATTATAGAAAGTTAAACGAAAAACGGTAGATGACAAATATCCACTACCAAATATTACCGAAATTTTAGACAAATTAGGCAAATGCCAATATTTTACAACATTAGACCTAGCATCAGGATACCATCAGGTAGAGATGGAAGAAAAGACATATCAAAACAGCCTTCAGCACACCTAGAGGACATTACGAATACAACGAATGCCATTTGGACTAAAGAACGCACCCGCTACTTTCCAGAGAGTCATGGACAATATACTACGAGGAATACACAATGAGAAATGCCTTGTATACCTTGACGACATCATAGTTTATTCCACATCACTGGTAGAACACATAGAAAGATCGAAGGAAGTATTCGAAAGACTTAGACAAGCACATTTTAAAGTACAATTAGACAAAAGTGAATTTTTACAAAAACAAGTATCATTTTTAGGACATGTAATAACACCCCAAGGAGTAATGCCAAACCCAGACAAAACAAACGCAGTTCTAAATTACCCATTACCAAAAACAAACAAAGAAATCAAAGGATTTCTAGGACTTAGTGGTTACTACCGCAAATTCATTAAAGGTTACGCTCAGATAACCAAACCCCTGACAAATTGTTTAAAAAAGGGAAACAAAATTGAACACACCCCGGAATTTATTAAAGCAGTAGACAAAATTAAAAACATATTAACTAATCACCCTGTATTAGAATACCCAGACTTTACAAAACCATTTATACTGACGACAGACGCATCAAATGTAGCATTAGGCGCAGTATTGAGCCAAGGAAAAGTAGGTAGCGATAAACCTATCAGCTACGCATCCAGAACCCTAAATGAAACCGAACAAAATATAGCACTATAGAAAAAGAGTTATTAGCCATAATTTGGGCAACAAAATATTTTAGACCTTACTTATACGGAAGAAAATTTTACATATACACTGACCATAGACCACTAGTATGGTTATGCAAACTGAAAGAACCGAATTCAAAATTACAAAGATTGAGAATCAGACTCGAAGAGTATGATTACGAAATTATATACAAAAAGGGAATTTATAACAACAACGCAGACGCTTTAAGTAGAATTCAACTCAATGCATTAGAAACGGAATCCATTATAGGAAACGTAGACGAAGCAGAAATAAGGGAAGATCCAGACGAGATCGACACGATACATTCGACACAAAACGAAGAACCTAAAAACGCGATTAAAATTTTAAATGAAGCAATCGATATGAAACCCAACCAATTTATAATAACCGAAGTTTTAAATAACCCCAATCCAGTAAAATATACAAAAGTAGATAACAAAAAGATATATCAAATTCAAATAACTAAAGATGACAACGAGGAACAAATTATTAAAATTCTAAAAGAATACACCCCCGAGAAAAAACGATTTTATTTTTATTTCAACACCGAACATTTATACCATAGATTTTCAGAATTATACATTAAACTATTCAATAACTCTGGACCTGAACTCATCAGATGTACTAGAAAATTAATAACACTAGACGACCCTGACGAAATAAACGATGTAATTAGAAATCAACACGAAGGAAAAACCAACCATCGTGGAATTAACGAAACAATAAAACAACTTGTAAGACGTTATTATTTTAAAGACATGAAGGACTTGACCACAGATTTTATTAACCAATGCGAACTATGTGACAGAGCGAAATACGATAGGAAACCCCCAAAGATACCCTTAATGTTAACCAAAACACCCGACAAACCATTTCAAAAACTACATGCCGATACTCTAGTAGTAGAAGCTCAAAACTATCTAACAATTGTAGACGCATTTACAAAAATAGGCCAAGCAATACCAATCACATCCAAAAATAGCATTGACGTGACCCAAGGATTTTTACAATATTTCACATTTTACGGAACACCCGAATCAATCACTTTAGACAATGGTAGCGAATTTAAAAATGAGACAATACAAAACACTTTAGAACTTCACAAAATAAGAATTCATTTCATAACGGAAAACCACCCTGAATCAAACGGACTAATTGAACGACTACATTTAACCCTGCTAGAACAAATTCGATTATTAAGAATAAATTATAAAAAGGAACATATAACCAATTTAATGTCATACGCACTAATCGCCTATAATAACACAATTCACTCATCAACAAATTTTACACCCTTAGAATTAACATTAGGACATTCAGATTCACGAAATCCCTATGACATACACTACAATAAAGAAGTATATCAACAATATGCGAAAGATCACAAACAAAAACTAAAAATAACTTATGACAAAGTAAAAGATAAATTAGAAAACGACAAAGAACGTATCACCATAACCCGAAACAAAAATACCGACTCAAATAAATTTTCAATAGGACAAACCGTATATGAGAAAAACTTTCAAAGCAAGCGACATAAAACAGCACCAAGAAATTTAGGACCATTTAAAATTAAGAAAATATCAGATAAAAATATAGCAGTAGTAGACAACGGTAAAATAACGAAATACATTCATTTAAAAAACCTAAGACACCCTGTAATTTCAGATGGACAATCATCACCCTTACCGTCGACCTCCACCCAGGTAGAACGGACAACCAAGTAATAACAATAAATAAAGAACAACCCCGGTATACTACCAAATAAACTAGGCAGTATACAAAAATACAATATTTACTCAAATAATATCCAACCTTACTTTAACGCAACAACTTTTAGCAACATTAAGAATAACGAAATAATATTTAGAAATCTAGATAGTAGAAAGTAACAATTAATTATTATCATTTATTAACAAAGGTTACTAGCACATACCAAGTAATCATACCCAAAACCAAATTCCTATCCCTAAATGAACTGAGATATGGTTATACAAACGAAAAATGTACTGAAGTAACACCAAACCAATATTTATGTCAATCGATGACGACAACAACCATTCAAGAAGACAGCCCTTGTGAAGTACAACTATTAAAATTCTCAAATCATTACGAAAACTGTGAAACCAAACAAGTGCAAATAACTAATATGAAAATTCAAAAAGTTACAGATAACAAATGGATAGCCATTTTCCCAACAGAAGTAATAGCAACCATCCACTGCAACCAAGATGAAAATAACCAAGCATTAATCGGAAGCAAACTAATTACCCTCAAAGAAGATTGTTATGTGAAATTGAAAGATGAAGTTATCAGAGTTTATCAAGATCCCATAGCAACAAAGAAACTTGCAAACCTACCGGAACTACAGTTCAAGATACAACAAGAAGACGAAGAAATAAACAAGAAACCTATGAAGCTAGAGCATCTAGACTTAGACGATCTCAACCACGCCGTGAAATTAGTGGAAAGTTATAAAGAACAATTAAGTGAAATCAAAACGCCAAAGTTACATTATAATAATATAAGTGTTTGGACAATTGTATTAATCATTTTAATAATTTTGTAATCATGTATGTATTATACAAAATGTACCTTAGATATAAGAATGAAGGAAACAGTTCTAGATTTAAGGAAACAAAGAAAAAAGGAAACAATAAGTATACCCTTAGAAACAATGAATTTTAAATAATGTATTTTATGTATTTAAAAATTAAGAAAAACCTTAATTTTTCATTTACGGTGGAGGAGTTATGTATCCCCCAATTACCTATATATATTGATATATTGAATCTAATAACAATTATTAGAAATTATTAAGTAAAAGTATAAGTTCAATGCAACATTGTAACACAAGGATAACCCAGAGAGGTTATCGACAGTTCATGAGAACGGAATGCAACTTTGCATCCGTGAGGGCAGTGATACTGCAGGTGGCAGGTCACAGGCGGTCAACAGACCGCAATTACTTAGAATTAAGTTGTTACATTGTAATAAAGTGTACAATAAGGAGAAACGCAGACATGAGATCTGCAAGTTCTCACAGCCGTGTGAGGGGCAGGTTATTATAAAAGGCCCGGGAGCTCAATGCCCGGCAGTCAGTCTTCAAACTCCATACTTCGTTGTTTGAGCTACTCAACCGAGTCAGTCTTCGAACTCCATACTTCGTTGTTCAAGCTACTCACTAGTACAATAATTATTTTTAGTATTATGTACAAGTTATCCAAATTTTAACTAATAAAAATATTGTTAAAGTTTCAAAGTGTTTTTAAAAAACCAGCTCCAAAGGCCCGAACTTTAACTCGCGTCAAATAAAAAAGTTTTAAATTATATTATTGTGAAAAGTAGTGTTGTGTAATAATAGTTGATGACGAATTACATTGAACATATATGAAAAAGCTTTTGCCGTTTTGCAGAAAATGGCTCTAAGAAACCTACGAATTCTAAGTCTGGTATTCAGAACTTCGAAGGTGTATCTAAGAAACTTACGAATTCTAAGTGGGATATTTATAAGGTGTATATAAGAAATCTAAGAAACCTACGATATTAAGAAGGATCTAAGTCTGGTATTCAGAACTTCTGAGCGGTATTCAGAAGTCCAGTTTGTAATTAAGTGGAGAGGTCTAAGGCGTATCCAGAAAAATATAAAGTAAAGCACGAAGTGAATTTTGGAAACAAGGAGTAACAAAACTATTGGTTCAAAAGCACGTGAAGGAGTACAAAGCAGAGCATTGGTTTTCGATTGAAAATAATAAGGGGGTGTTGATTCACAACACGTAACAACTCATCAAAATATCACAGGTCAGAACTAACTAGTATAAAGAATCTTTTCAAATTTAAATTTAAACACTGAATATACTATTTTTTTTCAAATTTGTAAGGAATCAACCAAACTATTTGATACGTTGAAATTTACGTAACAAGCATAAAAAGTCTTGAACGTTCCAGATTTTTTTAGTAAAAGGTGTCGTTTTTGGTAACTCTAAATTAAATTAAAGGGATCTAATTTTTGGGATAAATGATTCAAATAACATTAATTGATCAAAAGGTTTATTTAATGGATTACAAAATTGTGAAGTGTAGATATTATTTCCTTTCATTATACGAATATAGATTGACTTCGTTTTATCAATTCAAACAGGTAAGAATTAAAGGGGTAAATTAATTTGATCATCGTAACGTTGTGCACTCTGTGTGAATCAAACTGGGCTTAGCCGTGGCATAATTAAATTAGAAGATTAGAGAAAAACAGAGCGGTGGCGTTCAGCAGGAAACTGGACGTTCATTACATCAGGGCTAGATAAGCGTAGGGGGACTTAATAGCAATATATATATATATATATATATATATATATATATATATATAATATATATATATATATATATATACACATGAGACGGGCCATTTAGCGGTTTCTTTTTAAAAATGAAATAATAGAAACACGAATCAATATTTTCCAAATGTCATTGCAAGAGAAATCGATGTTATTTATTCAAATCAACTATAATTATATCCACTTCCCCACTAACTGCAACTATTAAAATGTAATCCCTTGCTCACAAGATTTAACTTTAAAATAGATCACTAGTTTATGATATAAAAAATTAATAACTATGTATGTTCATTAAAATATTTTAACGCTCGTTTTGATTGAATAGATGGCGTGGTTCGCGAATGTCGCTACTGTAGGTAATTCTTATACTTGCAGGGACCGATTGTATAAAGTAAAAGCAAGCTTTAACTGATTAATTTCGAATGTGGAACTGAGTATCGTGTGCATTAATTTACAACACGGGAAAGGAATGCTCTACGCTCCTTCAAACAAATACAAGAAACTAGTCCGAATTGAACCTTTACAACGAAATTTTCTTATTCAAAATGGCATGCAGTACCTTTTATAAGCATTCGTACAAATACTAATTTTTACCTGTCTGCTACAGATATATAATGAATAATCCACATATCACAGAAAGATCGAGCTACTAAAACGACAGCTATCAGCAGAACATATCCTGTTTCAGCAGAAATCCATCCGGGTATTACAATTTTTATAATTTGCAACAATTGCTTAAAAAATTCAATATCAACCAGCGATTTAATACGTTGCACACTATTTTCTGTGTTACACCTTTTGTTTATTGGAGAACTCTTGTTTGTACCTACCCTATATATTAAGTAATAGTGTTTACAAGAATAAGTAAATACAATGCCTACCTTTGCAGTTTTTTGTATCTTTTTAGCATAACCCACATAAGAGATCCTGTTAAACCAAATAATATATATGTCTGATTTTTTATTAAATATTTGCTAAAATTCGGAGCCATTTCCGCACGTTAAAATGAAATTCTTAGATAGTCGGGCGAATTGTTAGAGTATGCAATATCTTTTAAAAGACGCAGCCACATCACAACTTAGAGTACATTACGCTGATTAATTCTTTGGTCTATTGCATTCTGTAGAGATAGTTTAATCGTTATTTAAACATTTGTATCACTTACTTCGCTTGAAAAATTATTCTTGACGAGATAAAGAAGTTGTTTTGATTTGTGGTTTATTAACAGAATTATGTAGTTATCGTGTTTATATTACAACATTAGACAGAAATCTTTATGGTACTGAATTTTTTATCAGATATATACTAGTATGTTCATAGAATAATAACACCCCCAAAAAAATGACACTCTTTAAAAATCCTTTGTTTTCATGTACCAAAAATACATGACCGTCAGCCATTATTCTGACGAGCGTCTCGCGGTAGAAATAACGCGGCTGTAATGACAGTTGTAAACAGATTGAGGTTACGGAATTTTTTTTGTTTACATAAATTGGATGAGGTCTGTGTTAATGTTAAATTGATTGTTTATCTCCTTATTTATATAGGAGAAGTAAAAAATGAACTTTGCCTAGATTGTGGTTCTGAATATACGTAAAATAAAACTTTGTATGGCCACTTAAGAAAATTTCATGATTTGAATATAAGAGACCAGTTTCTATAAGCAACCAACTTTGGATAAAAAAGAAGTTAAATTTAGTGCAATGAAGGAAATTAACTTTACACGAATGTTATCTATATATGTTGGCTCTTGTATGTAAACAACTTGGTATTTTGTACTAACTTGTTGCTATTCTAGGTATCTTTCGTACTTGTGTCAATATGCAGTTTAAAAGGTACTTTGCTGGGATTTCTTTAATTTGATTTGTAAATTATTAATAACTTGAGTGAAATGTGTTTAATAATAGTAATAGAGGCTTGAGGTTTCAGTAATTGTATTTTTATTTTTTAAAAAGTAAACACGTTATGTACCCATATACATTCTCAATAAATACCTAAATTAATTAAGAAACTAATTTTATTTTGTCGAAAATTTTGTTTGCACTGTGAGTCGACTAAAATATGTAAAAAAACAAGGTAGAAAATTAAGATTATTTTGGTACTCCGACTAAAAGTAAAACTAAAATACTGCACTGTTAATATAAGAACACTCAATCCGACAGATTTGACGAAATTGCAATAACCTATACCAGCACTTGTAACACTGATAAAACAAAAGTGAAAACTGAGGATTAAATTAGATTAGTCGCATACTTGTAGGTTTCCCATCAAAATCGCTGGATTGTAATAATTTCCAGTAATTTGTGCATGTATTTCTGCGAATGGTTTCCCCATCGGATTTTATTCCCAAACAAGAGAAAGCAGAACAAAATCTAACCTTATAAGCTTTAGTGTTAATTAAACCTACTTTCTACTGAGATAATACACTGTCTTATCTTAACATAAAATCACGTGATGTATGATCAGATCTCGTATGAACATTAACATTAAGGTTTGAGTTATTAACCAAACCATCCCTAATAAAAATTTTTTCTGTTAGGGTAGGCTTTTAAGATCATTAATCCTTGTTGATTTCTTCTTTGTTGAAAAAGCCGCACCTGATGTTCAACTTTTTTATTAATATTAATCTCCTCTGTAGTTTTTAGATCAATAGATTTTGCTTTATTTAATGTGTCAATGATTTTATCAAATTGCCTCATTATAGCCAGATGTACGTCGTCAGTTAACGAAGCATTCTCACATAGGCCTATTATTAGCTCGGCTCTTTTTTTTAATAATATCATTTTTTGAAGATTTTGCTTCATGTAAAATATTACAGCTGCAAAGTTTATTAATGTTACTAATATGCAAAGGTGTGGCAATGTCAAGATTCGATTTGTAAAACTGTATCGCACAAGCATGTATGTGTTTGCAAATGTTAAGCTTTATCATGTTGTCAATACAGGTGCATTGAAATGTATGAACACATATGCTGCACTTTGTACAACTTAGGCATGAACCTTCACAGGCCTCACCTACTCTGGTAACTTGATACTGTTGAAAAGCACAAGTGGACGACGTAACTAAAAATTCCTTATCATTTTCAAGACGTCTAATAAAATCTGATGTAATTGTTAGACTTGCTTTATGACTTTGTTTAATTCTATTAATTTTGTCATTGGAAGTATTCTTTGCAAGTTTAATTATACGTTTAAACAAGCTATCTCGAGCAATTTTCATTACTGCACTAATGCTTTTGTCCAAACGTTTTACTTTCCGACCTTCCAAATACACATACTTCAAAACTTTGTGCATCGATTCAAGATACATGTTAGTGTTTATTCCTAAACCCAATCGATAGCAATATGCCCAAGATGTTGGACGATTTGCATAATTATTATGAAAATATTCAGCAAATGATTGTGTATCAACATCGTCATAAAGATCTGCTACTACCTGATTTAAAATGTCATTAAATTCATCAATAGATACACACTGTAATAAAACACGAAGGGATTTATATACTACTACTTTCTTTTCAATCCCTCCGTTGATTTTTGACAAATTCTTGCGCCAATTAAGATTCCACATGCCAGGTACATAGCAACTGATGAGGTACCTTGGCCATAACATAAGACCATGCATTATAAAATGCTGGAGCATCATCAGACATAAAAACAGTAGTTGATATAATACCCACTCTTGATTTAATTTTTCCAAAAAACAACTTGAAAATCATTTCGTCAGCACGATTTAAAAAACAAAATGCCACTGGGCACCCTGAACCAAATTCATCCACTGTCATTAGTGTGTAGAGCTGAAAATCGTAACTATTTGTACCGTGTGTACCATCAACGCACACTTTGACGTTCCCAAATTTAAGCAACTGTTCACGTTGAAAAGAAGTCATTATGACTAATGCAAAATCTTGAACATCTAAAATTATTTCTGAGTCATTTGGGTTTCCTTCTACACCTTGGCTTTTATAATATAACACTGGGCAGTTGCTTCCTAAGTTCATCATCTCCTCTACCCAGAGCCGTACGCTAATTGCATCATTTAGGTGACGTTTCACACCATACTCAATATTGAAGTCCCTAACAATATTGTGCATATCTTTTGTTTCTAACAACAACATTCTCTGTCAATTTTCTTGTTTTAAAGCGGAATCACGAACATCATCCAATATATGTTGAAATGTAACACCTTCCTTTAATTTTCCTGAAACACATTAATTGTAAAATTTCAAACTAGAACTTTATGTTCGAAAATACCTGCAATTTCTGCTTTACTCTCTTTACTTAAAAAAACTCGACCAATATCGTTGGTATGTCCAACATGAGTTATCCAGAAGTCTACTGCAACATACCCATCGTTCTTTATCGTCGCTTCCATTCTTGAGGGACAAACACTTCCAATTTTATTAGTGCCTGTGCTTTTTAAGCTTTTAAAACCCTTGTCTTTTGGAATGTAGTTGTACGATCGATGGCAATTATAGTACTCCTTTTTGGTGCCATCAGACAATAATTTAGCTGAAGTGTGAAGTATATACATTGCCAAAGATTGTTCCTGTTCTTGGTTTTTCAGTTTTTGAACTCTGTTGAACAGAATAAAATTAGTATATAATTAACACTTTGCATAATAATCTTCAAACCTAATTGTGAATTAAAATGTTGTTGATCAAGTTTAGTTTCAATTTGATGTTCATTTGCCAAATGTCGTCGAAGTTTTTTATATCCCTTTAGATGTGTTGTACAATTTTCATAAAAGCACTTGATTCTTGACGAGTTGAGAATTATTGGAATACTTTTATGAACAGTTCTGCAATGACGACGTAAAGTTGCTTTACTGGTCAAAGATTTGCCACATGTATCACACAAAAATTTACTAGTTAAAGTAACTGGTTTCCTATATTCAAAATTATGAATTTTTCTTAAATGGGCATACAAATTCTTCTTTTGTGTAAACTCAATACCACAATCTTCGCAAGTATTAATTTTTACTCCTCGTTTACAAATAACACGATAAACAAAATTAATAGGTAATTTCCATGGATCTCATTCACTATATGTAAACAAAAAAAAATACGTAACCTCAATCTGTTTACAACTGTCATTGCAGCCGCGTTATTTCTACCGCGAGACGCTCGTTTATTCTGTAGGTTTAGAAATGCAAAGGAAAATTTAAAAAAGTTTGGTTAGAAATCGATTTAAAATTTAAATAGAGTATTGTGTGCATAACTGTATACTTTATGCTCTAGTATTATGAAGTCAGTAGAAATCTTTGAATGAAATTCAACAAGTGCACTGCATTGTCAGGGTGATTTTTTAGTCTCCTACAAAAGGTCAGACATTTGTAAGAGTTACTTTGAAAATAATATATTGAATTACCAATAACCATTTACATATATAATACAATCACACCAATACATTAACATTACCGAATCAATTTATTGAACAGAAAATTTTATTTAACAGATTACAAAATAGAACATGCACAATAAATTAAATAATAAAACAAATGTGTCCGCAATCAGAAAAGTTGAGGTCGTGCACCCTAACGACAAGAATCACTTGCACACATTGGTTAAAAAATCAGTAGATGCTAATATCAAAATATGCTGTAGATATCCCAGCAAACACAAATATGTAATAATTACATAATAAAAATATAATCACAAAAATGTTGTACATATGCTTATACACCATTTCGAATGGACCTGCACCTTGCCGAAGCTCTAAATTACTAGAACAGGTGAAAAGGCTTGCGTGTTCTAATGAGCTAAAGAGCCAAACTACAGGTCCAACCAAAGTAGTAAGGTCGTTAGTGAGGAACCAGACTAAGACAGGTCCCCGAAAGAGGGCAGCGGCTCTTTCCGTACTTAGATTGGCAGAGACCATAGGGGTCTGTATGGCAGTTTAAAACACACTATCGCGATGTGGAAGGCAACGGGAAACCACCACATTATCTCCCAAGTACACAGCGTACTTAATTTGTAACAAACATGATGGCATTCTCTGGCGTAAAAGATTCCGAAGTTAAAATAGTCCCCCAGTCGGATCTCCGGGAGGGGACTACTTCGGAGGATGCGATCGAAAAGTTAAAAATAAGAGTCGGAAACATTCTGCGAGTCGGAGCGTGGAATGTTAGAAGTATGAAGCAAGTAGGTAAACTAAAGAACCTAAAAATCGAAATGAATAGGTTATCACTAGACATAGTAGAGATCAGCAAAGTTCGTTGGCCAGAGGCGGGGGATTTTTGGAGTGGAGACTTCAGGGTAATTCATACAGGAGCAGAGGAAGGAAATTTGGGTGTGGGGATAGTTATGCGGAAAAAGATAGGATACTGTGTAGAAAATTACTTACAAAAGAACGAAAGAGTACTGTTTCGTATTAGTTAAAACTCAAACTATAGTGGATTTAAATTGTGCATTGCGCTTGCGCCTCTTAAAGTAAAACGCGTGCGAAAGTGGTTTTGTGACGTTTATCGACGACTCTTCTTTCGACCTAGTAACGGGACGGCTGTGCGTGACAAGTTATACCCAATTAAGTATAGTGCTTGCAACAGTGCATTCAACCGACTCCCCCGGGGGCATTCCAGCCACATTGAAGAGGACCACACACCAAGGACAATATTGGTGAGTGAATTTATGCCTTTGGGTTGTTAATTTTACATGCATACAACTTTCGCATTTAAAGCTCGCGTTTTGTTATATTTTCGCATTACAGTCCACGATTAAAAAAGACGCGCCAGCACATTATCTAAGTTAATTAATTGACATTTGGTCCTTCTTCGCATGATAGAACAGTCTATGGTGAATAAATTAATTCATTTCGTTTTAGCTTGTATGTATGTAGAACTTCGATTTGCAATATTCGCATCATATTTCTATTTACTTAGATATAAAAAATTCGATACACTAAAGTCTATTAATTAGAAATCATTATTTGATTATAGATATATTACGATTTAGCAATAGTTTAGTTAGAGAGCATTATTAATCATTTTACAGATAGTTAAATAGTTCGTATAGAAAACCTGTTGCAAATGTTGGATTCAAAGCTGTTCTATTGTAAAATTTTGTATACCTGTGTAGTAGGTCACTCCTTTTGGCTTATGTACAGCTGCAAACGACATTCCAGTTTTATCGTATAACCTACCTGAATGTTTAAGGGTTTATAACCACTAAATATTTTAACTATATTTCTTGTTTGAATGACTAAACCCTTAGGGCGTTTTATAAACCTTCTTGTTAAGGGTTGTCAGGTCGTATAAAATACAATAGGAAGCTTTAATTACTCATTTCGCATTTTACTTTACAAATCGGGTAATGACTTTATTGGATCATTTTCGGTGATTGAATTTATATTAAGATTATTGTTGGTTGTTGTTAATTGGAATAATTGTCGTTTGTTTCTTCATACAAAATGCCTGACACAAATGCTTCTGTAACTTTATTAAAGCTCTACGCTGCTCGGATTCATGAAATCTTCGAACTTTCTGAAAAGGCACAATACAATGATTCAGTACACAAGTTATTTAAATTGAAGTGTCGTATAGTGGAATCTCTCTACAAGGATTTTACTGAAAAGTATGTTTCTGTATTGGTAAACACAGAATCAGAATTGCAACCAGCTTTAGAGAATTTTTGTCGAAATGTAGATGACGAATATTATTCTATTCTTTTGATAAAGCAAGAGATATTTTCTGCTGAAGTGAAAACTCCGTCTGCGAATCACACAAGTCGACAAGACAATAATTTTACACCTAGAGTAAAATTACCAAAAATTACTCTACCGCGTTTTGATAATGACCCAAAAAACTTTAAGACTTTCAAGGATATGTTTGATGTTTTGATAGATAAACAACCGCATTTAACGGACATCGAAAAGCATTCCTACCTTCTTTCAAGCTTGTCGGGTGAATCATTGACATTGTTGCGGTCTATTCCTCTTTGTCATGAAAATTACAAACTAGCATATGACACTTTATGTTCTAGATATAATAATAAACGTCTTTTGGCTAATTACCATTGGGGTTTAATAAAAAACTACCCGCCTATGCATGCGGAAAACGTAAAACAACTTTGAAATTTAATTGATTGTTTCACAGAAAACTTATCGATTTTGGGATCATTACAATTTGATGTTGAAAGTTGGGATTTCGTTCTTGTAGATCTTTATTATGTAAACTCGATGAGGAAACTCGTAAACGATTCGAATTGCATTTCAATTCTACTGATGTGCCTACATTCAATTGCGTCAAAGACTTTTGTCAAAACAATGTGTAGCCTTAGAGAATCTTGTCTCAAGCAAACAACCGAAAGTGCTTAAAGGTACTATTAATAAACAAGGTCTCACTCGTTCGAATTCTGACTTGAAGCCTAGGACATTCTTAGCTGAGACTAACACTTCTCCTAAGAACAATTCGTTCTCCTGCATCCTTTGCAAGGGAAATCATGTATTGTATTCGTGCGAGCAATTTCTTAAATTGTCTCCAAACAAGCGTCACGAGCAAGCCAAACATCTTCGGTTATGTTTGAATTGTCTTCGACCAAATCATAACATGTCGTCTTGTCCGTCAAAGGTTTCGTGCAGAACTTGCAATAAAAATCATCATACATTGTTACATTTTGTGCCGTCGATTGCTACGTCACCACCTTATTCAACTCCAACTCGTGAAGAAAATTTGCAAACCAGTTCGTCTAATAATGCTACTTGTACTACAACAGTTGGGTCTGAGGCGACAACTTGTCTAGCTCTGCTACCCACGGTCTGTTTGGAAATTCTCGACAAGAGAAATCAACCTCAAATTATTCGTGCTCTAGTAGACACTGGGAGTCAAATTTCATTTATTACGGAGTCTTGTCGTAAGTCTATTGGTATATAGTCTCATCCTTCTTCGATTCCTATTTCTGGTTTGGGCCAGACTTCACACCAAACGTTAGGTGTGATATCTGGAACAATTCGTCCCATTCAGGAATATGATTCAGTCCCCACGGACAACAATTTGAAAATAAACTTAATGGTTTTGCCGTCTATTTGCGGTAATCTTCCAAACAAGTATATTCAATCGTATTGGTCTCATTTGGAAAACATAAAACTCGCAGATGAAAACTGGAGACATCCTTCTCCAGTACAAATGTTATTGGGCTCTGATGTTGCCAGTCGTATTTTGCTCGATAGGAAAATTGATGGCAAAGAAATTTCGCCTGTTGCTGTCAACACCATATTTGGTTACATGATATTTGGTACTGTCGATCCCATCTCAACCAATGTTATTCATTCGTTCTTTGTATCTATCGATCCTTGTATGGATATTGATCTTAAACATTTTGGGAGCTTGACGACATTCCATCGAGGAGTTTGTCGTCCCCAGAAGATGACCTTGCTCAACAATCTTTTGATAACTTGTTGCATCGGTTACCCAATGGTAGGTTCGGCGTGAGCCTTCCATTTAGAGAAAATGTTCGTGAGTTTCCGGACTCGAAATCTATTGCCATTAAACGTCTATTGTCACTAGAGCGTCGTCTCGAAACTAATCCAGACTTGCAAAATTTGTATGTAGATTTCATGCGTGATTACGAAGCCTCTGGTCACATGTCGCTTTTATCAACGCCTCCAGCTGACAATAATGCGTATTTTATTCCACACCTTGCCGTGTTCAAACTAGAAAATAATAAACCTAAATTGAGAATTGTTTTTGATGCTTCGGCTCGAGCTTCGAATGGTATTTCATTGAATGATACCTTACTCACTGGACCTAAGCTCCAGAATGATATTGTAAAAATACTTTTGGCATTTCGTATTCCCAAGTTCGTTTTTGTCTGTGACATAAAACAAATGTACAGGCAAATATTGATATCAGAAACGGATCGTTCT
This sequence comes from Platerodrilus igneus, assembly GCA_036346225.1. Taxonomy (NCBI): domain Eukaryota; kingdom Metazoa; phylum Arthropoda; class Insecta; order Coleoptera; family Lycidae; genus Platerodrilus; species Platerodrilus igneus. Next base: position 6,558,047 of record JARFIW010001303.1, read on the forward strand.
TATCAATTGATACAATGGCGATGGAATTCTTCAGAACCAATTTCAACTTATCAGTTGAACACAATTACATATGGAGTTTCATCCGCTCCTTTTCTCGCCATTCGCACTATCTTAAAACTAGCTGAACTAGGAGAAAATAGCTATCCATTGGCTGCTCATGCTTTGAGAAACAATTTGTATGTTGATGATGTATTGACTGGGTCGTCCACTCTCCAGGCAACTCATGAACTAAAACGTCAACTCATCGAACTACTACGTGCTGGCTGCTTCGAGCTACGCAAATGGGCTAGCAACAGTCCACTACTGTTAGAAGATATTCCTACTGAGTATCAACAAGTAAAACCAAGTTTAGTCGCAAATGATCTTAAGTTTACCATAAAAGTGCTCGGTCTTCAGTGGCACTCGATACCTGATAATTTTTCATTTGAAATGAAGTCTTTAGAAAATCGTCTTTCCAAGCGGATTTTACTTTCGACAGTTGCTAGGATTTACGATCCTCTAGGATTTATTACACCAGTTACCTTTTCACTCAAACAACTCATTCAACAATTTTGGGTGCTGGGGTTGGATTGGGATGATGCTCCTCCTGAATCTATTGTCATATTTTGGAAAAAATTTGTTGCTGAATTTTCACATATTGATTCAATTCAAATTCCTCGTTATATCCCTATTGATGAAGCCTGTAGTATACAACTACATGGTTTTTGTGACGTGTCCGAGAAAGGATATTCGGCTATTGCATATTTTCGTTTAGTATTTCCGTCAGGAAAAATATCTGTTCACTTTGTTATGGCTAGATCAAAGGTCGCCCCTTTGAAATGTCTTTCTATACCCAAGCTAGAACTATGTGCTACCGTACTTTTGTCTAAATTAGTTCATTTCGTTAAAACTACTTATTCAAATGTAACCTTTGAAAAAATCTGTTGTTACACTGATTCTTCTGTCGCGCTGACTTGGATTAAGTCGCCTACCTATCGCTTAAAAATGTTTGTAGCTAACCGTGTTAGTTACATCCAAGAACGCATTTCTCCCGAACAGTGGAGTTACATTAGTTCTTCAAACAACCCATCTGATTGTGCTACCAGAGGTTTATTTCCTTCGGTATTGCCCGCGCATCCGCTATGGTGGGCAGGTCCTGAATTTTTGTCGTTGTCTGAAGAAAATTGGCCTTTGCCAAAATTGTTCGTCCCTTCTTTGGAAGCATCTTCTGAGGAGAAACGCATTACTTTGATTGTTACTGTAGAGTCAACTTGGCTGGAAGACTTATCAAACAAATTTTCGTCGTTACACAAAATTCAACGTATGGTCGCATATTGTCGAAGAATCTTTAATGTTTGAAAAGCTACCATCAATTCGCTATTTTTATCGTCGGTGGAGCTTCACACTGCTCTTATGGTTATTGTCAAGGTGGTCCAATTTAGTTCACTTAAAGTTGAAATCGAAGCCGTTCGTCAAGGTGAGCCTTTGCCTAAACATCTGCAACGTCTAGGCTTATTTCTTGATTCGAATGACATTTTAAGAGTAGGCGGGAGACTGATTAATTCCAATCTTCCAGATTCCGCAAAACATCCAGCGGTATTACCCAATAAACATCGTATAACAGATTTGTTGATTAAACAAGTGCACACACAAAATTTACATTCGGGAGTAAACACAACAATGTACTTGCTTCAAGAACGATTTTGGATCATCTCATCTCTGCGCGCAGTTCGTAGAATACTGTCTAAATGTTATCATTGTTATCGTCTTCGCCCTACTCCTGTCAGTCCAGTTATGGGTGAATTGCCTTCATTTCGTGTTTCTCAAGCCAAGGCCTTTAGTTCCGTCGGTATCGATTTTGCCGGCCCTTTTACGATTAACATGCATCGTGCAAGAGGCACCAAGACTTGCAAGGCATATCTTTGTGTGATTGTTTGTTTCGCCACTAAGGCTCTTCATTTGGAAGTCGTATCAGACTTGTCGACTGATGCCTTTATCGCTTGCCTTCGTCGTTTTATTGCTCGTCGTGGTCGGTGTCAACACATTTTCAGCGACTGCGGCACAAATTTCGTCGGCGCTAGTCGCCAACTTTTAAAGGATTTCCGACACTGTGCAGAATCGTTAGCCATTTCGTGGCATTTTAACCCCCCGTCTACCCCTCACTTCGGAGGTATTTGGGAAAGCGCCGTTAAATCGGTGAAAACTCACTTATTTCGTGTTGTTGGAATCCAAGTGCTCACGTACGAGGAGTTTCATACTTTAATCACTCAGATTGAAGCATTGTTGAATTCAAGACCCTTGTGCAGCATAAGTTCGGATCCCAATGATCTTTCGTCACTGACACCAGGTCACTTTTTAACTTTAGAACCCTTGACAGCACCGCCGGACCCAGACTTGTCTCATTTGAAAATCTCTAGACTCTCTCGTTGGCAGTTGATTCAAGCTATGCATCAAAGTTTTTGGGTTCGATGGCACAATGAGTATTTACACCAATTGTATCAACGTGGTCGGTGGTACAGGTCCAAGAGACTCGACGGCGTTGACATTGGTACTTTAGTGCTCATCAAAGAAGAGGGTGTTCTTCCTTTAAATTGGAAACTCGCCAGAATTGTAGAGCTTCATCCTGGAAGCGATGGGGTACCTCGTGTAGCCACCGTAAAAACTTCACGAGGCAATTTGAAAAGACCAATTGTCAAACTATGCCCATTGCCGTCTCAATAATAAATATTAGTTATTTTAGTGTTCTTTATTATAGTTTCGTAAGCATTATTATATTCATTTAGTTCTACATACATACAAGACTCGGTCAAAGTTAAATTTTCGTGTTAAGTTTTAAAAAAAATAGCCCAAAGCTATTTTGGTGGGCAGAATGTTTCGTATTAGTTAAAACTCAAACTATAGTGGATTTAAATTGTGCAGTGCGCTTGCGCCTCTTAAAGTAAAACGCGTGCGAAAGTGGTTTTGTGACGTTTATCGACGACTCTTCTTTCGACCTAGTAACGGGACGGCTGTGCGTGACAAGTTATACCCAATTAAGTATAGTGCTTGCAACAGTGCATTCAACCGACTCCCCCGGGGGCATTCCAGCCACACTGAAGAGGACCACACACCAAGGACAATATTGGTGAGTGAATTTATGCCTTTTGGTTGTTAATTTTACATGCATACAACTTTCGCATTTAAAGCTCGCGTTTTGTTATATTTTCGCATTACAGTCCACGATTAAAAAAGACGCGCCAGCACATTATCTAAGTTAATTAATTGACAAGTACTCATGGTTAGATTTGAATATAAACCGGTAAACACAGTAATAATAAAAGTATACATGCCCACCTCTAGCTACAGTGACGAAGAGGTAGAAGCCATCTACAAAGATATCGAAGACATATTAAGATACGAAAAAGGACATGAAAATTTAATAATTACGAGGGATTTTAATGCAGTGGTAGGTGAGGGTAGGGAAGGAGCGGTAGTAGGTTTATTTGGTATAGGCTCGAGAAACGACAGGGGAAATAAACTGGTAGAATTTTGCGACAACAACAATTTAATCATCACAAACACATTATTTCAACATCATGCTAGAAGACGATATACGTGGAAGATGCCAGGAGATATAGGAAGATATCAAATAGATTACATTCTTGTTAGACAACGGTTTAGGAATCAAGTAAAAGACTGTAGAAGCTACCCAGAAGCAGATATAGATACTGACCACAACATCGTAATTATGAAGGCCGCACTTAAATTTAGGAATGTGAAAAAAAGAAACGGAAAAAGGCACTTGGACTTAGAGAAACTAAAAGATATAGATATTCAAGAAAGATGCGAAAAAAAGTCAAATGAATTGCTCAAAGATATCGGGAAAATATCTGATACTAGGGAAGTAGAAACAGAATGGAATAACATTAAATTCAGCCTAGACATGGCGGCCAGAGATATTCTGGGGTATACACAAAAAGAAAATAAGAAACCATCAAAAGATATCCTGAATTAATAGAAGAATGACGAAAATACAAAAATAAATCAGACGAAACAGGAAAACAGAGATACAAAGCCAATAAAATGGGAAATTATTTGAAAATGCAGGAAAGCTAAAGAACAATGGATTGATAAAAAGTGCAAAGAGGTACAAACTAAGATGGAAATAGGTAAGACAGACGAAGCATACAAATTAATTAAAATGAATTTTAGGGATGTAAAACCGTATAGCAAAAATATAAGAGACGCACAAGGAAACGTCATTATGCAAAAGAGAGAACACACATTCAATGAAAGCATCATAAGGATATAGTTAGTATTTCTTTACTTATAAGCAGTCTAACTACATAAATTCTTACTCAGAATGTAACTAAGGGCGCATTATTCGCATACAGAGTTTACATTAAACGACTATTGTTTATTACAAACAATGCACAAAAACAACTTCAAGTAGACTACTATCTAGTCAGAATGCGTACAGTATAATTGCCAAAAAATAGTAACCTAACATCCCTAGTTTTAACTATAACAATCAAGGCATAATAAAAGTCCTTTCAATAATATTATATATACTTTTATTTATTTTCTTACCAGACATGCGAATTTTCTTAGTAGGCACTTTTTCATCTGCAGCGGGCACCAGTTCTCTTTTTATTCCTGCAGATGGTAATTTTTGAATAAACAGAACTGGATATGCTGAGGGTAGCAGTCTATTTGCTAGATGGTTTGTGAACATTTTACGATCAAAGTGTCGAGAACATACCTTGTAGTTATTATACAATGCAGTGGGAGTTCTATCAATTAAATCTTTACGATTGCAAGCTTCCATCCATTGTTTTGCTCTAAAACATAACTAATTTATGTATTTGCAAAACGGAAAACTTACATAGTCTTAACTACAATTAGACAACTATAACTAATTATTGAAAAGGTACCCAGGAAGTACTTTGATATTTGGATTCCAAAACACTCTACTTATACCATAGAATAACACTAGCATGCATATTATTATTCGATGCCTAATCCATAAAATTTTCAGAATATTTTACCTTTCAAAATCTTTTGGAAATCTGAATAAAATAATGTCTTTGTAATTGTTCTGCTTGAACACTCAAGCACTGCAGAAACAGTTCCACCTCTTCTATTCACTATACACAGTGTATGAACTTTCAAACAAAAATTTAATAATATGATAACAATAACAATATATAATAATATATAATAACAATAATATAACAATAAAGTATTACTTATTTACAAACACTGTAAACATTTAATTTTAAATCGCAAAAAGTGAGGTTGAAGCATAAACCATAGATAAACACCCACCCACAATAGATGGGCTACGGCTACTATTTTCTCAAGAAAAAGAAACTATGAACATGAACAATGACCAGACTTCAATATTTTGGGTATACATATAGATTTAATTTGAAAGGGTTTCTATAATTTTATAACAACATTTCAAGATCTTTATTACTTAATTATATTCAGTAACATCAGTACAATATCTTACAATACACAGAAGTTGTATAGGAATTTTACAATTATATTTAATTATTTCACAAAACTTACGATGTCATCAGTAGGAAACCGGTGCATTTTCGTTTCAGAGTTTTTTACAACACAAAGGCACACAGTACAAGAAAACCATTGTTCCTATAGATTAATCCAACCTGCACTGAAGTTATCCTTTTTAAATACGAAAATTAAGTCAATAAACGCGAAATACAATAAATTAATCTGCAAATAAAAACACTAAATATTCAGAATGAATGTTCAACAAATAAGAATAATGAAATAATACCTACAAATGTCACCATAGACAAAAAGTTTTAACTATGAAATCATAGCAGGGGGTAGTTACTCTATAGGCGGTTTTAAAATAAAGTTTTTGGCGCCACCAACCGCATTGAAACTGAGTAAAAATTGAAAATTTTACAGATATCTGTAACTGTCAATCAAAATGAGCTGCGCGCGCAGCGCGCATAGATTAGTAAGGGGATATAGATAGGCAACTCCCTATATAATTGCAAAACCATAATAAACGCCACTCGCGATGCGAGTATGAACTATCTTCATTGGCGCTAAATTTAAATTTTTCTGTCATTTAGAAATACAGGTTTGTGAAATGCACTATGAAGATTTCAAGGACGTTTTCTTATGTAATTACGTTAATGGTACAGAAACAAACTTTCTAAATAAACCAAAATTTATTGTTACGTGAAATCTTTTGTCAACATTTCAAAAATTGTAGCTACAGTATTATAACATGGGGCAGGAATTGATAATTTACAATATGTCCCTGAAATCCCTATAAGTGCCTTTCATAAGTTTAATATTTACAAGAATAAACATTTTTTATTTATTTATTTAAGAATGAATGAGCAACCCCAATTTTTACAAATCATCATCATCATTTTGTTTTCGACCTTACTTAAGGTCGGTTTGACGCAGCTCTAACTTCTTTTCTATTCTGTGCTAATCTAAAAAGCTCTACATACCCTTCACAACCTAAATTTCTAATAATTTGACTAATATAGTTTGGTCTAGGTCTTCCTATATCCTTCTATCTTTTTCCTATCCAGCTGGCTCTACATAGATATTAGCAACCTGATGGTTGTTAAAGAACTCTAACATGTTTACATGATTACCATTTATAGGGAAATGAAATATAACCTGGTTATCCGCTTCAAAAGGAAAAGTGTTAAATTATATGTTATGGTAAGGCTTAAGCAACGAATCGCTGTCAACATGCCAGACCGCTACCTAATTGTGAGTTATGTTATGGTGACGTTTATTAAATTATATGTTATGGTAAGGCTTAAGCAACGAAACGCTACCAACATGCCAGACCGCTACCTAATTGTGAGTTATGTCATGATGACGTTTATTAAATTATCTGTTATGGTAAGGCTTAAGCAACGAAACGCTACCAACATGCCAGACCGCTACCTAATTGTGAGTTATGTCATGATGACGTTTATTAAATTATCTGTTATGGTAAGGCTTAAGCAACGAAACGCTACCAACATGCCAGACCGCTACCTAATTGTGAGTTATGTCAAGGTGACGTTTATTAAATTATATGTTATGGTAAGGCTTAAGCAACAAATCGCTACCAACATGCCAGACCGCTACCTAATTGTGAGCTATATCATGGTGACGTTTATTAAATTATATGTTATGGTAAGGCTTAAGCAACGAAACGCTACCAACATGCCAGACCTCTAACTAATTGTGAGTTATGTCCTGGTGACATTTAGTTAACTGATTTTTATTTTTTTTGTTTTGTTTTCGAACTTACTTAAAGTCGGTTTGACGCAGCTCTAAATTCTTTTCTATTCTGAGCTAATCTAAAAAGGTCCACATACCCTTCACAACCTAAATCTCTAATTATTTGACTAATATAGCTTTGTCTAGGCCTTCCTACTCTATTTTTATTTGGTAGTCTATAATCTAAGACTTTACTAAATAGTCCCTCATGTCTTAACTGGTGCCCTATCATTCTATCTCTCCTGACCTTCAATTGTTTCCACATACAGGGTTCCTCACCTATCCTTCTATAAACTTCCTCGTTTGTTACTCTATCTGTCCAGCTAATCTTTAACATTCTCCTATAACACCAAGTTTCAAAAGCTTCTATCCTTTTCTTATCTACTTCTTTAATTGTCCAAGTCTCACTACCGTATAGTAGAACGCTCCATACGTACGACTTTAAAAACTTTTTCTATTATCTAAACTAATACTATTAGCTATTAGTAAGTTTTTCTTTTTTAAAAACATTTTTCTAGCTTGAGCTATTCTAGCTACTATATCCCTTCTGCTACGTCCATCCTTTGTAATTATACTACCTAAATAGCAAAATTCATCTTTTTACAAAAGAAATTTAAAATGCATGTTACATGTTAACATATCTGATAGGTCATACAGTACAATGGATAATTAAAAAAACATCCTAATTAACAATACTAACACAAAAGTAAAAGCAATGATCACTTTAGGTACCTTGAAGGTGTAAGGTAGGAACAGCATTGTATTTTAAATTAGTACGATTTCTATTAGCCACAAATTTAGCATCGTCTGCAAAATGGATATCGCATACTCTAAATGCCTGCCTGATATGCCTATCATCAAAATTCATTAAATCTTTACGACCAACTGCTGCGCACCATAAACGACGAATCTATAAACACAAGAATGTTATAAATAAAGGGTATCCTGTATCAAAAAACCATAAATTAATATGATAATTTTGAAAATACTGAAATAGTTTAGCATTTAGTTAAAATTAATAAGCATTTAAAAACGTCTGAAGAACTTACCTCAGGATCCTTTAGTAAACAATGAGTTTTTACAATAACAATAGTTTACAACCAGCAATGGAACACTTAAACCCCAATATTTAAAATTAAATCTTAAACTCAAATCTCAAATAAATAAATACCACAGATGAACACAAATTTTAAATATTTGACTAAATAAATATTTAAATGGAAATGAAGTTTGTGAAACATATGACAGATTTGCCGGTAAAGTAGTATTTTTCCTTAACCTGTTTATTATAATTAGCGACGACAACGCTTCGGTGTTGCGAGTACCTATTAAAACATGGAACTGTCAAATGCCAGGAGTGCGCCTGCCCTGGCAGCGCGTCTCACAAAATGACGATAAGCACACGTTTGTTTCAATTCCGTATCTATTTTTGGTACAGTAGCAATAATTTCAGGCGAAAAGTATTATAATATCACAGTTTAGAAAGTGTGCAGTTTTCTATTGTGAAAACAGGGATGCAATTCGCCATACATTTCCCAATCCAAAGAAATTTTTGTATGTTTATTACCAGTGAATGGGATTTAATTGGAACAGCTTCTCTGAAAAAAATGGATCCTGCATGGGTCTACAAAAATTTACGAGTTTGCCATGCTCATTTTGTTCCAGATGATATTTGTTGAAATACGTATGTAGTTTCTAATAAGCATCTTTACATTTTTATTTTACCAATATTTAAATTTAAATATATACTTGTGAAACTTAAGTTTGTGTTGATTTGATTACTTTTTAACATAAAAGTATAAATCTTTCTTAAGGAAACAACATGTTTGTCTACCCCTTTTAATGAATGGAATGATAAGTGATTTGATAGATCTTTCTTATAACAATTTTGAATATACAGTTAGTAAAATATAAAATGTGGTACAGATATGTAACACATTGAACAAACTCTAAGTACAGTATTTAACTAAACAAGTATAGTACTCAACAGCAGTGTTCAATGAATTACAATATGATATTACATTTTATATTTACCTAATTTGTGTACATTTCCAAGCAATACATTTGAAATTCCTGCTAAATACGCATTTAGTTGCATTTTTTCCGCCAGATGGCGCTCATCACTAGTTAAGCTTCAATCTGCATGGTGGCGCTAAACTTAATTGTAATTGCTCAAGTACAGTGACGCATCTCTTGTATTATTGGTCTGTGAATCATAGGTTAGATAAGTTAGAATAGCAATCCTATTTATAAGTTGTTGGCGTCTTTGTCCGCCATCTGGGCGGATAGCCTTAATACTTCCTTTGAAATTATAGGTTTGGTTTGCATCTACACTATATTTAAAAGGTTAAAAACTCTGCAATGGTTTACAACTAAGATAGCATTGCAAATTAATTTAAAAGCTTATAAATGCAAAAATTTATATTTCCATATTTCACTAAAATGAACTACATACATACATTATGTGTGTATATAAGTCAAATTAATAATACTGAAAATATAAATTTGTACATCATACATGCATTTTAAGAAATGAAATAAACATTTTACCAAAATATATTATTGGCTTATTGCATTTTACAGGAAGAAGAAAAACTGATTTCAGGTACTATTGACAAATTCAACAAAACAGGCCATTGGCATACAAATTAAAAAATAATCATGAAAACTTAATTTTATTCTTATAAGGATTTGAAAATCTATGCCTAATAGCATTCTTATTTCCACAACCTCTCACGTAGGAGAGAACGTATCTATAATCCACGATTCGGATAAAAATATGTAACCCATTATTTTACCATTTGTTACAAAAACTAATAAACATGAATCTCCTCTAAATACAGTAATGTATAAACAAACACCAAGCTTTAAGTTTAAGATATCAGTTTCTCTTAACTTTCAGTTATACAATAAATTATTTGTCCATTCAATATCGGTATGTAATAACAGCCATTGACGGTGAAATAAGTACCTACAAAAACAATAGTAATGTAATCTTAAGTAAACCTAATTGTATTTTTTTAATCACACACCTGGATATATTCAAGAAGTCGATTATTAATATCACAATTCACAATCAATTTTTTGAAATGCAGCAAATCGAATTAAACAATTTTTGAATAGCGCTATGGCTAGATAAACAATCATTCTAAACGTCAAATTAATGTCAAATAAATGACAATCAATAATTGCTGTTGAAATTGTGGGCGCCATCTATTTGGAGTGTTAATACTAAAATGCGCCAACAGAATCGTCTATAGACTGCCACCACTGTGTATGAAATGTCATCTAACGTCCAACAGTTTCCTGCATTACAAATTACACGTACCATCTCGCGGGCGTAGTATGAACTAAATTGGTGATAAAATCGCGGCCATAAATGTTACCCATCTAGTGTGTGGTTTTATCTATGAGCATAAACCTTCAAAGTAATGACAGATTTCAGACATGCGCAAAGAAATTTGGTTCTCCTAAAAACGCCAAGTGTCACTTCTTTGGGGGTGTTATTATTCTATGGTATGTTCTATACTAGGAGTAGAAAGTTCATGTTATAGCCACAGATTATCCACCTCTTACAAATGCGAAGGCCTTGTCGGATCGTTAAAAGTTTGTAGGGCAAAATTCTATAACCTTGAACGCAATCCGCCATTACATAAGAATTTTTTTTTTGCGGGAGGTGAATAATCTGTGTTATAGCCGAACCATAGAGGAGATCATCCGTTGGATAGGGAAGAATGGGAACTAAATTACGCTCATATTCAGTAGCGCACAGAGGTGCTGCAGTATCATGGAACTATATTCAGTCTTCGTATGTCTCCGCTTATGTCTGAAGTATAAACAACCTAACCTCTATTCTACTTGTGTTGTTTGGGAAGCCGTTCGCCATCTTGAAGCTAATTCTAATAGTATTGTTGTTTATTACAAAATTCAAAAAATTAGTGTCACAGGTATTCCATTCTTTAAGTCAGTGTTTAAATTTCTAATTGTAATAAGGTTTTAACATAGTTCTCTTTTTCCTAGCGATTAGATACCTATGTTCAGTACGATTAATGCTGGTAAATTATTAAATTATAAGGGTCGACATAGCAGGTACGTTATTTTTTAAATCGGTGCTTAAACTTACTAATTAAATGTTCTTTTAGTGTAGTTCTCCTTTATTATAAATATTATTATTATTGGAACATTTCAAACGATTGGCATAACAGGTATGTTATTTTTTAAAGGCCATGGATAGAGTTACACACCTTGTGTATCTTTATATTATTTTCTATTGCTACACATGTAAATGACATTATTACCAGACACTATTTTTACATACCTCTAATTACATTAAATTATTCAAGGGTTTAACAATAACTTTATATTCTTTTATGTTACCTGGTAAATGTGGGAATTCATAAAATACTATAAAAGTAACTTCAACAACTTATTTTTAATAAACATTAAACTTTATGTTTATATATATTTATTTCTTATAAGTAACAATTTACATTATTGTTTAAGCAAACTAGCAAATAGCACAAAAACTAAAGTTGTCAATATGAACGAAACCACATTTTCCTGGTATGAAGCTTTTTAATTTGCAATAGTGCTTATGCACCCAAGATAAACATGAATCACATCGAATACTTTTTGTGTAGAAGTAACAACTCATCATTAGGTCTTCAGTCCTGGAACTGGTTAGACGCGTACCTCTCATTGTTTCCTATTCTGTGCTAATCGACACATTTCCTTGAAATTTCCACAGTCTGCATATTTCACTATCTGTGTGCAATAGTTTGATTCTAGGTCTACCCTTTTTCCTATCTCTGCTTGTAATATATCCTGCACTATTCTCCAAAAATGCCTTAGAACGTATCCTGCGCTTCTATTCTATTTTTCCCACAGATATCTTTATTCGCCTGCTATTTCTATAACCTCTTTGTTATTAACTTATCTGTAAGTAACAATTAATATACATATTTTACAATAATACTGTAGCGGGCTACTACTACCGCGTTTCACTAATTTAAAACAAGTAAAAACAAAAGTCTTTATTACTCACTGTTCACAAGTCTAATTAACAGTATATGCCTTATTTATAGATGTTTTCAGTCCAATTAACAATGAAGCACTATCACACTAATGAATTTAAAATTTAAAATTAGAGAAACGCGGTAGTAGTAGCCTGCTACAATATTTATAATAGTCCATTAAGAAGAATACAAAGAATGGTAATTATAGTAACATTTTTGAAACTTCAAAATTAGGTCTTATAGATATTGACTAATGCATGGCTACAATACATTTAATTAATTAATGAACAGAATTTCAATAAATTGCAATTATTTGTGTTTAATTATTTATTTAATTAAATCTGATATCATGTGTGGGTCTGTATTATATTTATGATACAATAAGATTATTTATTGATTTGTTATATTGTACTGTTGCTAAGTGTGATGTATAATAAAGAATATTTACATCAATAAATTTATCTAAAAAACTTATTTTCGAAACTTAACAAGATGTATGAAACAGGTTTAATTAAAATTCATTTATTTACTATATATATATATATATATATATATATATATATATATATATATATATGCCGAAATGCATTTTTATTCAACCTGTTGATACACATATTGTTGAGTTTTGAAAATAAGTTTTTAGGTAATTCCTATAGTCTCACTATTTTGAATTTCTTGCAATTAGCTCTTGTTTTCACCAGAAGTTCCTAGTGGCACCACCGGTTTTAACCGCCATTGTCGTTCGAATATTTTTACATTGAATCGTTGACTCTCTTACTGTCTATGTACTGAATGTTCTCTATGCGCCGAGTTCAGAATTCGCGGCTGAGGCGTTAGCAGAGGCTGCAGAACAGCAAGGCATTTAATATGCTTTCTACGCCGTGTTGTATATACTACTTTTTTTTCAAGTGTTGTACTTAAATAAAACAATTTTTACTTTATGTGCTATCGAACATGTATTCTTTAATTCTCTTTAACACTCAATAAAATTGAAAGTACAATTTGTTAAAGTGGAATTATTAATATAAAAAGCGACGCTTGCCGTTTTGTTTATATCAATGCTATTACTGGAGGTCACGGACCGCTCACGGTAATTGAAATGGGATCATTCACATAGAGATTTAAAATTTTGCATGCCTATTTTCCTTTTTCCTCAAAACCTTTGATCCTCATATTACCGTTGAAAAAATTTTTGGTTGATCTGACTCGATGGTCGTTCTTTCTTGGATTCGTTCCTCACCGTAGCGATGGAATAATCAAAAAAACACTTCTCACGCTTCTTGGCATTATATTCCTTCCACTGAGAATCCTGCCGATGTCGGATCACGTGGTTTGCTACTTTCCGACTGTCATTCATCTCTCTTTTGACACGTATACAGTGCCACCAAGAAAACATAGGACCCGAAAAATATGTGAACTAATTTCCAACAACATGTGGAACCAATCAGAAAGCGATTTGTTTCAAAGTACACTACAGGAACAAAGCATTTTTAAGCAAATTGAAAATTCCATGGTGTGTGTTATGCCATGTCATTGTTAATTAAATCGTCTAAAATGACTAAAGATTAAAAAATACACGAATGCCACTAATGTTGAATATTAATCACCTAACCTTACAAATATTTCGATTTGACAATTACAAGCTTTCTACTTTGAGTGTTCTTTTTTAGTAGGCAGCTGGGTGGCACCATAGTCCATGCATTCCGCCTTTTAAATCTTTGGAAGTTTTCATCGAGGAACGTTCTATTGTTTTGACGGCCGTGGCCTCCCCTCCTTAAACTGAAACGATTTTGGAAAGTCATTTATCTTCTCAATTTATCATTCGCATTGCCACTTGGGCTCTCCGTTTTGTCCATAACATACAAAATCTGTTAGCAAAATACACTGGACCTTTGTCCTGTTTCGAGCTCCATAATGCTTTGAACTCCTTGATTAATATTCAACATACGCGCTTTTCTATTGAGTTGGACGCCATACACTCCTGATCAGTTTTAAAAAGAAACTCTTGACAAATTGTCCCCCTTTATTAGAGAGGAAATATTACGGGTTGGTGGTCGCCTATCTCACGCACCCTTATCCTCCGACAGGAAATATCCTGCTCTTTTACCTAGTAAAAGTCGCTTTACAGATTTGTATATCAATTTTGTTCATTTGAGATACTTCTACGCTGGTGTTCAAGTCGTCGAGTTTTGAGCATAAATAATCAAAAAACACTTTTGATAATTAAAACACAACTTTTATAAAAACAGTTCATGAAGTTTTGATTTGTGTAATTTTCTTTATTCACTTTCTGAATTAATGCCACTGAGATCGTTGCAATCATATCTTTCGAATTATTTATCTCCATCACCATTGTTTGCTGTTGCTACAATTTTATTTTTAGACTTGCTGCACCGTTTTACACTAAAAAAAGTTAAAGTTTTATACTTAGAAAATGGAAAGGCTAAAAAACTGTATCCTTTCGGCTAACTTGATTATTTTTTCAAGGAGAGTTAGAAGTGTGTCGGGGTTTAATTCACTTAGTTGAATAAAAAAAAAACATATGCGTGGAGCACAGCACTGTATGACCATCATATAGGAACGGTAGGAGAAGCAGACAGGAAAAAGTAGAAGCCTTTTAGAATATCGTGCTTAAGATGTATGATGATGATAGTATGGACAGACAAAGTTAATATCAAAGAGGTTTTAGAAATAGTAGGGGAAGAAATGTATCTGTGGAAAACAAAAAAAAAATAAGAGAAATTGAAAGATAGGACACGTTCTAAGGTATTTAAGGAATAGGTCGGAATATATTACTAGCAGCCATAGGAAAAAAAGGAGATAAAAATAGATCTAGACTAGACTTTTGCACGCAGATAGTGAAAGATTTAGGCTGTGGGAATTTCAGGGAAACCTGTAGGTTAGCTCAGAATAGGAAACAATAGAATTACGCATCTAACCAGTTTCAGTACTGTAGACTTAATGATTTTGGTTGTATATATTTCTTATCTCGCTTTTAGGCGTGTTGTAATTTAAAACTTTAACAGGGTTTCCCATTTATTAATAGTAGTTTCGCTTGTTAAAATGATATAATAACTTATGATGTACTAGTTTGCCGAAGATCATATGGGCAGTCAGTGCTAATCTTATTTTATAATAATACCCAAACAATCAAAACTATCGTCATTAACACATTCATAACATTAAACCAAAGCAATTAGAATTTACCAGATTGTTCCTACATAAATTTTGTTTATCTCGGTGTGACTTGAAACCAATCACGTAACCACACTTTATATACCTAAATTATACTTTATAACTAGAGCCTGATTATGCAAAATTTCTCACACAATAAAATCAAGTGTAAACAACATATTTGCTTTGAAAAACCTGGAATAATTGCATTGGTATAAATTAATTTTTATCCCAAAAAGAATTAAGTACTTTTGTCCTGTAAATTCTATCATGACAAATAAATTAAACCAACTATGTGAGAATTAGAGAAAACCACAATTTTAATACACAGAAAAAATCTGATATGCATACACAGTTAGGATTGATGCCTTCAAAAGGTAGACTTTTCGACTTCCTGTCTTCATCTTTTGAAGATTCTACGACACTTGAACCTTCTTCAAAGGAATTCAGCAAAACAGATACCGCCGCTTCTCGCATATGGTTACCCATATCCTACCATACGTTTCGAAACCATGATCGACGATGTGTACAAAGGCAGATTTAAATTTTCTAGCTGTGATTATTATATTATTGGATAATTTGTATACAGCGATATTCACGTTCCTCACCATCGCGTTAACTATATTTAAACCCGTATTGGAATACGCGAAAATATTTGTTTGTAAAAATTGTAGAAATTCAAAGCGTATTGTTTCTAAAACTTTAATAATTTAACAGTTAAATCAAGCACAATCCGGAAACATACAAAGATGTGTTGTACAATACTGTATTTGTATGTATAAAAACTGATACGAAGTGCATTTAAACTATATATGTGGATTTTGTTAAAAACTTTTTGTAATTCTTACCGTGACAACGCATAAGATGCAACTTCACTTTGAAAAGCATAACAAAGCTTTTTAATATTTGAAATTGCGTGAACCGCATTACTTGTATCATCTAAAATCACAGTCAGACAACAATAGCCCGAATCGTAACATTAGGAATCCTAGAACGAACTACAACAGTATACCGCGTAACCGGACTTCGAAATAATACTCATTTTTATAATGGAAAGCAATTCTATTACGTTCTAGCAAGGAAAACCGGTATAATAATAATGAATCTATTCGAATCATAACTTCCCTCGAAAACACCAATCTGTCAATTAGAGAACCAGAAAAAACCAACTGAATTGTATTTGTCTTGGAAAGTGTTTCTATATACTCGTACATCGAAACTAATTATGTTATTTTAACAAGCAAAACTATGTCCAATAAATGGGAAACCCAATTAAAGTTCTCAGCTACAACGTGTCTAAATACCAGATAAGAAATATATACAACTAACCTCTTGGAAATTATAAAGACGCATAGGATGAGTTGCGTAGCTTGCCGTGTTAAAATTAGAGAAACGTAACTTAAACTAATTAACAATTTATATAATGTAAGTTGTAGACATAAGCGAACCAGACATTTTTAATGGAACGAGGTTTGCGGATAAAAATAACCTTAATGAAACACGTACATTTGAGAAAGTGAGCATTGTTGATAACAGAAACCCCACATTATTAATGCCATAACAAAATAGGATAGATTTAAGTATTTAAATTAATTTGAAATAATTAAATAGCAACCGTTTAAACTGTAGAAGCAGTCGAAATCGTTAATAAATATTCAAATAACTGTGAATAAAGTCGAGAATGTGGAAATTTAATTAAGTAAGAACGGAAATATTGTAATGCAGGAACTGCACGTAACAAATCCCACCTAACAAAATTAAAAGGTAGGGGTAGGAAGCAGAAGCAACGGACTAGCAGTACACTAGCAGGGAACCACAAGGAAATTCGTTAATTTGTTTCAGAAAACAAAAGGGAAAAGAGAAAATAATTTTCAACCAGTCTGAAGGAAAAATATACCGGACCAAGCAAAAAAGATAGAGGATTATAGATAAAGAAAAAGGATATGGTAGCAACCAACGAGGAAAAAGATGGAATGGCCTAACACGCAAAAATCGTCGAAAGACGCATATCTCTAGTAAAGAAATAGTAAAATTTCCAACCTTAAGAAAAGAATTGGTTTCTCGCGAAAACAAACCAAAAAGTGAAAAGAAAGCGAGAAAGGAAACCAACAGCAACGTGCAAAGCGAAACAATTACTGTCAAGCCTCAGAGTATGTTATGGAACGTGAAGAACGTTGGATAGAAAAATCGAGGTTCTTCAACCAACGGTAACAAAGAATCGTATCAAACGAACAACCGATGAAAAGAATAGCTAACTAGGCCAAAAAGTAGACTAAGGGTCCTATGAAAAGAAAACAGGTTTAGGATGCACTTACCACAGGAAGTGGATCGAAAAATTTAATAAAGTTGGTGTGAGGACTTGTAGTAAGAAAAACCAGCCAAAGGAAAGGGAAAGAAAAGTGGAACAAAAGTAAAGAAGCACAACTAGAATTAAAAATACACTAAAGAAACAGCACACGATCCGAAAGAAGAAAACAAAACGAAAGAAAAGAAAAATCCACCAAAAACATGTGTATGTGGGTATGTAGTGTGGGTGTATGTTATGTGCGCGCGCGCGTGTGTGTGTACGAAGAGTGTGTTGGACCACTTTAATCGCTTCTTACGACAGGCAGGCCGTATCGTGGTTCTATTCTAATCCGGACCCACACGGGGTCGGTAAATTCGTACATCAAAACTTATTATATTATTTTAACAAGCGAAACTACAACCTATAAATGGGAAACCCAGTTAAAGTTCTAAACTACAACCAGTCTAAATACGAAATAGAGAATATATACAGCCAAACCCTTGGAAATTATAAAGACGCGTAGGATTAGTTGCCTAACTTCCCGCATTGAACAGAAACGTAATATAGACTAATTAACAATTTACATTACGTAAAATGCAGAGATAATCGAACTATACATTTTTAATGGATCGGAGTTCGCGATTGGAAATAACCTTGATGAAACACGTACATAAGTTCAATGTAAATATTTAAGAAAGCGAACAACAGAAACCCCACATTGTTAATACCATAACAAAATAAGATAGATTTAGGTATTTAAATTAATTTGAAGTAATTAAATAGCAAACGTTTAAACTGAAAAGGCTGTTGAAATTGTTAATAAATATTGAAATGACTGTGAATGAAGTCGAGAATGTGGAAATTTAATTAAGTAAGAACGGAAATATTTTAATGCAGGAACTGTACGTAACAAGTTCAAACCATCTAAGAAGCAACGAAAATAAATAACAAATATTTAGGGATTTATTTATTTATTTATTTATTTATTTATTGAACATAGCAACCAACAGAATATAAGTTCCAATAACAGGCTGCTTAACATAAAGGGATCGGACGAATATTAGTTCAAACACATTAGTAACATGTTAGATTACAGCACATAAATCACTAAATAAAAAACAAAGAAACTTAAGAATAATATACAAACTACAAATTGCAAATTTCAAATAAACCATATGTTTTTAAAATAACTAACACAAAGTATTCCAATTCATTACAATTACAAAGTACATTATGTAGTATTAGGAACAAGGTTAATCTAGTACTTAAACAAGTGATTTAAATTAGGCTGGTCTTGCTCATACGATAACAGCAAGCAAACTTCATTTTGAACTTTGCTTTTGAAACAGTCAAAACCAATCAACTGCATAATTTGTGTTATTTAAGGCTTTACAAATTTTATAATGAGGGGAATTGATCATATTATCAGTGTGTATTTTTGGTGTGTACACTAATTCAAAAGACCTACTACACAACCTCGGAACTACAAAATAAAATTTACTAATAAAGTTCAGATTAGAATCAAACTCCGAATGAAAAATTGAAAAAGCAAACATTAATATTTTTAAAAATCTTCTGCGTTCTAAAGATAAGTATTTAAATCTACTCACTAATTCAGAATATCTCATAAACTGTGGATAAATTCCAGTTTCATGAAACATCAAATATTTTAGAAATCTTTTTTGAACATTTTCAATTTTCGTTATGCAATTATTGTATTTAGTGGACCAAATAATAGACGCAAACTCTAATTTTGACCGCACATATGCATTGTAGAGGGCTTCATAAGTTGAACGCTGTCTAAAAGATTTGGCATTCCTCATAACAAATCCCAACATTTTGTAAGATTCATTTACCATCGCATGTAAGTGAAAAGTAAATGTAAGTTTACTATCTAAAATAATCCCCAAATCATTTATTTGGGAAACTTTGTGTAGAGTATGCTGGTCAATTGAATAATTAAAGTTAGTAATTTTGATTTTTTTACTGAATGTAATTGCTCTACATTTAGTATAATTCAAATATAATTCATTTTTATTACTCCAAGAAACTAAATTTTGTAGATCATCGTTCAATTCAGTACAATCTTTAACTGAAAAATATTTCTCCAAATTTTAAGATCATCTGCAAACAACAGTGCACTACTTTTGTTAAAACATTGGGCAAGTCATTTATAAAGATTAAAAATAACAGTGGTCCAAGATTAGCACCCTGTGGAACACCTGAGTGTACAGAATACGGATCCGATGATTCATTTAAAAACAACATATTGTCTCCGCCCTTGAAGATAAGAAAGAAATAATTTGCAAAGATTTATAGACATCCCAAAACTATACAACTTGGCTAAAAGTAATGTATGAGAGACTTTGTCAAAAGCTTTTTCAAAATTAAGATAGATAGCATCTGTTTGAATATTATTATCGAGCGCTTGTGCTAGCTCTTGAACGAATATATATAAATTAGTTTCTATTGATTTTTGCGGCATAAAACCATGCTGTAGCACTGAGATGTACGGTTGAACATGTAAAAGATTTTGTTGTATAGTATAATTTCAAAAGTTTTGACACTGAATTAGATATTGATATCGGCCTGTAATTTACAACATCGTTTTTCTTGCCTTTCTTAAAGATAGGGCAAACTTTAGTAACTTTCCACTTTGATGGGTATGACTGTGTTTTAATAATACAATTAAAATCATCAACAACGGATAACTCAAGATTTTCCAATAGGCTTTTATAATATAAGATGGAATTTGGTCTGGACCTGCAGCCCTTTTGGGCTTTAACCGCTTTACAGCCTCCTGTATATCATTCAATGTTATTTCATTTATAGCTAAAATGTCAGCCGTAAAATTCTCTTTAGGATCGAAAGTCACAGATGTATAGTTAGGTGAATTGACACTGTATACCGATTTAAAATATTTAGCAAATGCATCCACCACTTCCTTTGGCGTATTTAAATCGGAATTTAAATAAGTATACGGAAAGGAATTGCCTACGTTATTTACGCGTTTTGTTTTAAGTAGGACCAGAAAGAAGAAGCATTATTATTGATATTATTTTCAATTAAATCCACATGATTCCGATGACAGTGTTTGATTTCAAGCTTTATTTGTCTACGCAATTGATCGAACTTTTCATAGTCAGTATTTTTCTTGTAACGCTTCCAAAGCTTATGCAGGCGATGTTTTGATTTGATTTTAGCAATTAATTCGGGTGTAAACCAAATGGGGTAGTTATATCTATGTTGCCTTGTTTTAGGTACAGCTACATCCAATGCTAGAAATAAGAGATGATAAAACCGATCTGTTTTTTGATCAACATCAGAGAAGAGGTTTATAGAATTCCAATCCGTAGCATCCAACATATTATAAAGAAGATCATAATTTGCACGTTTAAAATTAAGTTGAGGACCAGCAAAGCTAAATTGTTTTGACTCAATTGTCGCGTTAATAGATATGATTAGAATAGGATGGTAATCATCCACTCTTAATAAGGGATCTTCGCATCCGGAAATGTCAATTAGTACATTACAAAAAACATAGTCAAGTGTCCTTCCTAATCTATTTAGTTCAGCATTGTATTGGGTCAAATTATGGAAGTTTGCAAAATTAACTATTTCATGTTCGATGTTCGATCTAGGATTTGACAAATCATTATTTAGATAAGGCAAATTGAAATCACCTGCTATGAGCAAGACCCCAGTGATAAGTCTATATTTATTGTATAAATTATTGTAAAAGGTATTATATGTGGTTATGGCAGAGGATGGGGGAATATAAATGGCACAAATGTTGATGTATGTATTACCTGTTTTAATTGAACCCAAATATCTTCTAATTCAGTTTCTAGTCTTTCAATTCTTGAGACACTAATTGTATTTTTAATTGCAATCAACACACCTCCACCCTCAGAAACGCCAAGCTGTGTAAAATTTCTATCCTTCCTAAAAATAGTATATCTATTATCTAAAATTTCATTATCACAAATATTATTATTTAACCATGTCTCTACTATAATGATTACATCATAATTATATGCAAGAGCATTTAGTAATAGTCAGACAACAATAGCCCGAATCGTAACATTAGGAATCCTAGAACGAACTACAACAGTATACCGCGTAACCGGACTTCGAAATAATACTCATTTTTATAATGGAAAGCAATTCTATTACGTTCTAGCAAGGAAAACCGGTATAATAATAATGAATCTATTCGAATCATAACTTCCCTCGAAAACACCAATCTGTCAATTAGAGAACCAGAAAAACCAACTGAATTGTATTTGTCGTGGAAAGTGTTTCTATATACTCGTACATCGAAACTAATTATGTTATTTTAACAAGCAAAACTATGTCCAATAAATGGGAAACCCAATTAAAGTTCTCAGCTACAACGTGTCTAAATACCAGATAAGAAATATATACAACTAACCTCTTGGAAATTATAAAGACGCATAGGATGAGTTGCGTAGCTTGCCGTGTTAAAATTAGAGAAACGTAACTTAAACTAATTAACAATTTATATAATGTAAGTTGTAGACATAAGCGAACCAGACATTTTTAATGGAACGAGGTTTGCGGATAAAAATAACCTTAATGAAACACGTACATTTGAGAAAGTGAGCATTGTTGATAACAGAAACCCCACATTATTAATGCCATAACAAAATAGGATAGATTTAAGTATTTAAATTAATTTGAAATAATTAAATAGCAACCGTTTAAACTGTAGAAGCAGTCGAAATCGTTAATAAATATTCAAATAACTGTGAATAAAGTCGAGAATGTGGAAATTTAATTAAGTAAGAACGGAAATATTGTAATGCAGGAACTGCACGTAACAAATCCCACCCTAACAAAATTAAAAGGTAGGGGTAGGAAGCAGAAGCAACGGACTAGCAGTACACTAGCAGGGAACCACAAGGAAATTCGTTAATTTGTTTCAGAAAACAAAAGGGGAAAAGAGAAAAATAATTTTTCAACCAGTCTGAAGGAAAAATATACCGGACCAAGCAAAAAAGATAGAGGATTATAGATAAAGAAAAAGGATATGGTAGCAACCAACGAGGAAAAAGATGGAATGGCCTAACACGCAAAAATCGTCGAAAGACGCATATCTCTAGTAAAGAAATAGTAAAATTTCCAACCTTAAGAAAAGAATTGGTTTCTCGCGAAAACAAACCAAAAAGTGAAAAGAAAACGAGAAAGGAAACCAACAGCAACGTGCAAAGCGAAACAATTACTGTCAAGCCTCAGAGTATGTTATGGAACGTGAAGAACGTTGGATAGAAAAATCGAGGTTCTTCAACCAACGGTAACAAAGAATCGTATCAAACGAACAACCGATGAAAAGAATAGCTAACTAGGCCAAAAGTAGACTAAGGGTCCTATGAAAAGAAAACAGGTTTAGGATGCACTTACCACAGGAAGTGGATCGAAAAATTTAATAAAGTTGGTGTGAGGACTTGTAGTAAGAAAAACCAGCCAAAGGAAAGGGAAAGAAAAGTGGAACAAAAGTAAAGAAGCACAACTAGAATTAAAAATACACTAAAGAAACAGCACACGATCCGAAAGAAGAAAACAAAACGAAAGAAAAGAAAAATCCACCAAAAACATGTGTATGTGGGTATGTAGTGTGGGTGTATGTTATGTGCGCGCGCGTGTGTGTGTACGAAGAGTGTGTTGGACCACTTTAATCGCTTCTTACGACAGGCAGGCCGTATCGTGGTTCTATTCTAATCCGGACCCACACGGGGTCGGTAAACTCGTACATCAAAACTTATTATATTATTTTAACAAGCGAAACTACAACCTATAAATGGGAAACCCAGTTAAAGTTCTAAACTACAACCAGTCTAAATACGAAATAGAGAATATATACAGCCAAACCCTTGGAAATTATAAAGACGCGTAGGATTAGTTGCCTAACTTCCCGCATTGAACAGAAACGTAATATAGACTAATTAACAATTTACATTACGTAAAATGCAGAGATAATCGAACTATACATTTTTAATGGATCGGAGTTCGCGATTGGAAATAACCTTGATGAAACACGTACATAAGTTCAATGTAAATATTTAAGAAAGCGAACAACAGAAACCCCACATTGTTAATACCATAACAAAATAAGATAGATTTAGGTATTTAAATTAATTTGAAGTAATTAAATAGCAAACGTTTAAACTGAAAAGGCTGTTGAAATTGTTAATAAATATTGAAATGACTGTGAATGAAGTCGAGAATGTGGAAATTTAATTAAGTAAGAACGGAAATATTTTAATGCAGGAACTGTACGTAACAAGTTCAAACCATCTAAGAAGCAACGAAAATAAATAACAAATATTTAGGGATGTTATATCTAATACTCTTATTGTTGACAAAAAAATGTGATAAATTCAGGGAGTTGTCAAAAATATTTGTCAAGAGTTTATTTTATATTAATTGTTTGATTTGTTGGAAGTTCAAGATAAGTTCTATTCTTGCGCATTTTGGCATGAAAATGGTTGAATGTATTTTTACATGTCAACAGTTTGTCTCGAAAGCGGCATAATGCATTTTTGTATGTCATCAGTTTGACCTGAAAGCGAAACAATGTATTTTTGCATGTCATGAGCTTTTACATGTCAAGGATTTGACCTAATAAGCGCATAATATAATTTTGCATGCCATTAGTTTGGCCTAAAGGCGATATAATGTATGTTGGTCTGAAATCGACACAATGTATTCCTGCATGTAATTAATTTGGCCTGAGATTCTCCTTATATAACTACTCCCAGGGTACTGTTCGTCGGATTTGGAAAAACATTAACTCTACTAGTCGCATTTCTATTTGTATCTTCAAACTGGAATGGATAGTTAACGTCCTGCCGCAGAGTTCCTGTGATATCTATTCTTACTTGCAAGTACTGTTTGGATGAGGTTGCTTTGGTAATATTAGGACGGAAAAGATATGAAGTATGATTAATAAATTGCCGCCTTACTGTATCAGTACCTGACTATGCATTAACGACAGCGCCCTCAATCTCACAGTGAATAACTTGAGTATATTACTTAGGTTACGTACCAAAAGTTAAGTTTTATATTTTGATGTATCTCAAAATTTTTGTTTAACTTTAAAATGCTGAACACATTACTGCGATGCATGAATGTTATTTCATTACTGTACGATTATTGTAATATTGTTTTAATGTGTTTTGTAGCAGATTATTATTACATACGTTTGAAGTTAAGATTTACATAAATGAAGAACATGTTATTTGTTTCACTAATAAGGTAATTAAGAATAGCAATTGTATTTCTACTATTTAATTTTTAAAGGATCAATCATAAGAGCGTGGTTCATTTAAACACATATGGAATATCACATTGCAAGTTATGAAAATACTCAAACTGATTTTGCGTATCATTAAAAACTAAATGCATTTTATCCAAGTCCTCTTGCTGGTAACATTGGCGTATATTGCTTGATACTGCCTTTCGATGTACGCGTATATAGTCTAAATCATGAAAGAATGAATCCACGTCATAGGTTGCTGAATTAAAAAACCACATACTTTCAAATCTTATGCATTAAGCATATTCCGATAGATCCTTAAAAAGTATGTCGTTTTTTAATTCAGAAACCTATGACGTGAATTCATTCTTTCATGATTTAGAAGACTATACATCATAGTAAATGTGCATCTGTATGCACACCAAATGTTTATTGATATTCTTTTTTCTAGCTTTAAAATAAATTCATACTCCATACAAATGTTATTGCATCGGCACTTGCAAATAGATGCGTTTCCAGATTTTCAGGTTAGCAAAATATCAATACAAGCCGAGTTCAATCTATCTTACGAGTTAATGTATGGTGGGTACAGCATTAAAACTATTTTTTAAATCGTAAAGAGGCACTAAATGTATCAGGCTAAAAGTCCTTTTGTTCGCGCCTTTAGGGTTCGTATTAATTCGCGCGCAATCGTTTCGCGATAATAACCGCCTGCTAGTGGTTTTTAGCTAATAAGTAGTATGTATTGCAACTAGTATTACGAGCAGTTCATATAAACCAATTAACATTTCATTAATAGTGAAATAAGTAATCATTCCTATCATTTTCTTCCTTACAAATTGCTTATATTTCAGTGCAGTTCATCGAAATTCACGGTAAGTGATTGTCGTATTTACATGTTACTATTATTCCTTATGCATTTCTATTACATTTCAAATCACATAAACAAACAGACCCAGCACCTAGCTCTAAATTAGCATCGACGCAAGTACACCTTTCTTTAACGTGAATCAATGTGCGGGTCACTGTTGTTTTTCTGAATACTAAAATAACCGCATGCATCGCATCTTAAACACATTTGTTAAGCATCCATAGTTATATGCAACGTAAATGGGCATTTCTACGATATTGAATAACCAGAAATTCTACAATGCAAAAGTTCGTCTTAGGTATGCGACAGCAAATGTCTTTTCAAAGTAACTTTCTGCCTTGTAGAATAGCTACACAAACAGCATCCAAATGGCTTTTCACGGGTATGGCGTAACATATGCAGCTTCAAATTCCTTTTCTGTATTGTAGAGAAACCACAAATATAGCATATAAATCGCTTTTCCCCAACATGTGTTACCATGTGATGTTTAAGGTATGTTTTAAATACTGTTGAAAAGCTACATTTATAACATCTAAACGGCTTCTCATCAGTGTGTAATAGCATATGCCGTTTTAAATCAATTTCTTTGGTTGAAGAATAATCACATGCATTGCACATGAAAACTATTTTGCCAGTATGTGTAAATAGATGTGCTTTTAAAAGGCCCCAATACGTTGCACTATAACTACACAAATTACATTTAAATGGTTTTTCTCCTGTGTGTGTGTCATGATATGTTGATTCAGACTTTGTTTGCGCGGTGTGAAAAAAATACACAAATTACATCCAAATCGCTTTTCACGATTATGTGTCAGCATATGTTGCTTCAGGCTGTTTCTGTGTATTGTACTAAAATTACATTTATCGCATCTAAAAACATGCTCACTCGTATGGGTTAGCATGTGCTGTTTAAAATTGTGTTCGTGAGCACTAAAGTAAGTACAAATATTGCATCTGAAACGCTTCTCTCCGGTGTGTGTAAGCATATGACGCTTTACATTGTATTTCTGTGTTGTAGAATAATTACAAATACCACAAATAAACGACTTTTCGTTGATATGTGTTAAGTGGTGCCGCTTCAGACTTTTTTTTAGTGCAGTAGAAAACCCGCATATATTGCATTTAAATCGCTTTTCGCCACCAATTATCAGCGTATGCTGCTGAATATTCTTTTTTGCGGTTTCAGTGTAATTACTTATATTGGAATTAAATACTCTTTCCTCAATATGTGATTTTATATGCTGCTTTAGATACAGTTTACGTGTCGTAACAAAAGTACATATATAGCATTTCAATCGTCTTTGGTTAACAAGTACGTGATGCTTGGGCCTCTTTATATGTGCCGTTGCAAAGTTACAAATATTGCATGCAGATGACATTTCAGTGGTATGGTTTAGCATGTATCACTTCAGATGCCTTTATTATAAAATAATTACACTTTTCACTAATTTGGCTACACTATAACCAAATAGATCCTCTTCAATGTCTGTTATATAGATACTGCTTCAAACGATTCCCATATGGTAATAAACCTTAAACCCTTTCGTCTAAACGATTAAGCAATTTTACTTTATGAAACATTCCTGCTACGTTTAAACTAGTTACATTTCGTTACTCAAATGCAAAAATTTCTTAAATGTAAAGTTATTCAAATTTGGCCGTGTTGCAAGAAAGTTCTAACATGAACAATTAAAATACAAAACTAATAGAAATGTACAACTCATTAAAATTTACATAAATATATCTATGTCATTCAGTGTCGTATGTAAAATTAACGACCATGTCGCTTTCGTGAGTACACTGTAAACTTAATTATCTGTAAATGTGTGCGGTATGATTTTGTTCTTGTATAACCTCTATATGTACGTAATTATAGGTGTCTGGTAGGATTCGGAGCGATCGTTTCGGCGCGACCGTTACGGCGAGGGCCGTTTCGGAGCTGGGACATTTCGGCGTAGGCTGTTTTGGCGCCGGCTGCTTCGGCGCCAGCAAAATATAGTGCAGATGTGCAGAGTATCTTCTTGCATGATTAATTCACATAGGAATTATATATGTCAATTTATACATAAGTCTAGAGTTTTCATTAATGAGTATACTTTTAACATTAAATCTGTCTTCAAGCAATTTACATGTTTTGTTAACGAAAATGTCGAATTATGAGGATTTTAGTTCTTATTATATCGTCTAAATCCTTAAACATCATCGAATGTATTGGTTAATATTCTTCAAAAAAGCATCAGTTTCAAT
This sequence comes from Platerodrilus igneus, assembly GCA_036346225.1. Classification (NCBI taxonomy): domain Eukaryota; kingdom Metazoa; phylum Arthropoda; class Insecta; order Coleoptera; family Lycidae; genus Platerodrilus; species Platerodrilus igneus. Next base: position 6,586,153 of record JARFIW010001303.1, read on the forward strand.
TAACATTTAAGTTGGTATTGTAGCGGGCTACTACTAACGCGTTTCACTAATTTAAAACAAGTAGTAATAAAAGTCTTTATTACTCACAATTCACAAACCTAATTCACAGTATATGCCTTATTTGTAAATGTTTTTAGTCCAATTAACAATAAAGCACTATCACAGTAATGCTATTTACAAGCACTAATATCTTCTTAAACTAATTCTTAACCATAAGTCTATTAACAACACTAACACTACTATTTATTTATTACACTTTTGTCTATTTATGTATTCTACAAGCTGCATGTACATTAGACACATTCACCTGATATAAATTTATGTATACTCTCGGACTTCCAAAAGCTCAACTATTATAATTTATATTCGACATTCTGATATAGACTGAACTCTTACATTTATCAGCGGTCTTATATATACACTGAATTAATAGAATGATTCATACTCCCGTATAAGCTGGAAAATTCTAGGCTTATGTAGTATATACATTGCTTACGGCGCTTGTGTGTGTTTGACGGGTTGCCTAATAGTAGCTCGTAACAGTATTATATTCAACACCATAATTAAATATTTGGATAAACCAAATTCTTCTGTCAATTAAAGTTTCTAGCCAAATCTACGTTTCTACCGGCACGTTTATTATATCCCTCTACATAAAAAAGTATTGTTAATATTCACTGACCCTTAGAAAAGTATTACTAAAAATTAATCATACTTAGGTGTCTATTATTACTTAAATCCCATCCGAGATTAATGCTAAACAGGGATACTCGGAAATCCTAACATACTTCACTACCTGTACATCTGTTTACTGACAATCCATTCAATTCACTTGTGGTGGTGAATTTCAACAGTCTCCTACAAAGCGATATAATATAGCGAAGTTCGCTAAGATTAAAGGATAAAATAGCAGGTATCAGTCGGAGGGATACCAACAATTTCGAATGAATGGAATTATGACACTGACTAGCCTATTGCTGCTTTTTTACACCTAACTTAGTTGTTTGTATTTTATTTCTTTAGTGTTGTCTTAAATAACGTTAGCAGGCAGTGAATATATATTGCTGTAGATACGTGCAATTAATACAATTATGGCTGAAGCACATTCTAGACGAGGCAAAAGAAAATTTATGCATGAAAGTTTTAAATATGTTTTCGATAAACTAAGCAGCAACGGTTTAACCCAATTTTGAAGTGCAAGCAAAAAGATTATTATAAAGCGAGAATTCATGTTGTAAATACAGCTGTAGTAAGATATTTTAATGAACACTCTCACTTTAGTTCAGCAGCAAAAAGAAACGCTGATGCAGCTATTACACGAATTAAATGCCTGGTGGAGGAAACCATAGAAGCATCATACAAGTAGTCAATGATGTTAAGTAGGTCTAGCCCAAGCAGCGCAAGGCATTATGCCAAAATACTATGCACTTAAGAAAGTTGTTCGTAGAAAGAGAAATTGGATCGCTACTGCTCCTCCTATCTAGTTAACTTAAATGCATTCGTAATGCTACAGAATTATCAAAACTAGTTCCTCTGGATGGCGTTGAAGAGAATTTTCTGCTAGGCGATAGTGGTCCAGGTATAAATAGAATGTTAATCTTTGGTCGCCAAAGCAATTTGCAATTGTTGCAAGAGTGTCGGACTTGATTTATAGATGGAACCTTTCGTTCGGCAGCACTTCTGTTTTCTCAGATTTATGTTCTTTCAGTAGAAAAATTTGGTGGTGTTTATCCAATTGTTTACAAACTTCTTCCAAATAAACAAGCAGCAACGTATAATAGATTTTTACAATGCTGAATGAAATTCAGCTTACCTTTTGGATGCTATCTAACTAAAGTCAATGATTCTCCTTATAACATATCAGTTTCAAAAGGTACTTTATGTTTCATCAGGTAATCCATTAAGTCCTCTTTATTAGAGGTTGTATTTGGCATTATCTCTATTAATTTTGAATGAGAAGATGCATTGTCTTATATAATAAGGCTGGATTGGTTTAAGTTTGAAATTAAACTTTCTTAAAACCACTTTGTAAATAGTTCGGCATCCATATCGTCATTAGTCTGCGTTTCGTGATTTAGTTGAAAACAAAAGAGACACATTTGCAAAAATCAATTTTTATTTTCTGCATGCAGCACCGATGAACCTAAAATATTAACAAAATAAAAAAAACTTTAAAACAAGTAATCAGAAACTAACCGTTTTCCTTCACTAAATGGCTTTTTCTTAATCTTTTATGTTATCAATCCAACCTTTTTTTCCTGAGCTCCGACCGAAAATCCACGATTCTTCTAAGAAAACGGGGTCGTATAATGCTTTTCGTTTGTGTAATTCGTAGTTCCTCAAGAATTGTATTCCTGCTGCAGCAAAATGTGCCAATTTAAATAATTCCCGTCTGCAATCATCGTTTTTAAACGAAAAACCTATGGTGGGTAAAAGCCTCTTCAAACTACTCAAGACAAGGCAAGTTCTTGTTGTTGGGTTATTATCGTTACGTGAAGTCCTAAAAAATACAAATAGGTTATAAAATATATTCCAAATTAATATTATCTTTATTACGCTGAGAATGCATGTCGTATATTTTTCTCTTCACACAATATTTAACAAAATCGTGTACATCACAAGATTTCTATTTGATGCACTTTCGTTTCTTACTACACGATTGCAAAGGTTGGTTTACTTCATGTGTTTCGGATACCTTCTTCTTAATACTAGTGGGAGTTCGAAGTCCTATACCACAGGCTGCTTCAACGGTACGCTTAAAACAACCTAATTAAAACCATCTTTTTTACTAAACTTACTAGCATTAGTTCTTACATTCATTACAGATTCAAATGAAACAAACATACCTTCATTCTCACGTTCCCTTTTGAAGTAATTAAGACCATTCATAATCACCAACTGTGTTTATAATTTTAAATGTCTAGTACGAAGCCTTTTTTGTGTCAATATGAAATGGCAATAACTTTGAAAAAACTGTTCCACAATATAATTAATCGAGAATAATACTGTAACAGGCTAATGCTACCGCGTTTCTTTAATTTAAAACAAGTAATAACCAGAGTCTTTATTACTCACTGTTCACAAGTCTAATTAACAGTATATGCCTTATTTATAGATGTTTTCAGTCCACTTAACAATGAAGCACTATCACACTAATGAATTTACAAGCACTAATATCTTCTTAAACTAACTTATTTAGGATCGGTCCATTAACAACCCTAACACAACTATTTATTTATTATACACTTTGTCTATTTATGTATACTACAAGCTGCATGCACATTAGACACAGCATATAACATTTATGTATACACTTGAACTTCCAAAAGCTCAACTACTATTACTTTACAACGATATAATTTATATTAGACATTCTAGTATAGACTAACTCTTGCATTCATTAGCGGTCTTATATATACTCTGGATTAAAAAGGATGACTCATGCTCCAGTAATTTCTAGAAGAATTCTGGAATCCTTGAGAATAAACAGTGCTTGCGGCGTTTTGTGTGTTTGATGGGTTGCCTACTAGTAGCTCGCTACAATACAAAACGCTAAATGTAAATGAAAACAAAACCAAGCTAACTTAACCCTCAAAACAAACTGTGGTTGGTATTTAACCTTTAAAAGCACAAATGAATTTACAAACTACATGAATCAAAATCAGACATTTGTTATATTTGCATTACAACATTGGGAAGATGCACTTTTTTATAGCTTTCTGATTTTATAACCAAGAAATTAGTAAAATCGGGACCAAATAAACTTGCGCGTGACTCATCGCAATACATTTTTACAATTTTAAACCAAACGTCTTCAAGATGATCTTCAAAGCTTCTTTTGTGGCTATCCAAATCTAACTTACCACCTGCAGAAGACACCTAGGAACAAGATAGATAAAAAGAGGAAACGGGATAAGGAAAAAGGCGCACTTCTGCATACCTCACACTTCAAGGTACCGATAAGTGTCAAAAACGGTATTACTCGCAATAAAGACTCAATTTTCATTGACCATCGACAATCGGGCTATCCTTGCCAGCCAACCGCACAGTTCCAAATAGAAAGTCAGGTAAATAATCATAAAGGCGCTTAATTTAAAAAGTCATAATGAAATTAACTATACAAATTATGTATTAAAAAGAATTTGATACGCGTCAAAATGACGCGTTACATACTAAAATATTTACCTAAGTTAAACTACTTTAAATCAATCGCTGTTACAGGTAAAATGAGCATTACGTTAGAAATTTAGATTTGCTCTGAAGGGATGGTGACCCCGTAACAATATAAGCGTGCGTCAGCTAATTGCAGTGGTACGGGAGTGGGTTCCTAAGGAAGAAACAATTAAAGATAATAGAAAAATTTGAAATAAAAAATATCAATTGGCTGAAATACAAACAACTACATTTCTATATTCACTTACCCTAACAGGCGTTTTCTACAGTCATAAGTAAAGTGTGCCAAACCGTCTGCTGTAGCAACCCTTTCGATATTATCCCTACACGGAAGACGGTATTCTGCATAAGTCTCCTTTGCTTTTTGGTTTCATAAATTTATCACATTATATTTTATTTTTCTTTAAAATATCTAAAACATGTACCAAGTTTTGTCATAATTAAAGAAATTTTTAAAATAAAGTTCCTTTTTCAAATACAACTCCATTATTGGGGTGACTGGATATCCTTTTACAATAACCTAATTACTATCTAGTTCATAACTAAATGCAAATAAAATTCAACCTATACTTAACCTTTATTGGGATTAAATAATTGCAATATAAATAAAAATATACTTCAAAACCTAGTTTTTTAACTCGACTCTGACCAAGTAGTACTAAAGGAAATCATAAAAAACAAAAATTAAATTAAATCCATCCGTCTTTGTACTCTTAAAACTTTATTGGTAACACATTTTTGATTATACGCATATTTGGATTTAATTACAGACACATCTAAATAATTATAAATGTCATTTATGTACATTTAGATTTACCAATTGTTATATTGACAACAACATGTTAAATTAACTGGCTTTAAATTGTTTAATATAATATATAAATTGTATAACAATAACGATATATAAAAGCAATTTAATTAACAATAAAAAATAATAATTTAAAAACTGCTAGTTATTTGTTAAGAACCAAACTGTTCCATATTTTCTTGAATTGGATTAAAAGTGTAATTACCCCGTCCATCAAGGTATAGAACGTATTCATGATGCTTCCAAAGGGATTTTCTGTGAGATACAGTTAACAAAGTAATACCAACTTCACGACAGTAGGTATACATAAGATTCTCAATATCAACCGCCACAGCACTTGTACATTCATCCAGAATTGCAAATTGAGGAGAATGATAAAATAGGCGAGCCATTGCTATTCGTTGCTTTTCTCCACCACTTAAAACATCTGTCCAGTCAGCTAAGGCATCAAATCCACCTTCTCGTTCTAGCAGATAATTCAACTGAACTAATTTCAAATATTTTTCTAGTTGCTCATCGCTATTCCCTCGTCGTTTTGCCTGTGCTTCAGAATGAGGGTAGGTGATTTGATCTCTCAAACTTCCCAATACCATATATGGTTTTTGGGGAATATAAAATAATTTTCCAGTAGGTGGTTTAGTTAATTCGCCTCCAAACAAAGGCCACAATTCTCCTAAAATTCTAAAAATTGAACTTTTTCCAGCACCATTTGGTCCACAAACAAGTACGTTCATACCAGACTGTATATTAACAGTCAGTTCTTTAATTAAAATATCACCGTTTGGAGTTACGACTGGTACTTTGTCAAATTTAATTACATTATTTTTAAAAATCAGCGATCCTCCGTTAGGTAGATATTGTTTTGCATCCTGCTGTACCATAGTTCTCTTATACACTCCGTTATTAATATCAGAAAGAACCGTTTGCAACTCTGTGACACGCACTGTTAAACCAGCTAAACGCGATAACTCACTACCTGCCAAAACCAAACGTCCAATTGCCTGAGTTAATTTGAGTACCAAAAAACCAGAAGCGTAATACACTCTAGAGCGTTCTCCAATTTTCATAGTACCTATGCCAAAACTTCCGGCTATAAATGGTATTGAATAGGTGAACCAGCCAATAGTTAGTGCTAGATATTTTGCAACAATATTATCAACAACGCCTACCAGTACTCGAAAGTGCAACAACTTTCTTAAATGGTTCATTAAGTTAGTAAAGGTCGCCAGCAGCGTTAATTTTTCTTTTACATTTCCACGATAAAATGCAATTTCCTCTGCATGAGTTATAATTCTAGAATTTACATGTCTAAATTCGCCTTCCAATTTTTGCTCCGTTATGGTTAATTTTCCCAATGGTTTCTTCAAATGCGTCAAAAAAAATCCTGAAATAAGAAAATATGCCAACATAATACCTGGTGTTAATACTCCCACATTTGCACTAACTTGGTACGAAAATAATCCAATATCGAGTAATGGTTTGCTGGCATTGCAGTATACATCAACTAAACAATCACATAATTTTTCGACATCAGCTGTTAGGATTTGATCAGCATTAGAGATACGGTTATCTAAATTTGTTACTCGATAGTATGTTAACTTTTGTAAGTAGTCGTTGTATAAATAAAGAGATACATTTCTTCGTAGGCGTATCTTTAATTCACCAACAGCAAATTTTATGAAGCTGTTAACTGCAGAAACCATTGGTAAACAAATGATTAATCTTATAATACTTTTTATAAACAATCTCTTCTCCATTGTAATTAAATGGCTGCAAAAATAACACTAGAAAAATAATACAAACGTGTTCATTTTAATTCTTAACAATAAAATTTCTAAACCACCCTTCAGGTGTTTGGACTGTTTTTGGACTTTTTTAAGCAAAGAATGTTATTTAAGAGCAAGTGCGCAGGTACCAGCCAAAACAGTCACTCTGTATCTATCTATCTTGAAAATGTAATGGTGTACCTTTATAGTGTTGATAGTTATTTATTCCCAAGACCACTGCGAGGTCAAAAGCCGCCCACGATAACATTCCATAATTTGATGTCCTCTAACGAATGAGTTGGGGTACACAGAAAATGTGAGATTCTTTAAACGATTAATCATCAATTAAAATACACTAAACTAAAAACTTTTATTAAACATACCGGGTTAGTATAAACTCACGGAACGGTCGAATAACTTTTTTATTTGAAATACATTTTATTTTGAAATTTGTTATGGGTAAAATTAATGAATCTATTTATGACATTTTCAATTTTTTGTCACTTACTGACTAACCACAAATGTTTATCACTTTTTTAAATGAGTGCTCATTACATTTTTATATTTTCAGATGCAAAATAAAAACTACCTGCAGAAATATTAACATTCTTTTTCATTCTTAAGAACGTATTACAAAAAATAACAAGAACTACCAATGACACAAAATCAAGATGTCTTTAAAAACTATTTGAAATTTTAATTGACAGTGTAACGTATTTTTTTTCTTGTTGCACCAAGCCTAATAAATTAATAATAAAACAGATAAATTTTAAAGCATTTAATTCGTAAATATTCAGCCAATAAAAAGTAAAGTATAATATTCCCAATAACACATAGAATCTAGGAGATTTATATTCTGTGGCTTGTTGCCAAGCGTAGTCCAGTTAATTATGAGCACTTTTGTTTCCAACGTCGAAGAATCAAGTCGCTTTTTGTAGACTAGAGATAAAAGTCAAGATGGCTCGACTAAAACACGAGGCGTCTAATAGAGTCAGAAAGAAGAACTTGAGTTGAGAACATGGAACAATAATATACATCATTTAAGACATGCAATATCTAATGGACATATCTACAACAACAATTTTCAATGTTAAATTATAATAAATTTTCGTCGCAATAATTTAAAGCAGGCAGTTATGGTTTCGTTCTATCTATTTAATACGCCGTATAGAAATGATTTATTATACAAAGAATCTTGGTACTTCAAACTTACAGATGATTAATACGCTGGAAAAATACAACAGCTGACGTCATGATTTTGCACCTGCAATTTATTTGGATACACGTGAGTGTTTGAAACTTTCCGTAACTTTGAAAGTATAGTAAATTATTATGAGATTTGCTACGTTGAATATTAGAGTAACACAAATAAAAAGTAGTTTTTTAAAGTCAATAACACACCGAAAAAATATCTAATTTGTCAGTTGCTTGTACACGCACTCAATGTGTTTTAAGATATTTAAAATGACAACTTATGTCAGATAAAAGATAGTATAGATTCTGTTTCCTAATCTAGACGCCAGATGCAGTCTTGATTTAATTTTCACATTTTGCTTAAAACATTCAGGTCATGTAAAAGCTTTTTATTAGTGCTGAAATTCGTGTATATTTTTGTGTAGATTACAGTTAAATTTGAGTAGTTGCATTTTATGATCGCTATTTTTCTGATGATCAATCTTTGTTGTAAATGGTCAAGGAAGCGCTTCAATGATTATAGTAAAAATAAATTCATGTGTTATGATCTAATAAATTATGACATGTTTGCTTATACTAAATTTTATAGAAATGATCAATTAATACATATTTATTTTGAAGGTTAAACTTCACTAAAATTCTTTTATAAAAATTTTTAAGACAAGATAGTAAATATATATATTGCAGTCACATGTATTTAATCAGATTTCTACATATAAATAGAATTCATTTGTTTCCTTTGAAAGACGTTTTATTATACAACATTTAAATTAGGAAAGAAAACTAGAACAAATCCTCCTTAAGTAAAAGACAGAGTAATGAAAATGAATCCCTTTAGTATTTCACAGATGTTTAAATTCATTTATTCTATTTTTGGCATATGCTTTTGAAGACACAAATAGTGTCCATGTGGTGTTTTTGTTTGTTCACAGGTAAAGCTGAGATAACTGTTTGACATCTGGTGGTTGAGGTTTTGGTAAGTGTGTGATAAAGAGTGAAATTCAAATTTTATGGCTATGATAGTGGTGTTAAGATAAGGTTTCCGCATTCCCTTATACAAACACAGTTAAATTTTGTTGGCACTTGTATTAAAAATACGGTGGCGCCTATTAAAAATATTTTTGGTCGATTATCCACCCATGACCCATGCTCATGATCTACCCAGAGCTAACACTCTACTAGCCGTTTAACCCTAAGAGTTTTCTTTGTCTAAAGCCGTTTTCCATCTGACATTACCCTGGGCTTGGAGTATAAAGAAGAAAATCTCGACCTAGTGATATCAGATTAAAAATAGAGAGTTTTAGTATATAGCTGATAGTCACGAGGATAAAGGGTAATAAACTTACAAAAGTTTTAATTACCCCCGTTTTTTAAAACTAAAACTATTACACTTACACTTGCGCTCGCAACGTGGGGCTGGAATTTCATTTAGAGGCTGGAATTTCATTTAGAGGCTCGAATAAATTCAGTTAGAGGCTCGAATAATTTCACTTAGAGGCTGGAACATTTAGTAGTTATTTTCATCACACTTATATTCACCGACTGAGGTTTGCTTTGATATTAGTAACGTCTTCTTTTAGTTTCATTTTTGTTAAAGTATGTTACAGTTTATAGTGGGTTCTTCTTTATATAGTTAGGACATTTGTTTGTTTGAGATTTCATCTTCAAAAATTTTATAATTGAGTTACGTTAGAGGTATTCAGATATTTAATTATGGCAGAAACTTATAGCATCGTACATTTACTTAAAATGAGTTAGAATATGAATTGAACATTAGAGGCATTGAAAATTCAAGACCAGTTTCAGATAAAAGGAAAATTTTAGTAAGGTTGTTGGCCAAAGAAACAGATAAACCCGGTTGTTTGATAGATCCTTCTTACTATAAAGTAGATTTCAAAGTAGAGAAAGAAGAGATTGAGTCTAGTATAGAGTCAGTTAAAATGTTTTGTTAGAATTTATGGATGATCCCGATGAGTCAATTTTAAAAGGATAAGGTCAAGATTAGTACATCTTACAGGTAGAATTCAACGGTTAAAGCTCCTAAAGAAAATTTTGAGGAAATTGTGTTATTTAAAATGAAAGTTTGGCTACTATTCTTGTTGTGGAAGCAGATCTGCATGAGAAATTAAATAAAGATACGAGTTCAAATCATAAAGATATTAATATAAATCCTATTGCTGCATCTAATGTGCCCATTCCAACGGTTACATATGTCACACAGTCAGTCCCTATTGGATCTTGGTCGATAAAATATTCAGGAAACCCATCTCTTTATATCAATTTTAGAAAACATTAGTGACATTGCACAGTCTCGAAAGGTATCTGAAATGGAATTGTTTAATTCTGCAGTTGAATTGTTTACCGGTGATGCCTTAGTATGGTATCGTTGCGTTCGTAGTTCATTAACAGATTGGAGTTCGTTGGTTAGTAGACTAAAGGAAGATTTCTTGCCAGCACATCCTGAAGACGATATTTGGGAAAAATCAAAAATAGATTACAGAGGAATGGTGAATCAGTTGTATTGTTCATTGCTAATATGGAAAATTTGTTTAACCGATTACCTATTATTCCTGCAGAACACACTAAAGTTAGAATAGTCAAGAAAAATTTATTGCCATATTTCATTCAGCATCTTGCTCTTACAGAGATAGAGGATATTAGTACGTTAGTTAAACTGTGTAAGAAGTTAGAAGAAGCTTCTTTAACATAAGTCTGTTTCAGTTGCACCATATAGTCACAAGCAGCCTATTAATTATTTTAATCCGCGTTTTAGAAACAAAACCCTAGTTCATTTCAGAATGCTTCAAGTCGTGTTTATACCCTACATCTTCACATTCCCCAGTACAAGTTCTTAATTCTGCTACCCCAATGACAGAAAAGAGTGGAGTAGGTAACTCATTTATTAAGCATAAATTGGTATGTTGGAATTGTTCACGTTATGGACATACTTTCAGTGTCTGTAGATCTTTCAAGAGATTATTTTGTTATGGTTGTGGTCGTAAAGGAGTGACTAGTATCACTTGTCCGTCGTGTCCAACTCAACGAGTAAAGGAACAGAAGTTGAATAACGATTCCCTGGGTTTAGACAAGAGGCTACAGATATGTTGTGTGCTCGAGAAGGTCTATGTTGTAAAGAGGAGTGGTCGCGATGGCTTCAGGTAGTTAGAAATTTTGCAGGAGTAGAGTTCCACCTAAAGCTAATGCATTGTTTGAGAAAAGCCTTATGATAATCGCCCATATGTGATGGTAAAGTTATTCGACATGGATATTACAGGTTTATTTGATTCTGGATGTACTACATCGATAATAGGTTCCCTCGCCGTTCCAGTGATTGAAAAATGAAGTTGAATGTTTTACATCTGAAAAGAAAGGAGTATCGACTGCAGATGGTTCGTTAAAATTGGTAGAAGGTTCAGTTGATTTACCTATCCGTATCGGATCGGAATGTCGTATTTTGAACGCGTTAGTTGTACCTTCTTTGCCTCATGCCTTCATCTTTGGGACTGATTTTGCTAAATTGTTTGGTATAGTTGCTGACTTTAAAACAATTCTTGGTATATTGGCGATGATATGGAAATCATATTTCTTATGTTGGACAGTCGTCCTTGCCTTTAAAGTATAAAGATAGTTTGTTTAGTTTAGAAGAATTGTCGACTGAGCATCGAAAGCAAGCTCAAGCAGTTATAGATACGTATAATGAAATAAGTAGTGAGAATAGATTGGGCCGTACTAATAAAATCGAAATGTTCATTGATACAGGCGACTCCAAGCCAGTTCGTAGGAAGCCGTACGTTATGTCGCCATATATGAACGAAATACTGAATAGAGAACTAGATGATATGTTAAAGTTAGAGTGGTAGAACCTTGCGTTAGTCCGTATTGTTCTCCAGTATTATTAGTTAAAAGAAGTCCAGTGACGAGTATAGATTTTGCTTCGATGGACGAATGTTAAATGATGTCACTAAGCATGACAGTTACCCTATGGCAAACATAGACAGGATTCTTAATTTATTACGGGTGCTAACTATATTTCTAGTTTAGATATGAGAAAAAGTTTTTGGCAAATTCCCTTTCGGAAAGTTCTAAAGACAAAACTGCTTTCAGCATTGTTTCTAGAGGTCAATATCGTTTCACTTGTGTACCTTTTGGTCTTCGAAATGCAGCTCAAACCCAACAAAGGCTTGTGGATGCTATATTTGGACCACGTTATGAACCTCATGTTTTTGCTACCTTGACGATGTGATACTAGTGTCTTCTACATTTGAAGAACACTTAGAACTTCTTGCAGATGTTAGAGAACGTCTCAAGGAAGCAAATCTGACGATTAATTTGAAGAAATGTGAGTTTTCAAAAATCTTTAAAGTTCCTTGGTCACATAGTTGGCTCTAACTCTCTTCGTGCTGATCCTGATAAGATCTCAGCTATGGTAAACTTTCCACGTCCGAAGACTACGACAGAAGTTAAACGATTTTTGGGTATGTGCAGTTGGTACCGTCGGTTCATCCGAAACTTCTCTTCGTTAGTGTCGTCTATCAATGATCTTATTAAGAGGAAGAAGAAAGGACAAGGAGTTATTTGGAATCCTGAGGCTGAAGCGTCGTTTATACAGATTAAACAAGCTCTAGTTTCTGCTCCGTTATTATCGCAGCCGGATTATTCGCTCCCATTCATTATCGAATGTGATGCCAGTGACACCGGATTAGAGCTGTTTTGATTCAGAAAATTGATGATATTGAACATGTGATTTCGTATGCGAGTAAAACGCTAAATCGAGCTGAAAGGAATTATTCGGTTACTGAAAGAGAATGTCTGGCAGTAATCTTTGCGATTGAGAAATTTAGACCATGGGTTGAAGGTACCCGCTTTACAGTAGTGACAGATCACTTTTCTTTGTTGTGGTTAAATAATATTCAAAATCCGACTGGTAAATTAGCCAGGTGGGCAGTACGTTTGAAACAACATACGTTCGATCTGGTTCATAGAAAAGGTAAATTTAATGTTGTGCCCGATTGTCTTAGTCGTGCAACCCTCCGGACAATCCTATTGTCGACTTAATCGAAGTTAATTTAGAGAAATTAGACCCGTGGTACGTTTCGTTGAGGAATAAAATTTTGTCTTCTCCAGAAAGTTACCCTCAATGGAAAGTAGAAAATAATTTTGTATTTAAATTTCTTCCCTCCAATCTTCCCGTATCTTCAAATTTAAATGAATGGAAATATTTGGTACCTATAGCACAACGAGAGGAAATCATTCGCTCTTGTCATGTTCCTTCAGTAGCAGGGCACTTTGGTTTTGCTAAGACTAATTCGAGAATACAGGAACGTTATTATTGGCCTAAAATGAATATAGATGTACTCCGATTTTGTAAGAAGTGTTTAACATGTGGCGCTCAAAAGTCATCGAACGTTGGTCCCTTGGTTTAATGGGTAAAGAGAAAGAAGTAAAGTTTCCCTTTCAGACAATAGCACTAGATTTGATGGGTCCGTTTCACGCTCGAAACTTGGACATAAATGGTTACTAGTAGTGGGTGATTGGTTCACCAAATATACATTGTTACATCCTCTACGAAGTGCAAAGCTCACAGCATACAACGTTTTATGGAAGAAAAAGTTTTTCTAGTATTTGGCGTCCCACAATTCGTTATATGTGACAATGGACCTCAATTGTCAGGTAGAATCTTTAAAACCCTTTGTAATAAATACGATATTCAAAAAATATGGTATAATACAGTTTATTCTCCGCAGTGTAATTTTGTGGAGAGGATTAACAAGACTGTGGGTACTGCTATTCGTTCGTATGTCGATACACACGATTCATGGGATTCAGAACTACCTCAAATTCAATATACTATTAATTCATCAAAACATCACTCTACAGGTTACACCCCTAATTTTTTACTTTTTGGTCGTAGTGTTCCAGTAAGCGGAAGATTCTACAGTGGTGGTTATATACCCAAAGACGATATTGAATTTATTCCAGGTAGCCGACCATTATATGTCTCGGATCGACAAGGGCTCTTCGATATCTTTAAAGAGGTGCATGGCAACTTACATGCAGCTTATGAGCGAGCAAGTCGCCAGTATAATTTGAGAAGAAGAAATGTGTGCTTTGAGGTTGGTGATAAGGTGTGGAGAGTGAACAAGGTTTTATCGAGTGCAGGCGATAAATTCACTGCTAAACTCGCACCAAAGTTTGTTTTATGTGTGGTTAGGAGAAAGATTACTAATTTAGTTTATGAGTTGAGTAATATAGATGGTTCTAAGGCGGGTCGATGGCATGTCAAAGACTTAAAGCCATATTCAGCGACAGATGAATGTGAAAATGAAGATGTTAAGAATGTTTCTGATCCTTAAGTACTTCTAATTATAGTTGATGTCAGTAGTAATTCTTTTGGTCCATGTTTTAAATTCTTAAGTAGGACAAGATTAAAGTTAGTAAAATTTTTTTGATTTGTTTAAAGTAATTTTTGTTTTAGTAGTAATAGAGCTTAATATGTTTGTTGATTTAGATGTTGCATGTGTTAAATGACGACAAAGATGTGTTAAATGACGACAAGGATATGTTTATGGATTTTGAATGATGATATATTTTTTGAGGTGTTTGAGAGTGCAGCATATGCTTAGAGATGTTGCAAGTATGTAGAGATGAATATGTATTCAGTGAAGAGGTACGTATTCAGCTATGAGGTACATGATGGAGATTATAGAGAGTGTTTAGTAAAGTGTTGAGTATAGTTATATAGTTAGAGTGTGATAGAGTATTAAGCATTAAAGGAATGCTTGAGTTTTGGTTTAGTAGTTTGAGACTAGGCCTGATGTGCTTATTTTTATTGAGAGTGTGCATGAGCTAAGAGAGTTCATGAAGAGTTTTTTTTGTGAGTTGCTGGTGGATGTCTCCCAGTAGGCTCAACGTATGATTTATTAGTGGTTTTGGAGTTCTTTGGTGATGAATCACTGATGTTGTAGAATTTTGAGAGATATAGTTGAGTCTGTAGCATAGTAGTCGTACAGATAATGTTGTGAGGTGCTCACTCAAAGATCAAAGGTATCTTGTTGATGAATAAGTATTGTTAATACTTTGTCTGTTTCTCGAGTATTAGAGATTTGTTTCGTGAATGGACTTCGTAAATAACAGCTTTTGGTACTTGTTAAATTCATCGATTAGTTTAAATGTAATTAGCACTTGGAAAGTTATGTACATAAATCCTTAAGACAGATATAGTAAATTAGAGAAGAGTATTCGTTGTACAGATTTTTGTTTAATAGTAATTTTGTTATACATTCGATTTTGTTTATTACAGTTCTAATTTATAGAAAAATATTTTTC
Organism: Platerodrilus igneus; assembly: GCA_036346225.1. Taxonomy (NCBI): domain Eukaryota; kingdom Metazoa; phylum Arthropoda; class Insecta; order Coleoptera; family Lycidae; genus Platerodrilus; species Platerodrilus igneus. Next base: position 6,601,420 of record JARFIW010001303.1, read on the forward strand.
GCTTCAGGTAAAATTTTTTTACTTTGATATGGTTGTTGCGTTTGTAACTATAGATGACATGCATCCACTGAGTGTTAGATTCCCCTAAATATTCGTAAATGATTGACGTAAATACTGATTATGACTTCCCGAATTTGTCCCTTTATAGGCGTGTAGTACGCGCAGTTACTAATCACTCAATCCCATGCATTAATATTCCCCCATATCAATTAGTGAATGATTCTGTTTTTTTTGTTAAACTCATCGTTAGTTATAGTTAAAGTTTGTGCTGTTTTGTTGTGAGTTGTAAGAGGTTTATACAGTTAATAAGAGTAATTTTGAAGTTTCAGTCAAAAATTTTTTAGAAAAATTCTTCCATACCTCAATTTTTCTCTTGGGAAGAGGCTGTGTAACGTATTTTTTTTCTTGTTGCACCAAGCCTAATAAATTAATAATAAAACAGATAAATTTTAAAGCATTTAATTCGTAAATATTCAGCCAATAAAAAGTAAAGTATAATATTCCCAATAACACATAGAATCTAGGAGATATATATTCTGTGGCTTGTTGCCAAGCGTAGTCCAGTTAATTATGAGCACTTTTGTTTCCAACGTCGAAGAATCAAGTCGCTTTTTGTAGACTAGAGATAAAAGTCAAGATGGCTCGACTAAAACACGAGGCGTCTAATAGAGTCAGAAAGAAGAACTTGAGTTGAGAACATGGAACAATAATATACATCATTTAAGACATGCAATATCTAATGGACATATCTACAACAACAATTTTCAATGTTAAATTATAATAAATTTTCGTCGCAATAATTTAAAGCAGGCAGTTATGGTTTCGTTCTATCTATTTAATACGCCGTATAGAAATGATTTATTATACAAAGAATCTTGGTACTTCAAACTTACAGATGATTAATACGCTGGAAAAATACAACAGCTGACGTCATGATTTTGCACCTGCAATTTATTTGGATACACGTGAGTGTTTGAAACTTTCCGTAACTTTGAAAGTATAGTAAATTATTATGAGATTTGCTACGTTGAATATTAGAGTAACACAAATAAAAAGTAGTTTTTTAAAGTCAATAACACACCGAAAAAATATCTAATTTGTCAGTTGCTTGTACACGCACTCAATGTGTTTTAAGATATTTAAAATGACAACTTATGTCAGATAAAAAGATAGTATAGATTCTGTTTCCTAATCTAGACGCCAGATGCAGTCTTGATTTAATTTTCACATTTTGCTTAAAAACATTCAGGTCATGTAAAAGCTTTTTATTAGTGCTGAAATTCGTGTATATTTTTTGTGTAGATTACAGTTAAATTTGAGTAGTTGCATTTTATGATCGCTATTTTTCTGATGATCAATCTTTGTTGTAAATGGTCAAGGAAGCGCTTCAATGATTATAGTAAAAATAAATTCATGTGTTATGATCTAATAAATTATGACATGTTTGCTTATACTAAATTTTATAGAAATGATCAATTAATACATATTTATTTTGAAGGTTAAACTTCACTAAAATTCTTTTTATAAAAATTTTTAAGACAAGATAGTAAATATATATATTGCAGTCACATGTATTTAATCAGATTTCTACATATAAATAGAATTCATTTTGTTTCCTTTGAAAGACGTTTTATTATACAACATTTAAATTAGGAAAGAGAAAACTAGAACAAATCCTCCTTAAGTAAAAAGACAGAGTAATGAAAATGAATCCCTTTAGTATTTCACAGATGTTTAAATTCATTTATTCTATTTTTGGCATATGCTTTTGAAGACACAAATAGTGTCCATGTGGTGTTTTTGTTTGTTCACAGGTAAAGCTGAAATAACTGTTTGACATCTGGTGGTTGAGGTTTTGGTAAGTGTGTGATAAAGAGTGAAATTCAAATTTTATGGCTATGATAGTGGTGTTAAGATAAGGTTTCCGCATTCCCTTATACAAACACAGTTAAATTTTGTTGGCACTTGTATTAAAAATACGGTGGCGCCTATTAAAAATATTTTTGGTCGATTATCCACCCATGACCCATGCTCATGATCTACCCAGAGCTAACACTCTACTAGCCGTTTAACCCCTAAGAGTTTTCTTTGTCTAAAGCCGTTTTCCATCTGACATTACCCTGGGCTTGGAGTATAAAGAAGAAAATCTCGACCTAGTGATATCAGATTAAAAATAGAGAGTTTTAGTATATAGCTGATAGTCACGAGGATAAAGGGTAATAAACTTACAAAAGTTTTAATTACCCCCGTTTTTTAAAACTAAAACTATTACACTTACAACAGTACAAAAAATGTTCAAATTGTGTTCCGTTTAAGACTTGATAATGATGTAATCGATTAATAAATGTCTTGGTGAATTCTGTTTCTGTTCTGACGTGATACGATTAAATTCTTCAATTATTCGTTCTTCTAATTCTTGTAGATTAATTAGTCGATTTTTAGACACTTGACATTTCAAGTGACTCCACAAGGAAAAATCGATTGGTGATAAATCTGGAGAACGAACTGGCCATTCAATTGGTTCTCTGCGCCTAGTCCAGAGTGCAGGAAATATTTCGTTTAAATAATCACAAACATTGAGAGCAAAATATGGGTGCTTTTACTAATCTGGTGATTCGAATAAAAATTATTAAATAAAGTGCGAACCTCTTCAAAAGAACGTTGATGGTGGCCATAGCTACGCATCATCAAAATGTCAATTCGCTCAGATTTTGTTAATTTCATTGTCATTTTCAAAGTGTTTAATATAGCAATTACAAAGATAGTGACAACAATAATTTGTGAAACAATTACAATCATTATTTTTTGTAGTGCGAGTTACATATCTCCCAAATCAATATATGTATAATGAAATAGAAATTATTAAGAAACTTAAGTTAGATGTAACATTGTAATTCAAGGATAAATAAAAAAAAGTAAATGAAAGTTCACAAGCAGTTGTGAGAACGGATGTGAATACAATGTATTCCAGACGTAAAAACATAAATACCCCGGGAGCCCCAATATGGTCAGTCAGTCTTGAGCCTCACAGCTTTTACATTGTTGGTTATTTAGGCTACTTAAATTCATTTAACAGTAATTTCTATTTGTAAATTCTGTTTAAATAACATTTGTTACAAGACTTTTTGGAAGAGGATCTTTTAAAAAGGCAGCTTCCAAGGCTCAAAACGTAACTGGCGCAGCGTACGGATCCAGAAGGTCACTAGGAAACCAAAATTTGAAGAACTGGTGGTCTGGAATTTCAATTTCCAATCTGGAAGAACCAAACAAATTTGGACAAGGTACAAAATCCACCGAGCCTAAAGAAACAAACTTCAACAAGGTACAAAAATCGACAGAGCCTAAAGAAAGAAAACAGATAAAATCGACGACGAAAATTATGTAAGTTCATTTATCCTAACGTATTTATTCTTTTCAAATTATTGATGCTAGCTAGTAAGAAATTTTTATGTACAGAATTTTTCTAATTATTATACCCCCGAGAAAAAACTTTTTACTTTTATTTCACCGCCGAACATTTATACAAACGATTTTCAAAATTATATATTAAACTATATAATAACTCTGGTCCTGAAATTATTAGATGTACAAGAAAATTAATAACTTTAAATGACCCTGACGAAATAAACGACATAATTAGAAATGAACACGAAGGCAAAACCAACCATCGTGGAATCAGTGAGACACTAAAGCAACTCATAAGGAAATACTACTTTAAAGATATGGAAGAACTAACCACAGATTTTATCAACCAATGCGAATTATGCGATAAAGCAAAATACGACAGAACACCACCAAAAATAGCCTTAATGTTAACCAAAACACCCGACAAACCTTTTCAAAAATTACATGCAGACACTCTAGTAGTAGAAGCATGAAACTTTTTAGCAATTGTAGACGTATTCACCAAAGTAGGCCAAGCGATACCTATCACTTCAAAAAATAGCGTCGACGTAACCCAAGGATTCTTACAATGTTTTACATTTTACACTACACCCGAAACCATAACTTTAGATAATGGCGGCGAATTTAGAAATGAAACGATACAAAACACCATAGAACTCCATAAAATAAAAATTTATTTTATAACCGAAAACCACCCTGAATCAAACGGATTTGTTGAAAGATTACACCTAACCCTATTCAAGCAGATCAGATTATTAAGATTAACTTACAAGAAAAAGCACATCACCAATTTAACGTCATACGCACTAATCGCTTACAATAACACGATCCACTCATCAAAAAATTTACACACCTAGAATTAACATCAGGACATTCAGATTCCCTTAACCCTTACGACATACATTACAACAAAGAAGTATACCATAAAGACTATAAAGACCATAAAGACCATAAAAAGAAACTAAAATAACTTATGACAAGGTAAAAGATAAATTAGATAACGACAAAGAACGCATTACAACAACCCGCAACAAGAATACTGACATAAATAAATATTCAATAGGACAAACCGTATATGAAAAGAACTTTCAAAGTAAAAGACACAAAACGGCCTCCAGAAATTTAGGCCCGTTTAAAATCAAAAAAGTATCAGACAAAAATATAACCGTAGTATACAACGGAAAAATAGTAAAATATATTCATTTGAAAAACCTAAGACATCATATTATTTCAGATGGACAGCCATCACCCTTACCGTCAACCTCAACCCAGGTAAAACGAACAACGACATATTAGTTTTAGGCATTAAGTACAACCCCGGTATACTATCAGTAAAATTGAAAAGTATGCAAAATACAATAGACTACTGGACATTCGCACAAAAATTTGATTTAACGAAATTAAAACAAGAATTTTACATAGTTAAAGACAACTATTACAGACTGAAACGATCAATGGACACAGCCAAATTCGGAAAAGAATACGCAATAGAAATGATGAATTACAACAGTATATTAGAAAATATTTTAAGAAACATAGAAGATAAATTTAATTGATTAGTACCAACGGTACAAATTAAAAGACGAAAAAGAGGACTTATTAACGGACTATGTAATATAATAAAAGCTATCACAGGCAACTTAGACGACCAAGATACAGAACGATATGACAACGCCATACAACAGTTAATTGAAAACCAAAACGACATACAAACCATTGTTAGAAATCAAATATCTCTAACCCAGTCAACTATAATAAAATTCAACGATACGTTAAGAAAGCTAGTAAGAAATCAAGACAGTATAGCTTATAGGATACAAACCCTTGAAACTAACATGCAAACCACAATGTTAGGAATGCGAGACTTAATCAGATTCAATACGATATTCACTCAAATAATATCAACTCTTACTGTAATCCAACAAATTTTAGCCACATTATAAAACTCTATAACATTTGCAAAACTAAACTCATTACACTCTAGTATTATAAAACCAAGTGACTTATTAAAAGAATTATTAAGAATTAGATCATTTATAACTAACAGTAAATTACCCTTCGAAATAGTAGAATCAAACATACTCATATTAGAAAAAATAGCCATAGTGAAAGGCTATGCAAAGAACAACGAAATCACATTTTAAATAGAAATCCCCATAGTAGAAAGTAACACTTATAATTATTATCATTTATTTGCTTTCCCCATAAAAATTACTAGCAGGTATCAAGTTATTATCCCAAGTTCCTTTCCTTAAATGAACTCAGATATGGTTACACGAACGAAAAATGTAACGAAGTAACACCAAGTCAATATTTATGCCAATCATTAACCACAACAGCTATTCACACAGATAGCCCTTGTGAAGTACAACTATTAAAATTTTCAAATCATTACGACAACTGTGACGCAAAACCAGTACAAATCACCAATATGAAAATTCAAAAAGTTACGGAGTACAAATGGATTGCTGTATTTCCGCAAGAAGTAATAGCAACCGCCCACTGTAATCAAGACGAAAACAATCTAGCATTAACTGAAAGTAAAGTAATCACCCTTAAGAAAGACTGTTATCTAAAATTGAAGAACAAAATTATTCGAGTATATCAAGACCCAACAATAACCAAGAAATTCGAAAATTTACCAGAACTACAGTTCAAGATTACACAACCCGAAGACGACGAATTAATTAAGAAACCCATGCAACTAGAACACCTAGACCTAGACGATCTCAACCAAGCTGTAAAACTAATGGACAATTACAAAAAAACACTTAAGTGAGTTAAAAGTGCCAAAATTACATTATGATAACATAAGTGTTTGGACGATTTTATTAATCATTTTACTAACTACGTATTGTACAAAATGTATCTTAGATATAAGAATAAAGAAAGAAAATTTAGTCATAAGGAAACAAAGGTAAATAAAGAAACAATAAATGCACCCTTAGGGACCATGAAATTTTAAAAATTAAGCAAAACCCTTAATTTTTCATCAACGTCGGGATGAGCTACTTATCCCCCAAACCAATATATGTATAATGAAATAGAAATTATTAAGAAACTTAAGTTAGATGCAACATTGTTATTCAATGATAAATAAAGAAACGGCTAATGAAAGTTCACAAGCAAGTTGTGAGAACGGATGTCAATACAACGTATTCCAGACGCAAGTAATACTGCAGGTGCAGGTCACAGACGCAATCATTAGAATTAAGATTGTTACTTTGTATTATATAATTGAATACAGAAATACGCAGACACGAGCTCTGCAGTTCCCACCGAAATGTGAGGGGCAGGGACAACATAAATACCCCGGGAGCCCCAAGATGGTAAGTCAGTCTTGAACCTCACAGCTTTTACATTATTGGTTGTACAGGCTACTCAAATCCATTTAACAGTAATTTCGACTTGGAGTAATTTTATATAGTTTGTTAAAACTCCATTTGTAAATTCTGTTTAAATACAATTTGTTACAAGAGTTTTTGGAAGAAGACTTTAAAAAGGCAGCTCCCAAGGCCCAAAACGTACCTTGCGTTCTTAAAAATGAAAAATATTTGAATATTTCTAAAGGTAGTTTTTATTCTGCATCCGAAGATGTAAAAATATAATGAGTTAAACAGGAAGTGACACAAAACTGAAAATGGCATAAATAAAATCATTAAATTTAACCACATAACCATACCAAATTTTAAAAAAATGCACTTCAAATAAAAAAGTTATTCAACCGTTCCGGGACTTTATACCAACCCAGTATATTGTTAATATTAGAAAAAGAATCAATCACAAAAGCAAAAAGAACTTAATATTTCTAAGCACTTAAAAATTAGTTAGTAAATTAAAAATTGGATAAATAGGTTAGGGTCGCGCTGTGAGCGTAGGCCGCCTGTGTCCAAAATTTATTGTGCCAACCGAACTAAGAATATATGAGATTAATAGAAAAATATGTTGATATTAGTAAATATAATAGCAAAATAATTTCAACAAATTAAAAGGTTAACTAACACATAAATAAACATTAACCTAAAGAAGAGTAATAATTATTATTTATCGTAACAAGGAGCTCGTTGAATTTTAATTTCAGAAAACTTTTGAACAATACGATGAATATTTAATGCCTCAATAATGCCTCAATAGATATCACTGTTATGTCAAATAAACGTTCTTGAAGCATTGTAGTCCTAAGGTGATTCTTCATCAAACTAAGTTTAGAAAACGATCTCTCAGATAAAGCAACTGAAAGAGATAGCGTTGAAATTTTTCTTAGTGCAATTAATGCATTAAGAAAATAACTTTGTAGATCATTTTGTACCAAATAACGTAAAACTTTCAAAACTACAACTAAAAAAGGTATTCATTTCGTCGAATCATCGACATCTTTCTCATTCTTGTCAGTTAATATTAATTCTAGGTCTAAGCAGTGTTCCTCAAATCAAAAATATGTTTATTTAAAGTTAATACTCGAAATTTTTGTGAAGGTTTGATGATCATTTAAATTGATACAAGTAAAATTTAGTTCAAAATTTAGTATTTGAATAATGCATACATGACATTATTTTCAAGGTATTTCTATAAGATAATTTTGAAGTTACAAAGTTATATTAAAATGTTTGCATAACTAAACATGTGATACGATAAGAATTGTTTGCCAAATTACAGTGTATAACATATTTCGACAGTACACGTGAAGTACAGCTTAATGCCGACAATAACTATTTTTTTTTACCTTTGATTCCATTAAAGATATCTATTAAAAATATAGTTCTATAATCTACAAAAAATTTTTGAGCATTTAATTTGATTCTTGTAAACTGAACAGGATCCTATTCAAGTATCGTGATTAAATTGTAACATAAGAATGAAAATCATATATTTCTTATAGAGAATTAATGTAAAGCAATGCAATGCAAGTTTAACACTAACTTGTACCTGTAATAGAGTTATCACTTAAGATATTCTGAACTAGCTGGATTAAGTCTTAAACTCTTAAACTTTTTATAAAATTATAATTTTAGAACGACGCAAATTTGTTCTAATATAACCATCTAGTAGTCTAACTGAACACCAAATTAACATTACTCACACCTCTAAATTATACACAACCTCTGTAACATATTTCTATTAATTATAACCAATATTAATGTGTTGAGCAACAAACAATTCATGTACATTTAGTTGTCATTAAATCCTTACACCAACCCTAATGGATCCTCCTATCTCTGTATCAACAATGATTAAATTTACTAATTAAGTCAGCGTAAAATAAATATTTTAAAATAGTTTTATACGTACGAAATTGAACATTATACGGAATTGTAAACAAGTTCAGTTTATAAAATAATATGACAATAATACCTTACAGTACGGATGGTGGAACCACCGCAGGAATTCAGTTTTCAGTCTTCAGTTTACCTTATTAATTGCGGGCAATGTTGTACTCCAGGACGTACATCAACCAATGGCTTAGGAAGAAGATGAATTTTGAATAAGCACCAAGAATCACGTGAGGTGATCGTTGATATAATGGAAGGCAAATATTGGAATTTACCGGATTAAACTGGTTCGAATACCTTCGGGATAGCCAACAAAGAATAAAATACGATATGGTTCGCTGGTCCAGTTCCCTGAATTTTCGGATTAATAATTATCACTGGACACAACCTTAAGTTCTCTGGTAAGCACTAAACTTATTATTAATCTTACAACGATATCAGTTTCCTATATTAACGTAAAACTAACTACGCGGGTCCGTTGGGTCAGGGTTTTATTTCTTCACAAAAACAATCTCAATGCAAAACGCCTCCGACGCAATTTAAATATTCCGTTACTTAATGTCCACTAGTAACGTGCAGGCTTTACAACTTCTTTAATCAACGTGCTTAAAATCCTCTTTAAAAAAAATCGGGAGCAACTCCGTCGTCCAAAGAAACCATTTGACTTTGACACGACTGAACCAATTAATTATGCACGTGAATGTGTATTGCACTTCGCGCCTAAAAACTTTCCACAACTACATACTCTCAACCCTTCAAATACCCAACGTGAACTGAGCTTAAAACTACGACGATTCACCTACTTCCCCTGTCCTCGCAAATTACCGGTAACTGACACGAACCCCTCCAACTATTGTATTCAAGGGAAATAGCAAACGCTAAACTATTTGAAACTAACATGCACGTGCTGCGTGTTTTCTTGGAACCCACCGACCACCTGCCTTACAATCAGCTATTTTCCAAGTCCTATCAGGTTTTAGAATATTACCTTAAAATACTCTTATAAAGAATATGAATTTTAGCATGAAAATATGTAGGATAGTTAATGAGTATTTATAAAATAAAACCGAAGGTTACAGGAGATCGATTTGTCTAGGTCTCTACTCGAGACTATCAGTTTGGTCTTGAGTTCGAGTTTTCTAGCTCATGTTGTATTGTTGTGTAGTCAATTATAGTTATTTTACTCAAGAAAAGGAAAAAGTTCACCAATTCGATTTTCTAAATCCTAAGTAAATAAATATCGAAAACAATTTTTGCGTTTCCATAGTTGAAATTAGAATGCTTCAAATGCACGAAGTAACCAATAAATCCACTTTATATTTTTATCTTTTTTTGTTTAGGCGCCGAAATTAATAATGAACTAATGCAGGACCCTTGGTTTAAAATATAAAAATATGCATATTTATACAAATGCCACAGTTTACAAAAATTGATGAGTATGTATTAGGTGCAATGCATTTGTTTATAAAAATGATCTATTGGCTCTAATGAGACTGACAATTTCCTTGCACCTTATTAGAGATTTCTGTTTTAACCTTTATAATGTATACCGGCTGATCAAATAGAAAGAGAATTAGTACACACCCAGGCACAATCTTCAAACTTGATATTGTGTTAAACTCAGAATTACAGGTTATACTGGTTGTGTTTTACATATCAAAAATTTTAGTGTTACAGTAATAGCATAATCGTAACCTGCCCTAGTTTCCTTTTTTTGATCAGTTGGTACCGATCAATGCCGATTGGTACTATAGCAGATGGAATTCATGATAATCATCATTGTTAGGTCTTCAGTACTGGAACTGGTTAGACGCGTACCTTCATTGTTTCCAATTATGAGCTAACCTACACATTTCTTTGAAATTACCACAGTCTAAATCTATCACTATCTGCGTGCAATAGTCTAACCTAGATCTATCTCTACCTCTTTCTTTTTCTTTTTATGCTTTTTGCAATTTTCCTCTTTTATTGTTTTCTAAAAATATATCCTATTTCACCGATATTTAGTGGTATGTAAGGGGGCGGGAGGCGGCTCCGTGGTGTAGTAGGTTTGCGTGTGACTACTATGCCCAAGGTCCCGGATTCAAATCTTGAACCGGTTCGCTTGAAAAATGTTAGGGGAACAATTTTCACAAAAATACGCCCTTGTTCGGATGAGAGGTAAAATGGAGGTCCCGTGTGTGAGTGTTGTGACGCACGTTAAAGATCCCTACCTTGCTTGCAACAGCAAGGGTTCGGCAAATGCAAAATTTCCAGGTAAAAAAAAACTCGCTTTCTGGCCAATGTCGTACCTTCGGGTGGAGCATTGGAAAAATAAAATGTAGGGTATGTGAAAGGAGTTAATCAATCCGCGGCTACCAAGATCCCCCAACACTTGAACATTTGCCAAATTAATAATTTTCCAATAAATCCTTTCGCACAATCAAAGTTAGTTGAAAATATTTCAAAACCAACACCTGTAGTTGTTTATAATATTCATCAAGTTTCAGTGCAATGATTTTTTCGTCACTAGGTTTTCCGTCTTGGAACTGGTTTGACATGTACCTCCACTGATTTTCATTCTGAGCTAGTCTACACATTTCTCTGAAATTCCTAGAACCTCGATACAGCTCGGTCATCTTTCTATTGTGAAGGGAGTTAAGCAACTTGCGGCTACCAAGCTCCCCCAACACTTAGATATTTGCCGAATTAATAGTTTTCCAGTAAATCTTTTCGCACAATTAATATTAGTTAAGAATATCGCAAAACCCAACACCTCTAGTTACTTATAATAATCATCAGGTTAAAGTGCAATTGCTTTTTTCGTCATTAGGTTTTCCGTCTTGGACCTGGTTGGACGCGTACCTCCATGGATTTCTTTTTTGAGCTAGCTCACACATTTCACTGAAATTTCCACAGCCTACACCTTTCACTATTTGTGTGCAATAGTCTAACATAGGTCTACCTCTACCTCTCTTTTTTTGTATCTCTGCTTCTAATATATTCTGTACTATACTCTCATGCCTTAGTATGTGACCTATCATACTATCTCTCCTATTTTTTACCGTTTTCCACATATTTTTTCTTCCCTTACCATTTCTGAAACCTCTTTGTTCTTAACTTTGTCTGTCCATGCTATCTTCATCATCCGCATGTAGCACCACATTTCAAAGGCTTCTATCTTTCTCCGGATGGAATTATTGCAAATATTTTTATAATTAGTCCGATTTGACGAATTAACAAAACGACCTCATGTTGTTATATAGAGCAAAGTTGAAACAACCGTACGATAAAGCACGAGCCTGTATTATTTATTTTATTAATACTCCACTTCTAATTTGATAGTATGGGAAACGTTTGAATAGTAATTAATATTAAGGAACTAATTACAGAATTAAACAATTAGTACACTAAGTGTAGTAAAGTACTTATAGGTCTTGGCAAACAAATATTTTACAACTTAAATATAAATTAAAAAAGAACGTATCTACTTTAAGTCTACCTGGAGGGTGTAAAATTTGACGAAAGTATCTGTTCAAATTTTTTATTGAACAGTCGTTGATCCTATACAGAGTTTGCTAGGAATGATTTTTATAGTTTAACCTGTATTTATTTAGCAATTTTTAATTCGGGAAGTCCAATTTCGAAAATGTAATAATTTTGAATGCATGCCCCAGATTTTGTTCGATGTTGTTCGATTGTTTTATGCAAACCCTAAATGATTAGTTCAAATCGAGTTAGTAATTGGATGTTGGAAAATGTAAGGCTACAGACAGGATTCAAACCTATAATCTTTGCCTTTAATTTAGATGCGCTTATCTTTCCAATTTAACTTACTGGGACCAGTAACTCAATTGGTTAGCGCGTCGAAGATCGAAGCCGAAGATTTTAGATTCCAATCCTGTCCAAAGACATATTTTTCATCTTTCGATTACTAGTTCAATTTGAAATAATCATTTAGGTTTCGTATAAAAGCCTAAATTATAATTTTATCTTGTTAACAATTGCTGACTGGTTACCTACCTTTTTCTGTATGCCGGACTAATCTTCAACGCTATGGATGAAAAACCTAAAACCTAACAGAAAAATCGATCTTTTATCCTCCTCAATACTAAGGACATGAGACTGCAGGGTAAAGTAAATATTTTCAACACGGTGAGTATATAGGTGTGTTATTTATTTACACGTCTATACACAAACATTATGAAAGATAAAATCAACATTTCTCAAAATTCAAAAATTCTTACTGACAATCAAAAATTAGAAATTAAAATATTTATCATTCCCACACTGTTATTAACTATTTTACAATACATTTTCAAGAACAAATTTCTTAAGGTCCCCTCTCTTAAATCCCGTAGCTCATTTTATAATTGATCAATTACCAGAATAAGGCCTGTACAATAAATCATAAAATCTGTGACTTTTAATTAACTTTCATTAGAAATGAAACCCTCTAAAGTAAATTCAACCTGTCACATCAAATTATAAGCATTAAATTCACTCTATCAAATTACTTAAAAATGTTTTTAAAAATAAATTTGTTGCACAAAATAATAATTAAAATCAGTTCTCAGAATTACTTAGAAATGTTTTTAAAACTGCCTGGATGTAGATCACATTAAAAACCTGCCTGCATAGTGTACCATCTGTCCATGTTAAATTATTCTGTTTATCTTTGGAACATCATAACCATATTAAATTCTAATTTCGACAAATTTTCAAATTAAAATGCAACTCCAATTTTCTTTTCTGAATACGACCGTTTAATTTCAGTATATTACAATCACCAATTGTGTTAGTACATTTTTATTATTTTATTATTTTACTTTTACTGCAACTTGTTTGGGTGTTAAAACTCTAAAAATTGCTCTTTTCTCATAATCAAAAAAGAAACAATCACAAACTAAAAAGTAATGTGAAACTTTTCTTGAATTTTCCCCCAGTTTATATTTACAAATATAGACCACGCAGTCCATTCAGTCAGAATAATATTTTATTATAATCACAAAATAAACAACGCCATCGTTCCAATGAAAATATGATTTTATTCTAATTTCAAAAAAACCATAAGCTCTTCGTGTTTCCAACTTATCATGTTCCCATGCTTTCAATATGTGACCTAATTAACACAATCTGTTTATAGCCTGTAACGGGCATTTTTGTAATTTAACATTTTACGCTATCCTCAATTCATAAATACATTTCTACAAATTACTATTTTTATATTTGATATTTATCAACTCCTTAGGCGAGTGCATCGTATTATAATGAGTGGATTGCATCGTCCTTGTCTTGCCGTAAATATAAATTTTGTTCCTTATGTGGATATACAAGTCTAGATAAGAGACGATAAGAAGTTGTAATAGAACGAGTTGAATAAACAGATGAGGAGTCGTAGTTCGTTCTTGGTTCCTATATATTAATTACGTGAAAAAGACTGTTTCTTTCTGCTTTTGACAATAGTGAGAATTAATGCGGGATTAATTTTCGTATTGTTCATGAACAAGCACGGCATGTTTTTAGTTGATTTTCTGTTGGAAATAAAAGCGGTAAAGCTTGTTAAACTCGAGGCACGTGTGTTTTACGGAACATTTGACGGACGGTTTTATTGCTTACGCGTGCTTACTAATTGTTTTTAGTTGTTTTTCTTGTGAGACAAATGCTTTAAGGAACATTTGACGGACTTACTTTAGTGATACGCGTACTTTACTAATTTGTGGTTTTAGTTGTTTGTCTTGTGAAATAATAGTCGTAGAACTTGCTAAACTGACCGATTCTTTCTTTAGGATTAATGTGTGTGCGACCTAGTCTAGTGTCCCTTTGTTTTATCAGATTAGTGCATACTTTGGATTATTTAAATACAGTGGATACTGTAGTTTCTGCATTTTTCTAACACCAAAGAATCTAAAATAGATCATTGCTTGCGCGAATTTCGTTATTTGCGAAATATAACAGATTACCGGTTTACAAAGGTATTGGTTGAAGTTTCTCACTGCTTTTTGGAGGTTTATGAAAATAATATACATTTGATCCCAGTTGAAATTAAACTAGTGCTACAAAATATTTCGAAATTATTGTCTCAGGAAATAGAATTAACAAGAAATTTATCAATGCTACATAGTTCCGTCGCGTGATGGTGTCTGCTGCTAACCCCAGTGAAATGCGTAGGTGTGATTAGTGTGACGTGTGATAAGTTCCATCAACACCCTCACAGTCAAGGGTGAAGTGCTTCGTTAGCAGGACATCGTGAATCTCACACTTCCGTTGCAAGGAAGCGTTGCTGAAGGACTTTTGTAAGTTGAACTATTTCCTACTTGTTACTACTTTAAATATCTATCCGTTGCTTTACCATATCTTTGTCGTTCTGATACCTTTTACAATAGACTTGCCTGCTATTAAGAAGAAAAAAAAGAAAGAAAAAAAAGAAATCAATCCTACTGAATTACTCATATCTATTGTGTCTTACCTATTTATCTTTTGTTAACATTTTGTCTGATTTATGTTTAATTGGTGTGTGAGGAAACGTTTCTGCTACTCCCCAATATTATCTCACTTTGTAATAAAAATTTTTATAATGCTTTTATCGTGATTATATTATATAGTTTATCTAAACAGTTTTATTTACATTCTACAAAGTACTGAATAACTTAGACTTTTCATTGCTGCTATGCTTTTTCTTTATTTCAGGTTTGCTTAACTATTTTTTTTTCTTGCAGGTATTATCACTAACTCCTTACAGCCGCGTACATTGTATGTTGGTCTGCTTTCTACCCCCCCCCTAATCTCCGATTGAGCCTGGTCATTTCTTTGATTTTCTTTGTGTTACGCACGGCTACGAGCCAACGTAACATAACATTTTTGGCGCCCAACGTGCCTGCCACGAATTACGTAACGTAACAAGCCATAAAAGTTGTTTATTATCTCAAATATACGTACGTCCCAATACCACCTGCAAATCTCAAAAATACTGGACACGTAGTTAAGTTGACATACTTGTGTTCTTAACTTTGATTAATGTGCCTGGAAACCTAATAAATTCGCATATTCAAAAGATTGTTTTGTTATCGCGCTGAGCACATGCTTTTGTTAATTAATCATATTGAAATTTCATGTGGAGTCTTATCTTGATTAATGTGTTTGGGAACTAAATAAGAATTATCTCTACAGCTTTCAATTTTAAATAAAATTTCAAGATTCTAATATAATGAATGAATATATTTAAGAAATTAACAACTTTGATTGCAATAAAATAACGACGATAACGAAAGTACATAGTACATACCTACATATAAATATATTAGTAAAAAAACAATAAATTATCCCACATATTTACAAAAGCTGTCATTAACGCAGACTTTTACTTAATTTTAAATGTAAATATAAAATAAATACTAAGCCTACATAAGGCACAATGAAAATTTTGAATATGTTTATTTTTCATGACTTCATCATATTGTTCTAAGTTGCACTTTTTAATCCACTATTAACCAATGTATTATATTGTTCACTGTCTCGTTTGGTATTATAATCCGTATTCGTAAAATACAATGCAAGCTCGTTATTATCAACCATTAAAAGCTTCTTTTCTCGGTCAGAACTTAAGAAATTATCCACTTCGGTAAATTTAGATTTAGTTTGTAGAGGAGGTGAAACTATGACATTTTGCGATATAGAGTTTTGAGGAAGAGAATCTCGAGGTACTACATTTTGTCGAGGAAGCTGTTGAAGACTGAGCAAAGGTTGTCCGATACTAGAAATCTGATTTGGTTGCGACTGCTCAATGGCACCCAGAATTGATTGAAGCAAACCATCTTTTAAGACTTGTTCATGGGGAACTCCTGAAGCTCCTGTATTGCCGTCGGAGGATTGTATTTGTAAGGTATAAGAACCCAAAGCTCCTTCTAGCGGTATATTATTTAAATCTATATTTTGAGAATTTATTATACGTTTGCTAGATTCAATTCCTTTTTCTAGGGATTTTCCTTTATTTTCCACTAAACTATTTGAGTTTACATTAACAGATGAATGCGAAAAAGCAGTATTTAAATCAAGGGGCGGTCCGTAGTTTACGGCTGGCGGCGGGGGTCGATACATTCCCCCTATATTGTTGTTTAACGTTGTATAACTATTTGTTGGAGGCACTGCAAAGGATAGTGATTTTATTGGTCGTGAATGCTGAGAACAATCATGACCTATGGTTTGGTATCTATTAAAATTACCTCCATTTGCCGTTGCAATTTGCGTTTGTGGCACACCGTAAGTGTTATCAATAGCTGATAATGGTGCTGCATAACTGCTTAAACCATTGTATTTGAATTTGCCAAAATTACCTGTGTTATATGTGTAGCTATTAAAAAGTGCCCCTGAATTTTTTAGGGGCAGGCTATGCAGTAAAGACAGACTGCCTGGCCCCCCTTTTAATGTCTGAGAAGGATCTGGAACAGGTGGTGAGACGTATGGCGCTCCACCAAAGTCGTTTAGCAAAGCATTTTCCAGTACACCACGAGCTTCTTGTTGTGCTACAGAGTTCCCTATACCTTGTAATAAACCTGCTGGGACAGGATCCCTGAAGACAATTGGACTTTTGGAAGACGGAGGTTGAAGTGCAATTGCGCCATATTTTCCATTTGGGGGAATTCCATAAGTGATAGACGGTGGTATTAAAGCCTCTCCTGAGGTTAAACTTGTACCAGCTAAAGAGGTTTCAAAACTAGAAACTAATGAAGACGCAAAATTATCTATCGGTTGTAGAGTAGAATAGGAATCGGCAGTAGCATGTGGATTAGTAGTTGAATAACCGTTAATCGATGGCGCGTTGTAAGAATCTTGCGCGAGTATTCCACCATTATTTGGTAAAATTTCATATCCCACGCTTTTAACTAAAGAGGCACCGTTATCGTCCAAATTCTGATTTATGCTAGTCCCTTGTTGTGCGTGATCATTTCCAGAAGTACTTACTATACCACCAGAACCAGTTACTGTATTTAATGGAGCACTGTACGAGTCAGCTTTTAATCCATTTGACGGAGATTGTCCATGATCAAGGTTATATTGTAAATCTCCAACATTTTGAATGTGGTTGTCCGGAACTTCATACTTTGTTTCTGGCGTTTTAGATGTTAATCCGACTATAGGTTGCCATCCATCGTATTTAATATCTGGAGGAGTTGGAGGAGCAGGAATTCCTGGATAAGGTGGCCCATTTGGAATTGAATCAGGTGGACCATATTGCTGCTGCGCTGTTTCGTATTTGATATTAGGTGGCCCATAAGCGATTTGAGGTGGGCCGTAAACGGCTTGAGGTGAACCGTATATTTCTTTAGGAGGACCCAAAGGAAGCCCGTATGTATTAAAAGGCTGCGCAGGTGCAAAAATTGGTTTTGGAGGACCATATAATGCTTTTGTCAATTTAAATGGTGGTCCATATCCAGGCTTTGGCAATTTAGGAGTCGTAAATAAAGGTTTTGATAGTGGGTTATACAAGGACTTTGGCGGTCCATAAATTGGTTTTGGTAAATTAAAATGTTTAAAAGGCCGAGGAGGTCCATATTTAAAAGAAGGGGAAGAAAACGTAGGTTTAACCGGGTCCAAATACAAAGAAGAAATTGGTGGTGGTATATCTGGAGGAGGGCTAGGATACACAATATTATTGGTAGGAAGATTGGGAACTCCGTAAACTGGAATCGGAAAGCCTATATTAATAGGACCCGGCGGTGCATATGAATCTTCGGCTAAAAGTGGCACACCATATGTATTTGTTAATCCTAAGGATGCTTCTCGTCTTTTTACATCAATGTCTGTACCTTCTGCAACGGAATCCGCAATGCTATTATCGCTGGTACCGTTGGTGACGGTCAGAATAGTAATATTAGTTATAAGATCAGTTGAAGCAGTTTGTCCATTATTTACAACAGCTGTAATTTCTTGCAGGTTGAAAATCAGGCAAAGATAAGCAACAAACACCTATAACAAAGAATTGATTTACTAGATATTGAAAAACAGGTATAATACTTAAGTAATTTTAATTAATCTTAAATTCAATTATATATCGATAGTTGTGTGTAGAGCAGTGCATCACGTAGGTTAAGTTTTGAAAATTATATTTTGGGCGTACCTAGAACAGCTTTTCTACTGCAATTATATTTCTATGAGAAGATGGATTTGGATTTGTAAAACTAATATAGTTCTTTTTTAAATATACTCAAGTAATCAGAACTAGAAGATAATCCTTTAGCAAAAATTAAGTATTGTTTGGGTATAGTGACTGTACTCAAATTTCTGCCACATATGTAGACAAAGTTTAAATTAGCACGCGCACTCGCAGACGCACACGCACGCACGCACACCCGAACACACGCATTTGCACACTCACGTGCACATGCACGCACACACGTACTCCCGCACATACGCACATGCGCACATACATATTTAAGTGTTTCAGACGAGACCTTTGTTTCCATAAAAGTTTATTTCTGTACAGTAAAAAGTACATATGTAAGCGATTTACGACAAAATTTGTCAAATGTGTAACGCCATCACTATGGACTTTTATGAAAAACTGCAGCTAATAAAGTCAATATAGATATAGGTGTAGTAGTTCAATCTGCAATTGAATAAACATGTATAATTGTTTCTGTAAAAAAAACATGTTCTTAATACGATCAAGAAATTCTATTTTAAAGGTTTCTATTTGACTAACAAGTTTAAGATTAGCCATAAACCATTTTAGTAAAAACACATTTAGATGGCACACTGGATCAAATTATTTGAATCACGTTTTATGTTTCTTTAATTTTTGTTTGTCACAAGGTGATGTTTTGTGATTCTCTTGGTGTGTCAAAATTTGAAATGGATATAGATCATTTCAGATTTACGGCGCATAATTTAGCCCAGATAAATGGTCTCAGGTTCTTTTTTAACAAATCGTTTAGAAATATTTGACCTAATAAAAACTCAATGTCTATTATCAACCTTGTATTTTAGCCACAACGGACATACTTAGATATAAAATATTGTCTACATAGAAGTGCATTGAGATTGAATTAACAGTGTAAAAAAATATTAGGAAGAAAGAGTTTTTATATTATTAATCGAAAACTGTTTATAAAAAACATATATATATATATATATATATATATATATATATATATATATATACAGGGCTTTTCACGACGACCGTGCATTAGACATTTTTCAGAAAGTACAAGAGATAGAAGTATGAAATTTTATATGTAGTGATTGTTCGACATGCCGAGTTGATCTAAAATATTTTCGCTTTGATAGCACTTCCGGTTGTACCGGAAGTTGATATTATCTTTGTTATTTTAAATAGAACACCCTATATATTTTTACATTTTTAGATTCTACACACAATTTTAACTTAAATTCCTTTAATAAGTAATATCTCAATTTTTTACCGTTTTCGAGATATTTAGCTTTTTATGTTTTTTTTGTAAAAAACTGATATACTTTCTTGACAATAATGTACATTTAAACTTACAGTTTAGAAACCAATTATTAGCAGATATACTATGTAACAATTTTATTTTAGCAGTAAAAGAACCTATTCATTAAACGTACAATGAATATTGAAATACCTTTATTAACTAAAATAAAGATTCGAGTAACAATCAAATTTTTATAGTATTACTATATCTAGGATTAGTAGTCTATTTGTTTCGGAGTTCGGTGCAATTCCACAGCCACTGGCGCGCGCGTGAGAGGTTCGAGAACCCCACTTATGATCCTCCCACCATGCAAGAACGCAGCGAGCGCACTCGTCGATAGTTAAAGGCAGCGTGAAGATGCATTCAAAAGAATGGCGAGTGACCTCCGGGTCGCCTTATTTTGGTGAAACACTTCCTGAGTAACGGTTAGTACTTAATCCACATTTTGCATATTCGTTATCATATTAGCTAATTTAAAAATTTATTTAGCGCAACAATACGTCAGAAATTACAACGATAAATTAGAAACCGCACGACCACTTTGAAGTTACAATTTAGAAACCTTAACTTATGGACTACGCAATGAAAGATTATATTTGTAAATAAAATTAGACAACGGAGAAGTACGCTATGAAGTAATGCTGCCGTGAACCAATGTGAGAAATCCGCTTCGCTCCTACATCTGTATTAAAGCATGGAAAACAAGCATATTTAGCTGCAGGCCCCGCACTGCGAAGTTGTTTCCATTGCAACCAAGGACGACAGCCGGTATTGGGTTCGTAATAGAATTAAGAATTTCCCCAGTACTTCCTTCTGAAAGTACATTATTTCATTTTGTTTGTTGGATGTACAAAATTGTTATTCAGTTTACCTGTGATTAGGCTGGTTTTCCCCAGTATCGAGTTTGATTTCACTTAGTTCCGTAAATATGTGACTACACGTGGCTACAACGTAAATTAACAGCTGCTATTACGTCACCTGTTTGTTTGAACAATGCCGTCAACAATTGCACAATGGCTAACAGATGTTTAGCATTACAGTACTGCCACTTTTGATAAAATTAGAGAATATCTTGGTGATTCTTTTGACTTCAGACTAATTTTAATTTTGTTAAATTAATGAGAAAATTTCGTATATTCATTTGTAAGTGACCTACACAGATCTGGTTGGGTTATAAAAAACCTTAATATTGTTAGTTACACTGAACTGTAATATATTTGAGTAAGGATCAGTTGATAAACCTTACAACAATTTTGCAAGAATATCAAATATTTATTTTATTTAATTATAATGAAATTTTATTTACTGAAACAAAGAAAATTCTTTCTATTAAATTAATAATCTACATTTAAAGTTTTTATTCTGATCTAGTTTGATCAGACCTGATAAACAAAAGACAGCAAGAGTTAAATTTTATGATTCCAGTATGTAGAAATATTCTCTATGCATTTTAGGTATACTTGAGGGACGCAAATAGTGTTCCCATTTTTTTTAGGTGACTTAACTATTATTCTTTCTTACAGGAGCAGTGTCTTATTCTGTTAAGACAAGTTTGTATGTCAGCGAAGGCGATCTTTTTTTTTCTTTGGGTCTCCAAGTCCGCCCTTAGAAATTTGCTATGCCATTAATATAAATCAATCTGGACTTGGTGGCGCCTGTTTGTCTTAGTTTGAGTGTGACCCCCCACAGATTTCGACTTACCCCCCCATTGCTCATAGCTCTACCCAAGGAATAGACCCTAGTTACGTCGGAAGATTTAGTTTTGCAGACACCTAACTTGAAGCATGGTGTTAATAAGGTTTCACTAGCGCCCATGCGTGTGGCGAGTTGAAGCCACTAGTAGTAGTAGTGTCAGCCCTAGCAAAAAAAAAAAAACGTAGCACTAGCGCCCAACGTGTGAGGCGTCGAAATTTGTTTGTTCAACGTTTGGGGCTTCGAAATTTGTTTGTTCATAATTTGATTAACCTCGAAATTCGTTCGTTCATAATTTAATTTAGCTCGAAATTTGTTTGTTCATAATTTGATTTACCTCGAAATTTGTTTGTTCAAAATTAATTTTACTTCGAGATTCGTTCGTTTAAAAATTATTTTTACTCTGAAACTTGTTTGTTCAAAAATAATTTTACTTTGAAATTGTCTGTTCAAAATTTATTTTTGCTTCCAAATTTGTTTGTTCGGGATTGATTTAGCTTCGAATTTGTTTGTTCAAAATTTATTTTGCTTCGAAATTTGTTTATTCAAAAATTATTTTGCTTCGGAATTAGTTTGCTCGAAAAGTATTTTGTTTCGAGATTTGTTTGTTCAAAAATAGTTTTGCATCGAAATTTGTTAGCTCAAAATTTATTTTGCTTTGAAATCTATTTGTCCAAAAATTATTTTGCGTCGAAATTTGTTTGCTTAAAGTCTATTTGACATTTAGATTTGTTTGTTCGCTTTTGATAAAAGATTGGTTGGAACGTTAAACCACAGTCAATCAATTAATTAACTTAGTTAAATTTATTTTTAACTTTCATTCTATTTTGACCCAATATAATTTTTTTTGATATTGTTTTGGCAAAAATTATTTTACCAAAAACACCTTTTGATTTTTACCTCTAGTAGTACGAATTTGTTTTGATAATTTTTGTAAGGTTCAAATCATTTAGATTTACCAGTTTGATTTCATTGAAAAATTAGGCTTTTGTAATCATGTCGGATATTCCGAATTGTTTGTCTGCTTAAAGAAGAACGGGAGTAGTGAGTGAGAAACCAGTTTTGAGGAAAATTTTAGGAGGACTGTCAGCTAAAGAAGCTGATAAGCCTGTTGTTTGATTTGTTTGAGTCAATAAAGAACATCTTTGTCGAAATTTGATGATAAGGCTAGAGATTCTATTTTGAAGGTACATTGGAGTGAGCTGTCGTTGTGTCGTTTGAAAATTGCTCTTTGTGCAAAAGCACGTTTTTGATTTTGTTAGCAGATTTTGTTTAGATCGGCATTGCAACGTAATTTAGTCTAGGCGGAACTTGTCGTCGTGGTTGGTCGCTCAGCAGTATGTCAGTCCAGACGAGACTCAGGAAGGGTTGGTCGCTCGGCATTGCGTAAGTCTAGACGAGACTCGAGGTGAGTTAGGCGCTCTAGAATTTTTTTTGCATCTTTTTTTGATTTGATGTAAATTTTTGGTATTGTTAGTCTAGGTGAGACTCGTAGAGGGTTTGTCACTCTAGCATATTTAGGCATTGTGAAGCTTTATAGTTGTTTCGACAGTTCGATTGGTAGTAGGATGAGAGTGTACCCGAACACTGATTTTTTTGTTAGCTATCGTCGTGATTAGTTTTTTTATTGATGATTCATAAGCAGGTAAATGGCTTTTGGTTGTTTGTGACTGGTTCTCGAAATATTCGATTTTGCAACCTTTGCGAAGTGCCACAGCACATTTGATTGAGAAGTTCTTGGAAGAAAAAATATTTTTTGTATACGGAGTACCACAGTTTGTTATTTGTGATAATGGTCCACAATTAATTGGACGTATTTTTAAAGCTTTGTGTGCAAGGTACGAAATTCAAAAGATTTGGTATAATGCTGTTTATGCTCCCCAATGCAATTTTGTGGAAAGAATCAATAAGACAGTTGGTACAGCAATCCGTTCATACGTAGAAGGACATGATACGTGGGATATTGAGATATCAAAGATCCAATACGCAATCAACTCAGCAAAACATGAGTCCACCAACTATTCGCCAAATTTTTTAGTTTTTGGTCGTCAGGTACCTTTAAGTGGAAAAGCTTATAATGATAATTTTATACCGGGTGAAGATGTTGATGTCGTCTCCAGTAGTAGACCTTCTTATGTTTTGGATCGTCAACCTTTGTTTGATATTTTTGGAAATGTCCGTGAAAATTTGCATGTAGCTTATCAACGTTCGAGTAAACGCTACAATCTTGGGAGAAGAGACATTTCATTCCAAGTCGGAGAGTGTGTTTGGAGAGCTAATAAGGTCATCTAGAGTGCTGGTGATAAATTTTCCGATAAGTTAGCCTCTAAGTTCGTTATGAGTAAAGTTCGGAAAAAACATTCCAATTTAGTATATGAGTTAGAGAACGAAGATGGAACAAGAGCAGGGAAATGGCACGTAAAGGACTTGAAACCAGTTGAAGCATCATATCCAAATGAAAATGATGATCCTGACGATTAGTTCCGGTCCGGTCATCCCTTTGATGTTAAGTAATGCAGTAGTGGTTTGCTTTGTTTTGTTCCGATTTTTGATTTAGTGTCGGTTCAATAATATCGAGTATTTTATTTGAGAAGTGAAGTAAGTGGTTTGAGATTTTGTAAATTTTGTAGGTTTGAGGTGTGCCTTGGTGTGCACGCTGGACATTTTGCTCGCGCGTTGCTCAGAAATGTGTTTGGAGGATGTCTTTGACAGATATCCTTACAATGTAGAAGTAGGTGGGCTATTTAATTGTTGGTCCTGATTTCTACATATCGAGGTAGAGAATATTAGATTATTCTTTCCTTGTTCCTTTGACCGTTCGAAGTTCTTTGATTTGATAAGGTCAAAGTTGGCTTGGTGAGTCTCACTATTTGGTCCATCACTAATGAGATCAGTTGTTTGTTGGAACTCAGTGATAGGATATTCAGTAGGGTGTAGGATAGTACAGCCCTGACTGGCTCAGTTTTGTATTTGAATTTGATAAGTAACCTTATGGTTAGGTTACCTTTGTTTTGATTATCTCTTTGTAATAAAGTGATAATATTTTGTATTTGCATTTGATAAGTAACCTTATGGTTAGGTTACCTTTGTTTTGATCATCTCTTTACGATGAAGCGATGATATTTTGTATTTGGATTTGATAAGTAACCTTTTGGTTAGGTCACTTTTGTTTTGATTATCACCTTATAGTGATGATACTTTGAATAGTTATGCTGTTTTGATGAGGAAGCATTCCTTTTTTTTGTAGATAGAGCTAAATGAGCTCCTGGAAGTGAAGTTTTTTTTGAAATTAGAAGTAAATCGTAAGTGTTTGGTTATAGGTAAGAAATATTAGCCTTGTTAGAAGTATGAATCTCAAGTCAGGAAATATTGTAAATTTGAATTTTTTTGTCCCGTGGAGTGTTTGACTTTCTAATTTGACCCCCTCCCAATTTTGATTATTACCGATTGTGACTCCCCGATTTTGTCTCCCGATGGACGTCAGGTACACGTAGTTACCAACACACTCATTTGTAAATATTTGTCCCCCCCATTTGAATAAATTTATAAAATTGCATAGTTAGTTAGGAAGGTAGGAAAGGCTAGTATTGTTATAAAAAATTTTTTTTGTATTTGTTATATTTGAAGTTTTTCTAAAAAAAATTTTTTTCTTTTAGGAAAGGGGTAGTGTAACAATTTTATTTTAGCAGTAAAAGAACCTATTCATTAAACGTACAATGAATATTGAAATACCTTTATTAACTAAAATAAAGATTCGAGTAACAATCAAATTTTTATAGTATTACTATATCTAGGATTAGTAGTCTATTTGTTTCGGAGTTCGGTGCAATTCCACAGCCACTGGCGCGCGCGTGAGAGGTTCGAGAACCCCACTTATGATCCTCCCACCATGCAAGAACGCAGCGAGCGCACTCGTCGATAGTTAAAGGCAGCGTGAAGATGCATTCAAAAGAATGGCGAGTGACCTCCGGGTCGCCTTATTTTGGTGAAACACCTCCTGAGTAACGGTTAGTACTTAATCCACATTTTGCATATTCGTTATCATATTAGCTAATTTAAAATTTATTTAGCGCAACAATACGTCAGAAATTACAACGATAAATTAGAAACCGCACGACCACTTTGAAGTTACAATTTACAAACCTTAACTTATGGACTACGCAATGAAAGATTATATTTGTAAATAAAATTAGACAACGGAGGAGTACGCTATGAAGTAATGCTGCCGTGAACCAATGTGAGAAATCCGCTTCGCTCCTACATCTGTATTAAAGCATGGAAAACA